>JAVJGJ010000057.1:23842415-23901197 GCA_035590215.1 Microhierax caerulescens
CCTCCCTGCTACTCTTGATTTCCTCTCTTCTCTCTCTTACCCACTAACAGGAGCTTTTGCCAGCCTCAGTTGAGATATATTTGGTAAAATGGAAATTATCATCTAGAAAGCAGATAATTGAATTTGACTTATCATTCTCTTAAATGCTAAAATCAGACCCTGAGTATTTAATTTAGCTTTTTTAATTCTGTTTGCTTTATATTGGTTTTGCAGAGTGACTTTGGGGTTCTTTACACATGTAGATCTCATTAACTAGTTGACTGATATGGAAAGAGAGGGAAACACTCAGTGTTTTTGTGGTGGCTCTGAGAGATACGTACACAAGCTGCTGCAACCATCAACAAGGACAGCAGATCCAGTTAGGTCATCAGTCTTTGGCTTGTCTGTGGGGGATATCTTTTAATGAATCCAGGAGAGGAAGCTTTTAATTATGCTTTCCATTCTAATATAAAAAAGTAATGGGCATACATTGCAAGAAGGAAATCATGAAACAGGAAATGGAAAGTGGAAGTGAGCACAATGCAACACAAGTCATCCATCTTCTCTCCACGTCTTGTAGTGGGGAGCAAGTCCATTGGTTCAGTAGCCCAAACACTGTTGCAGAGTCCTAAAAAATGCTGTAGTATGGATTTCACCGGATTACCAGCTCAATACCAAATCACTAATTACCAAAGGTTTGTTTTCACAGACATAAAGCTCAAGGGTGTCTACTGCCTACACTGCTCTACATATCTCAAAGCCACAAGGACAAATATTCAATGAATAGGCCAAGAAAGAGGTCAGAAGAAAGGACATTAAAGAGCTGGGTGGATGTTAAGCTACTGACATAAACCAGTAGAAGTCAGAGTCCTTCTACCCTATATTTACATGGGAAAATCTGCTCTTCAATGAAAACCTCTGGGAAAAGATGACAGTCTTCTTAGTAGGTGAGTTAGCTGAAATGCATGCCTCAAGCATGGTACGAGAGAATGCTGTGCTAATGGAGAAATCAAAGTTTGGATGGTATAAAAATGCAAGAGGGATAACCTCTGGGGGCACTGAAAATTTCACCATCTTTTTAAAAAAAAAAGAATACAGAAATCAATCTTATTTCCTTCCAGCTAACTACTTTCTGCCAGTCTAAATTCATGCCCTATTTTCATTTGGAAATAGCACTTTCCATTGATAAAGCACAAATAACAGCATCTCGATTTCTGAATTTCACTCATGATATGACTACACCTAAACTAAATTTATCTGACAGACATAAATGATAAAGCAGAAAACAAATCTTTGGCTCATATGGACCTGCATGTATGTATGTATGTATGTATGTATGTATGGACACCTGCTGTAACCTGCTCTACAGCTCTTCATCTCTTCCTCTGGGGGGAGGCCACACTGATTTTTATATCACAAGAAAAGAACTTGTCAAGGGCTTCCAGAATATAAAGAGAAAACAGAGGTCTTGGTATTTCTAAGACCCAAACTCAGCAGAAAAACGTAGATGAAAGAATCCTCATAGGTATAAGTAAATAGTAAAATACAATGATTTTTTTTCCCAGTGACTTGTGAGTGTGAAAGTGTTTGGGTCTGCTCTTTAGAAACTCCCCACAGGTCTTCAGAGAGACATAGCACTGTGACCACATCTTCCAGTCCACTCTGAATTTCAGATCCTTTCCAAATAAATACCTTCACTGCTTACCTTCCCAAGTATGACTGCCTTTGGCAGAAGCTATGGGTCCTTGGAGAATGATTGTGCTTGGCAGAAAAACCACAGCACTGCCAGAAAATACAGATATTCTTCTAGCACAACATTGTCAAGTTAGTCTTCTCTCAAGAGAAATTTCCTCCAACAGCCTAATATTAAAGGATATCACTGTTATATCTGAAAGTTTTAATGTTTTCCAAAAAAGGAACAGTAAAACTGAAGGAAACAAGAAACGATTTGACTAATCATTAGTGTTTGTGGGTTGTGCCTCGTTAGGTAGCTTAGGGGTATGATCTCTACTCTTAACTAATAATGTTCTTATTCACAGAGCCTCTGATTGATACCTTCACACAGCCATTTTTCTTCAAAGCAGAATTTAATGGTGCTGCTATAGAAGGGTCACAGGCTATTTAAAGATAAGCTAGAATCAAGCTTTAAAAGACTTAGCTGATGAATAAGCAGATCTCCCACACTGCAAGAACGATAAGCTGTTACAAGCTGACAGGTCTAAAGTCCATCCTTTCTCCAGAAAACGTAGCAGTTGTGTTCAGTGCTCCCCTCTGCTGCTGCTGTGTATTTCCATGGCCTTGTTAGAACCACTAAAATCCCTTCAGAGATACCAGAGAACCTATCTTCAGAAGGTAGGGGAAAGTATACAGACACATTGTTATAATTTTTTATAGAAACTGAGGCTCCCCTCTAGAATTTATGATTGATCCTGCACATGTCCATTTTCCTCTTAGTCCACTGACCTGTAAGTTTTAACAAAAAGGTAGCCAACTGTGCTATATTATCTCTTCAAGATATATGTGGTAAGCAATGTATACTAGGTGGATTTAGAAACAAATGAAAGATGTAAAACCTGTCTTCTTTGTGCTCCTTTGACTTCCAACAGTACTTGGAGAAGTACTTCTCACCTAGCCTTTCTATTTTTTGTACAAGGACAATTGTTGGAAATGAAGATGATTCCTAAGGCACAACAAGCACAAATGGCAATTACCACAGTCGTTTTGGGACTTCGTGCTTCCAGTATGAGTCCCACACTATCCTTTGCCCCACATACCAAATGAATCCCTCTGCCCAGTGCTACAGCTGTGTCCAAACCACTCAGCTTTCTCCAACAGCTCCATCAATAGGCAGAAAAACGTACCACAAGGAAATGTTGTTACCAGCACTTGCTTTTTTTTATCTTCTTTTTCTTTAAAATTTATTTTAAACCGTTTCCATGGGACTTCCTCCCTGACAAAATATTCAAATACACTGAAATTTAAACATAATGTCATTGAGGGATTTCAGATAGCCCCTAGGAAAAGAGGACAAGGCAGAAGAGGAACAGATGGTTATCACCATGTAGATTTTATAGAGGGGATGTGGAGAGAAAAAGCAGTGCACCAGCCTAGGCTGTGGCACTGTGCAAGTGATTTTAAACAGATAAACATCAAAGAAACCCATCTGGCCTTGAAGTGAAATCTGTCATTTGAGATTGTTACTATTTAACTGAGACCTTGGGGTTTTGGCCACGTTTATTATTCTCATGTAATCCCTCCCCAGTTACATTTTTTGTTCCCCATCGAGTTACTGAGAGCTGCTGGAGGCAAGAGCAGATAGAAGAGCTCAGAGCTCCAGTTTCTGTCATTGGCAATGGAATTAATTTCAGTATGAATATCATCTTCTGATTAACTGCCCTAGTAGGAAAACTGAAAAGGACTGTACTTAAACTAGATGTAATGCTGCCCTGTGATTTCTGGAGACTCGTTCTTTTACATTCTAATGGAAGAAGAGGAGGTAATGTGTCCTTTCTTTAAAAAGTCTCTTTCTCATAAAAATGAAATGGGAATAATCACATTCATGGGACTTTTTTCTCCAATCTTTCTTCAACTCAAGCAGCAATTCCCAAGTGGGTGAGATATCTGAGGGCATTCAAAGGCAGAACCAGCTACAGAATTGGATACTGATGTCAGTTGAGGGGCTGGGGATTTTACAATTTCCAATTACTAATTTGTTGTGGGATCCTCTGGCTGCAGGGACAAAGGAGAAAGATGATTGGGCACTGCCAGAAGAAGTGTTACACCCATGTGGAGGCAGAGAGGTCTTGGGACTAAGAATAGGCTCAAGCTTGTCCTCCCTCCCCCTCACTGGGAATTCTCCTTCCACCCACTTTTCCCCATGATGATAGAAAGTAGGAGGGATTGGGTAGCATGCTTTACTGACATAGCTTTCTGGGTCCACCACAAAAATCGTCAAGAAGCTAGATGGAATTTGTATGGGGCAGAATTTATGAGGAGGTTTTGATGACTGAGAGTGTCCCTTTTGACAGCTTCCCTAGGAGCTGATGCAGGGTTTCCTTGGTAAAGAAGTGAAAAACTCCAAGTTTTTGTGGGCGATGAAACTCTTTGACAATGGAGTGGTGGGAGGATGGGACAAATTACTCAGGTGAAGAAATACTTGTTCTTTTTGTCTTCAGGGATAGTTTATCCTTCACCTCTTCCCTTCAACAATCACAATACAAACCCCTTGCTTATCTCTTACTCTTAGGTAGAAAATTAAGAAGGAGCTTGACTTCGCTTTTATTCAAATAAGTTAAATGCCAAGCTTGAAAAACACAGAGTGGAATAAGGGGATTAGAAAGGTTGCAGCTCAAAGTGGCAATTTGATCTACAATAGTAAATTTAGTCTTTAAAAAGGTTAAAATATTAAAAGGGTCAAAATAAAAAATGTTGAAATCACCAGCAGAAAAGTGCAATCAAACTGAAGACCTTATATTTGTTTGTATGAAAAAGTATGAAAACCTGGGATTTAAATTTTTCATCCATCTTTGAGAATGAGAAATATCAGTAAATGTTCACAAGATGGCAAAAATTATTTGTCATCTAATCCAACCTTAACTGAAGGATCCCATCTAGATATTCTTTTTTTTTAATATTCTTACAGATTTACAAACAAAGGGATTTTCTTCCAGTTAAGCACATTCAGGCATTTGACTTTATCCAACAACCTTGCACTGCTTCCTCTTTTTATCCCTGTTGTAAAAAAGCAGTTTCATTTCCATGCCTTGCAAACCATTGAAGGCCTTGGAAAATGCTAAGCAGCAAGGAATACCAGACAGAAAATGTACATCAACTGATTGCTAATCCTTAATATTTACTTCAAGGTAAATCATTGCTACACACTGAAATTAGCATGAATCAAGTTATACCTGCAGAAGACCAGTGGGTTAACTGTATTTTTAGGTTACACAGTAAAAATTGGTTAAACTTGCGAAGACTATAGGGGTGCTAACAAAGGAGGGACAAATGGTGTTTGCAGGAGGAACATGATATATAGCAACCTCTAACATCACCCATATGTTTATGTACCAGGCATTCCCCCACCCTCAGGCTCCTAAATGTTGCCAGTATCCCCATGCGTGCAGTGCATTCAAAGACAAAATGTCAGTACTCACCCTACTACCACAATTATAAAATCTAGTAAATTCCAGCCATTGCGGAGGTAAGCGTTGGGGTGAAAGAGAAGTCCGTATGCTATTACTTTTAAAAATGCTTCCACTGTAAAAATTATGAGAAAGAGATACTCCACTCGTTCCTGGGGAAGATAAGAGAACAAGAGAGACAATGGTTAGCATGAGTGACAAACCACGGATAAGGATGTTTTCTTCTGTCACAGTCCACCCAGGCAGTCTCCAACTCACTGACTCGCCTAACTCATCTAACACGCATGCCAGAGGGCTATTCTCCTCACCCCTGCACAGTGCAGCCAGTCTGACAGGACAGTGGCAGTAAATTTTGGTTAGGCTCTGAGATTTGCTGCCCTTGCCTTGGCATGGACTGACCACTGCAGAGGCCTGTGTGAAGGAGGAGGGGAGATAGTCAACAGGCATGTTTGAGCACTCAGCTCTCTACAGAGTACATTGCCAAATATTGTCAGCCATCAGAATGAACTGCATCCACTCCTTTCCTGCCTCTGAAGGGGAAACATTGCTGGATGCAATACTGCAGAGAGAGAGGGGTAGAAATAAAGAGAAGGGCCCACCTGAGACTAACGCATGTGTTAAACTGTGCCGTCTTTGGGATTCCCTTTTCTGATGCTGGGGAATAGGTAGGCTGAATATTGGTAATAAATTATTTACAGATCAGGCTGACTAATGCTAGAGGCTTTTAGTCATTCCACCAGAAATGTACATGTCCCTGTGAAATGCAGGCTGCAATTAAGCATATACAAACAAAGTCACTTCCAGTGACAGTACAGTCTGATTCAGGACAAGTAAGCAGACTTTTGGAGTCGGTACATAGGCTCACTGTCTCATCTCTGGGTTTTTAGCCCCAATGTGGAATAAGAATAGTAGTGTTGCAGAAATGGTAGGAACCTCCACGTAAGTAGGAGGGAAACTGCAGCATTAGGTAATCACTACAAAAGTGCTGCATGGCAAGCTGAGTGGGAAATAAACACATGAAAACTAGATGACAGAAAAAGAAGACTAGATCCCTACAAAATTAAACTGCAAAGTTATTAAAAGTTCACGTTAAAGAAATAAAAGTGTAAGATAAATACAAATTAAAACATCCCAGGCATTTCTGGTCATATCCTTACAGGGTACCCATCAAGACTATCAGGCAGGTAACTACTTTATTTTTCTTTTCAGCTCCAAACTGCAATTGCTCTGTTCCTATGTCCAGTTGAATGCATGTATGACACTTTCGTATGACACTTTCATATGACACAGCAATACAAAATGTTTTCCATCAATCATTCCATTGCTTGACAGCTGCCTCTGAACATCTTCCACTCAGCTCCAGGTAATTAACAACTCACTAGCAACCCCCTGATCAAAAAAGGCAATTTCCAGTTCATCTGCATGTTTACAATAACACATTGCTTTACAAGGTTGAGAATTTCCATCTGACAGTAGCAGGCACATATTTGTGCTTTAAAATACTGTTGGTTTCCCTCAGACAATGCTTTCACAACACCTGCAGTATTCCCCAGTGCTTAGTATGGGGAACACCTAAAAAAGAAAAAGTATCACTTTGTAGTTATCTGATCCAGTCGTAAAGCTTTTGAACATGCCCACAGCACAAATTTGTCCATCGTTGTCCCAAGTGGAGACAGGTCAGCACACTAAGCATTTCCCTACCCTTAAACTCAGAGAAGGAAACAACAGTATACAATACTAGTGACTACTATGTCCCCAGCTCTACAAACAGTAAATGCATTATTTTATTTAGCACAGGAATTGGCATGTAAGTGCTAACAACCAGGAGTCAGGCCATGGGCTTGGCCATGGGCTTGGCCACAGAAAAGAGCTCCAAAACGGCCTGTATGTTCCTAGAAGGGACTAATCTGGCAGCCCTCCACCTTCCACTGCTGCTGACAGCTGAAGGGGTGCTCGTTCATGTACAAATCATACAAGTCAAACAGACCCAAGCAATCAAGCGCTATGCACACATTTGTCAAGAAAGATGAGCTGTCACAAAACCTCTTAAAACCCCCTCAAAACACAGCACAAAACAGTTGTGTACTGGGAGGTCTATGCAACACCTTTCTGGCTGCCCTGTGCCTCTCCCAGCGCGGCCTGCAGCCACCCTGCCTGGGAGGCCATGCCTCCCCACCGAGGGGGCAAGGCCAGGCCTCTTCAGAGCCTGGAGAAGGGTGGAAATGGACTCTGTGGGGGAAATACCTGCCCTGAACTGAGGTGGGAGTAGGGATTGCTGTGCCTGGGATAGAGATGGTCTCACTAGGGATGAACGAATATATTTTAGGATGGGAACAAAGGTTTCTCTCACTGCAACCCAGCCCATTAGTGAGCCTCACTCCCTGTTTCATCCAAGGACTTTCCACAGATGTGGGCAAGCTCTCTTCCCCCCCCCTCAGGAAGGGCTGCAGCAGGTCCAAGACCACACGCTCATTCAGACTGCCTTCGAGGTTACCCTGTGCACTCAATTCATCCGTCATCCCACTCTGTAAACAGAGACATGGGCTCATGGAGAAATGCTGCACACCCTAAAAAACAGCCTTCCCCTAAAGCCTCTCTTGGCAGTCACAGCCAAGACTGGTGCCAGGGGAGGCTTAGGACCCCACCCTCTTGTTTAATTAAACTCCAGGTCCAATCTGAAGGGGGTTGGCAGCACAATTGAAGAGGAAGGCCTAGAGCTGATCCTGCGCTCAGTGTTTTAACAGCAAACACTGCCCTTGAGCTCTGGGCACCCTGGGACAAATGCTGCTGCCAGCTCTGCCTGGCTCTGTGGTTCTGTGGCCGCAGGGCTGTGCAGGCCTGCCTGGCCAGAACAGCCTTTTCCCACCACAAATTTCATTGAAATATCTGTACTAATGCAATCAAAAGTCCAAGAAAGCAAATACCTGAGAAAATTCTGGAACAACTTGTTTTGGTTTGGTTTGGTTTGGTTTGGGCTTTTTGTTTTAATATTTAATACTGCACAGAGCAGGCAGTTTTTCAACAACTAACAGGTTCCATTTGGTTGGGTTTAGGAGCCTCATACCTTTTTGACTCTAAAGATGCTTATGGGACTACAGACTCCTGTTTTGTTATTATAATAACGCAGTTTGTTGAACCATGTAATTGAGGTAAAAATATGACAAAATATTACACACACACGTGCATATACACACTCACTCACCCCTATACTTAGATATATGCATATATACATATACAACTACAAGCTGTTTGAATAAATTCCTTACAATATCTGGTTGAGGTGGAAAGATCCATAAAAAAAAAATTCTCTAAAAGCCTCAGAAATGAACATAAGATACAGAATGCTGAGCAGAGGAGAGAGATTTTATGATCCTCTGCACTTAAATTAATGATTTCAGCATCTAAAGCTGAAGGAAAAATACTGCCGAGATTAAACAGTGCAGCTACTTCGAGACCATTTCAGTGCAGCTACTCCTGCTTAGACTCGAGCAGAATTTGAAAAGCCTACTAATTAATTTGTGTTCCCTTTTCTCCTTATACTATAAAACTCAAGAGCCTTTATGAACACAGCATAACTCAGTAATGATGTAGCATAACTGCGTTCCCAAGAACCTGGGCTGCAGTCCCAGTTCTGATGCCACCCAGCCTGATGAATTTACCAACCTGACTCAACCACCCCTGCCTCAGGTTAGAAATGAGAGGAAAACCTGTCATCCTCAGCAGCTGCAGAATGATTAATTTGCCTTTGCTAAATGGGCATCTACACTTCTGGCTGCTCATTTGAAGCCTTGCTCTCGCAGGTTAGGCAGACAGGGCCCCAGTGTGTCAAGCTCCCAAGTGACATAGCACTGCAAAGTATCCATAACCTGTACTCTCTGAGAAGCCAATTTGGTGCCATTTCCAGAGAAACCAAGCTAGAAAAAAATTGGCATTTCTCTTGGAGAGAGCTCCCTGCTGATGGGGAGGGAGGGAACTGCCCACTAGCTTTGTGCGAAGGAAAGGAGACAGCAATAGCATTGCTCCTTGAAACACAAATCCAAACCGCAGCATCAAAAGAGAGGGACCTTACTTTGGAGCTGTAAGAAAGAGGGAACAGTATCTTTTTTATTTGTGTCTTAGAGTTGGGAACCATGCTGATTGGCTGAGACACATGAAGCAGGACCTTCCTGCTTGGGCAACAGTGATGATGATGTTTTGAAAACCAGAGAAAAAAAACCCCAACAATATATGAGTGGAAGAGGAGGAAGGACAAAAGTTTTAGAAAACTGGCTAGTCTAGAGCATACACATGTTCTGGGACTGGCTTTACCACTGTTTTTTTGTGTTTGTTTTGTTTTGTGTAGATACAGGACACGAGCGTCAGATACTCAAGCTGATAGATTAGCCGTCACTAACATTGCCAAGAAACAAACTGTACGTCATCTTACTCTTAACAAAGAAACAAACATTAACTTACCGTTAAGGCTCTAAGATGTATTTCCAAAAAAGGATACTGTATTAAGTATAAAATCCCCCTAATCCCATGTGCCTTCTGAAGAAGTCATAGATTTTGTTTTGTTTATAATTTTTAAACTGTACCTAATGGCATCCTGGGTTCATAAAAGGAATCTGAAAACAGGAAATGCAAGGAAATTACTGTAAGGTGCCATGAGGCTTTTCTCATCAGGAGAGCAGTAAGTAGATCAGTGCTGTTTCTGAGAAATGGTCCTCAGAATGATTCACTTTATCCTGATCCTAGCTCTCCAAACCTCACTCACCCAGCAGCACAACTAGGTTATAGCATTTTCTGTGCAAGTTACTCAAGGCTCAAATACCAATCAGGTTCTTGCACCTCATACACTCCATTCTGAAGAGTTTACAGCCTCAAATTCAGTCACTAAAGGTTTTCTCAGACTTTGCTGTCTCTCTGCTTGCATTCTTCTCAGCTTATTAGAAACCATGTTTCAAAACCTAGAGCTTATATATTTGAAGTAATGTGCAGTACAGCTAGAACCTTTATGAAGCTGCCTGTCTGACCTTACATGACATTACATGTAAGTGTCTGAGTTATTATTCCCTAGTGCTTCCTTAAACATAAAAGAATATGTTTCTTCAGTAACACAAATACTCAGCAGTCCAAGGAAAACAGTAGTATTTTAAGGGCCTCTGTCATATAGGATGTTTTGGCGTTAATTGCTCTGAAAGATACAAGTCCGAGTAGAAGTGCTCAAGACTTTTTCCTAGTAGGGAAAATGAGCAGTAAGGAGACTAAACTGCAGTGCTGGAAAACATGGCCCAGAAGTTTATGAAGAAAGGCTCAATGTTTTTTGATTACCAGTTATCATCACATCTGAGATATAGATATCCTTACTGTGTGAATATGATGACCTGGAGGCTGCTGGTAGCATCAGTGACTTTGACCTTCAGTGAGGAAGAGACTTGTGTGCATAAAGGATCAATTCAATAAAGCAGATGTTAAAAAAGGTTTGTTGAAAATGAGTTACTTCTGAATGTACTCAGTTACTCAGGAAACATTTTCAGCTAAGTATGTGTGAAAATAGTTCACGAACACATGAATGAATAAAACTTAAAGGAGAGAACATGTTTGGATTTTTTTCCTTCCTTCTCCTCAAAATTAATGCCACTGCAGAAACAAGTGGCCATATCCATTTCTTTGATATACAGAAAGGGATGATAAGAGAGCATGCTGTTGAACATAACTCCATTTGCTGTTACTGCTGATTCTAAAACATAGCATTCCCCCAAAAGAATATTCCTAAAATTTGAGCAAAAGAACACTATCTGATTTTACCTCACAAGGGTAAAGCAAGCCCCAAAAAGGAAGTGGATGACTAGTATTCAACTAAAAACCCACCATGTCAGGAAACAGAAGTCAGAACAGCTTCTGAAAGGTTACATTCCAAATATGATCAGCATTGCCCTCTCTCCACTCCAACTAAAGTCAGCGTCTCTATAATGTCAGGCTTTAAACGAGCAGTTAAATTCACATCAAGCACTGAAGAAATAGAACCTTTTAACACCTGTGAATGGGAGACACTTTTACATACAGCTACTTTAAAGGTGTCCAACACCGGAAGAATAAACCAGAAATCTCACTAATCTGAAATAAAAAATTATAAAAAAGGAACGTAGTGCAGGCCAGCCTTCAGTACTTTATAATTCATAACATGCCCATGATGCATTTAAAGAACTTCCACTGAAATGAGTAGAAGAGAGGACATTAATAGTTTTGAATGATTACAGACCTGATGCACATGCCTTACGTTCAAGAGTTCCTTAGCAAATCAATGAATACTTCATACATAGCTCTCTTGTGGGATCTAGTCTAAGCTCTGTATTTTTCTTACAGCACATTGGCAGGGATCAGCTTGAATTTATTTATGGGTTCAGTGGAATCATGTTTTGTGTCAGAGTCCAACTGTAATACAAAGCCAAGGCACAAGGGGGTCAACCCCCTGTGCTAGGTACCTTGTACAAACACACTTTCCCTTTCTATGAGCCATATGTTCCTTATTCACTCAAACTAAAGAACAGCTATGAATGACATTACTGTTCTGATGTACTATCATGTCACTTACATTTTTTACTAACATTAGGTGGAGAAACAAGCTCCAGCTATACATAATCATGTAATTACTGGGAATCGTACATTTCAGAAGGAATTGACATACCAATGTCATTTGGACCACAGTAAGAGAGGAGTATTATTCTGAAACTTTCATACTATAGAAGATTCTGAGCAACTTGATTTAATTTTGAAGATAGCCCTGCTTTGAGTTGGAATTTGGATTAGACAACCCACAGAAGTCCCTTTCAACCTATATTTTTTCTAAGACTATGCATATTTTATAATTCTAAATGCACCTCTATTCCTCAGAATAATCTAGCAAACTCACTCTTTCCTTTCCAGTGCACATCAATGCTTCCCAGTGGGATGCCTCATTCTCCAAGATAGACATGGTCAAACATGTGCCTTTCTGGATTCATATAAAGGATTATGCATCAATTCAGACTTAAAATTTGGACTCCAGTACTGACTAGATAATGTCTAACTTACGTAAGATTTTTCTATGTGGTCTCTGTCTAGCAGTAGCAGAAATCTCTTGGGTGTTGTTTCTCAAGTTTTCTTCTTTTTTGGACTGAAATAGAACAATAGAATCCTGCCTATATATGAAATAAACCCAGAGAATGTGTTCCTTATGGGCTCTGTTTTTCTTTGGCATGACCAAGAATTGAAGCAATTCAGACAGGCCATGTATAAATATTCCAAACTGAACAGCTCTGAACAGGCAAAGAATGTCATACCCTGGTTTCTTTTGTTTTGGTCCACTACTCTGATTAAACTGAAATGAACTGTCACTTTATATTCTGATCAGACCAATAAGAGATTACCTTTCTAGGAGGAAGCAACATTAGGGAAGGCAGCATAAGGCTTATGACCTAGAGTACCTCATTTAGGATCTCTGGATAGAAATTAAAAGCTGGCTAGGTGTTGTGTTTTTACCATGATTAGGAATTAAATTCACCCCGGAAGAAAGCTTTTACTAGTTTCCTTTATGCAGTTTCAAAAGTAGTGAGGCAGTCCAGTGTCTTCTCCCAAAGTCAATACAACCATTTGAAACATCACATTGTCCATCTACCAGCTGCTGATTAAGGACAGGGTACCAGAAGCATCCATTTAAATCAGAGCAGCCCCAGTATGACAGCTGTATCTAACAGATCATCATAAGGCGTATCGTGTCTCATCCAGCTCCCAAAATGATACAAATAAGTTAGAAATCAGTTTCTCACCAAGCTTAGGTGTTTAAACTTGATCATGTATGCAATGAGATCTACAAGCCTATTAACCATAAAATATCTCACTGCTCCATTTGATTAATTTTTTTTATTATTATTAATACTAAGAAACAGTCCTCTCTAAGCACAACCTAACCTTTCTATGCTCAAAACCATGTTAGTGTTAAATATTGAGCATTTTGTTGCCAGACAGAACAGTAAATATATATCCCACTTTAGGAGGAATTCTAAAAAACCTACTTAATTAAATATTGACTCATTAGGACAGTTTCTAAAAGGTCTTCTTTACAGCCCATCAAGCTGTATACATATATCATACACAAGCACGCTTGTTTTTGGAAACAAGCTACATGACCTCAGCAATAACCGTTCTAATGATTTTATTGTTTTGCACCATCTATGCGCTGGTTTTTAAAGTCACAGGTCTGCAGTTGTTCTCATTATATTGTTTTAATCTGATCATCATTACACAATCATTGTTTTCAGTGCCTTATTTTTCAACAGCTCTCTGAACTTCTTAGTGGTAGGAAAAAAGCTTTACAGAGGTGAATCCCAAGTGTCTGACTGCTAAAAAGAAGTGACTCTGTCCCCATGAGATGTATTAATTTCAAGTAAATCACATGATTTCAGGAGCTGATGACCTTTTAACTGCTTGGAATCAACATTAGGACAACTGTAGTTTGTCTGCCTTGTAAACTTAGGCTGTTGTCATATGGACAGACACACTGAGGAATGTTCATGCTCATATTCAGCCATCTTCTCTAAGAAATCACCAAGAATTGGGCCCCAAACTGAAGGACTGAATTTCCAGCAGAGCTCAACATGTGAATAGTGAGTTTCTTTGGAAGTATACCCATAACAAGAATTTCTGTGTGCCAATGGTTTTTACAATCCCCTCATGAATAAAGGGTGTGGAGGAGTTACATTCCATACACTTAATTTAATGAAGCATCTTTCTCTCAGAAAGCATTTTTTTTTAAATTATCTGATCCTACAAGTTTTTGAGTAATTCTAGTACATGCCAGGTTAGACTAAAATACAGTCTGAATCAGGGAGAATTTTTCTACTAATTTTAACATGGAAAGTATTATCTTCTTACTAGGTAAGTCAGTAATTGTCTCCAGGCTGAATTCCCTGTTTCTTTTCATCTTCTTTACAACTTCTCAGGTAACACTGAAGAATTAGAAACCTTCCCTAAACTGCCTTGCAGGAGGAACCCCAATTTGAAGGGGGCACCACTACATACTGAGGTGACAGAATGACTGGCATTGTATCACTTGTGCAAGCTCTTGGCACAGGGCATGGTTTTAGAAGAGAAAAGGGCTAGCAGGAGAAAGAAGAGAACAGCCAAAGAAAGTATTTGGGGAGCTAGCATGGGATCAGATGTCAGCAAACATTGGCTCCGCGACAAACCATAGTTTCATCCAGCACAATTTAGGTCCTCTGTGAATTACTCTCAACTACTAAGCTAAAAACTAGAGAGCCACAAGAGAAGCCCTGCGGAAATCTGGCCCTGAACCTTTGTTTAACAGGCCACTGAGCACAGACTTTTCTCTGACCAGCCACCCAGAAGAGCTCATCAAATCCCACTTTTAAAACATTTCTGTCAAATGCATTTTAATCCAATCGCTCTCGTGCATTTTATGATGCTCTAATTTATGTTTTTAATCTACTACAATTCTTTTATAATTGTTTGTGCAGTGCAGTGATGCCTGACAGGGAATGCTTTATAAATAAATTGAATTTATGACTATTTATAACCTCTCCTTCTTGAAACTTCTAAGCAAATAAATTGGTCCCACAGTTCAATGTTCTAGGGTTGCGGTCTCTCTGTACACATTCATACAAACACAATATATACACACATACATGAGAGAAAGAGAGAGCCATAGAGTGTGTACGTGTGTGTGACCTTTTCTTTCCATGAGTAACTTAAGGGCATATTTAACATTCTGTTCACACTGCTCATGGCAGACAGGAAAAACACAACTGAAGGGAATGGAAAAGTCCTTGCAGCTTCTCTATCACAGCCTCTTTCTTTCCTTTTGTGGGGCAAAGGTTTCCAGTTTTTGTTTACTACCCCTGAGTAAGTTTCTGTTCCTTTGCTTGCTGCTTGAACAGACAGGGCACATGAAATGAGGCAGCTATAAGGACCTTTGACAACCAGCACATAAAACTCATTTTATTTCCTTAATGGAAGTCTAATTGGTAATTAAAAACATGACTGTGACCTGTGCAGTACCCAGAGAATAGAAATGGACTTCATTTTAAACAAATAAAGCTCACAAGTCTGCAGCTCTGCAGAGTAGAACGATTTCTTCTGGGCAAGGAGAAGTGAAAGAAGTGCTTTAGTTTTTAGCAAGTTTTGCTAACTTAGGCTAACCAAAAAAAAACCCCAAACAACTGATATTCTTTGCCAGTTCTGTCCTTCTGTTGACTCCCACCAGCCACTGTGCCAACATACACTGTAGTGGCTTCTATATTGAAACAGACCCAGGGACAAGAAGCTGGAAAATGGAATTTGGATTCTTGTGCCCCCACTTCCCTGTCAGACTGGGGCACGTATTTTCATTTTTTTAAAGACAAGCATGTGTTTCACCCTCATAGGTGTGCGTATTGTAGGGGTAATATGCAAACTAGAGGCAAACTAATAATCTTCCCAAATGCCACCACTTTCTATCCGGTTAGGCTGGGGCTAGGTGTCAACTTGGTGCAAACTCAGCCTGCAGGATGCTAGATCACCCTCACAAAGCCCACAGCAGCACTTGGGTGGGTGCAGAGTAATGCAAGGTCACGTCATAACAAAATATTTGGATTTGCTTCAAGCAAGCCAAACACATGGATCTGAGAATGTTAAAACATTTTTGTTCAATAAAAATGTTTAAACATAATACTCTGTTATTTCTGCACTGGAACTGTCTGAGAAATTTCCTTTAGGGACTGGAAAGAGGGGAAATATCACATATAGAATACTTCAACCTTTTTATTCTAATATTCAATAAAACCAAGTTTCAAAATTTTGGAATTTCCCAGGCAATGCCTAGATTTCCACCAGCCTGACTGGCAAACAATCAGGAGGGAAAATGGAAAGAAGAGAAGTAGCTTCAAAATGGGTTAATGCATGCTAGCGCATCTAATTTACTAAAAATAAGGCAGAAGGATTTCTGATGAAGTTCAGGCGTTAATAAGGAATGAACATTTCACCCATGCCACTATTTGCAAATGAAAAGTTTGTAAAGAACTATAGTGAGCTACTAGTTTTCATAGTAGAGGACAGGCAGCCAATGTACCTGTGTTTTAACTTACTATGATAAACCCTTAAGACAGAATTTATTCTTATCAGGATAAACTTAAAATAAAAACTAAGAAAAATATTAGACTCTGAACAGTGAAAGGTCAGGAATGTTATTAATGTCCTATAATGCTCTGTAATTAAACTCAGCTTGGTTAGCTTCTGGCTAGTTTGCAAAAAGGCATGCTCTTCTTACATTCCCTGGCTTCAGGGGTGGCTTTATCTCCCACAAGTATTGCAGGCTGTGGGATCTCTGTCTAAAGGGAAAATTAGGTTTCAGCTGGCCTGTCTGAAAAGAGAAACTAAATCCCAACCCGCAACCAGAGTTCCCTTTCATCAGTTATAGTCAAATCCTTATGACACCCACCACTCAGGAGGTTACTCCCAGTGAAATGATCTCTAAGAACTCAGCCAGATTTCCTCTGTCAGACAGACTACTGCTTGGGGCTGGCAAGTGTTTTGCCAAATGGGCTTGGATTTCAAAGATTCTGTGTTTACTTGATGAAAATAAGATGTTATACACTTTGTTTTCACTTACTCTGTTCCCAAGGCGCTCTCTCTCTTCCATCACCCCCGGGCTCTAAGCAAACAGAATTCATATTGATCTGCCTGAAAATTATTTTTAATGCTATTAATGTTGTTGGCTGCTCTACTGGATATCTTCCAAGTTTTTCATCCTGGCTAGTTGTTCTGACTGATCTGTAATACACTAAGCCTATCACTTTTGCCTTGCTGTTGGCCAAGTCCCAGCTCACACCACAGAAATAAAAAACAGCTGATGTCTGTACTTGAACTTTGGTGGGACGTGTTTTCTTGTGCTCGGTATATACCCCTCGTAGCCTCACAGACTCTGTACAGTGTCATCCCATGAGTTTCTCTGGCTTCTTACCCCCAGATTTTCCCCCTCTGCTTTCTGTACATTATAGATCACACATAGTAAAGCTGGACTCATTGATGCCAGTGCAGAAGTGCCAGGAGCTGGATGAACTCCTGCATGCTGTTTTAAGACAATTATTCTCCTACCATAATGTTATCTCCCAGTCAAACATGCAACGATTCCTGTGTTTAACTAAGACCACCATATTAAATGCAGAAACATCAAATCAAACTACTTATTTAATACTCAAAAAGTATTATCTTCAATGAATGATAAGGCATTGCAGGCAAAGCTTTTAAGATCTATTGCACAATAAGCTTAAACTCACTTTAGAAGAAAAAGAAGAGGGTAAAAATACAGAGTTTGCAAGCATTTTAAAAACCTCTCATGGGACGGATTTTAAATGAAGTACTCATTTGGACATTCACCAACCTCCAGAAGGTCTGCATGAGCAAGAACAGAGTAAAAACTGAGAAAGTACAGTAAGCTTAGGCCCAGTATTACCAGAAAGATTCTCCTATAGTAACACTAAATCAAATTGCACAGACTTGGGGGATTTTAGTGTTTTCTAATTGTCTATAAACTGTGCTAAGGCAGTGTTGTGCTAATGTTTGAGCTCAATGGTGGAACTGATTAAAAAGTATAATTAAACGCAATAAGATGCTATTAGTTACAGAACAGCAAAAAGGCTATAAAAAGGAACAAACACAGAAAGGGTGAAAAATAATTTTTATATTACTCTTTCATTCTGTTTTGACTCTCTTTGGTGCCATTAATAACACACAGATGGAAGAAGAACAAGTTTTGCAGGTAATGAGCATTGCTCAGTCCACAGTTTATTCTGATGCCTTGAAAGACTGCAAGAACAAACACAGCAACCTAAAATTTTTTTCATAAACATTTTACAGATGGAAATACTTCTATGTTTTGCTGAAGTCTTCCCATTTTAGTCTATCATTTTAAACCAAAATTTTCCAAAGTAATTTTATTTTTCTCATAGCCACCCCCTCCTTATAGGATGCATCAGGATTCATGAATTTGTAGAAAAACATTAGTAAGGGTGCACGTGACAAGGACTTGTCTCAAGTCCCTGAATGTGACTCCACAAGCTGCTTTCTACAACTTCTCTTTCAGCCACACCTGTCACTTTTGTGTCCTCTGTTTCACTCTCCCATGGTGTCTCACTCTGCTTTATTTCAAACTCAACCAGATTTCACAAGGAGATGAAAAAAATAAGCCAGGAGGACTATGAATCCACTGGCCCATGGCAAATGCCATAAAATAATTAAGAGAAATTCTTTAATTTTAATTAGCTTCCTTTCTGCAATCATTCCCTTCATGAAAAGTTCAATTACCAAGAACTGATGTCGTTACATTCACTGTAGCATAATACATTTAGTTGGGCTGTTACACAGAAAAAGGAAATGACAGTGAAATCTTTTGTATAACACGCCAGATATGAAACAAGTAGGGCTAAATTATCCCACAAGTCTTCTAGAGCTGACTGAAAGGATGAGATTGCCAGGGATAAGTTTGTCTCACCACCTTAGTGCTTTAGATCTTCAGAAAAGGCTCCAGGGGCTATAGTCAATCACAGACTGAATGTGACTCAATGTCATGCTATTGCAAAACAAAAAAAAGCAAACAACATGCTGGGAAGTGTAAACAAACGCACAAACCACAAGAGGCAAGAAAAAATCCTTCTGCTATACACAGCAGGAGTGAAAGTTCTGCTGAAATTCTGTGAATGAAGGAATACATGGATGGACTGGAGAGGGACCAGGGGAGAGCAACAAGGATCTTCTGAAGTGCAGAAAAATGATCTGAGAGGAAAGACTGTTGTTGCAAAGCTGTTCAGCACAGAGAAGGCAAGACAAGACAAAGCTATATATAGACTGCTGCAAAGAGGTGATGAATAAATAACCTGTGTGCCTGCATTCACTTTGGATGTGGCAGGAAGTAATGGCTTTACACTGGCACAAAGAAGGTTTAGGATGGACATTAAGGAAACCTTTCCTTGGGATGCTGGTATTGGTGACAGAGCTGTGGCAAGTACTTTGCTGCTTACAGTACTTACAACTGCCTGTGAAGTTACAGACTTGAATCATCCTGTGGGGCAGAATGACTAAGTGCCCCCCTCCAGGTATTTTCTAGCCGTAGCTTTTCTATTCCTGAGGCTTTCATAGATGTCCATGGACACAAGATCCAGCCAGATCTGTCTCATCATCATCAGGAGGCAGCTGTCTATTGGTTTTGGACAGAAAAACACCAGGGGACAGTCCTCCTGTATTCATGGCTGAATAGCCTTTCAAAATGTCTTTGACACCCATGCAGCTAAGGCAGATCTATGCAAGAAATCTGTTAGTTGTTTGGGATTTCAAGGAATGCCTCCATATGCCATCATTTGAAAAAGGAGCTCAATAGCTCTCTAGGGGGAAACAGAATTCAGGCTTCACCCCAGGCCTGATCAGTTTAGAAATATCATTGCCATCACACTGGAACAAAGTATGTTTTTCTGTTCTTACAGTGTAGTTTCAGGGTTTTCTAAGATTACGTTGTAGAGGCTGAGTTTTAAGTGGAAGGCTTTCCCCCTCTTTCAGACTCTCAAGCATTATAATCCTGAACGATTCTCATCTAGACTGGTGATGTTTATGGCAGAAGTTTCTCGTCCTCAGTGGATCTGCCTCTGAAGGGCATTTGGGAACATGACCTTGTGAATGTTTAGTCTTCTTTTGATCTCTTTTGCTTTGGATCCTTAGAGGCCCTGTAGCAAAAATCTATGAGCTTTGCTGATCATATTTGTAATTAATCCTGGACTTAGAGAAATTTGGGGATTAGCGGATTGCTGAACTCTTTATGCCTCTGGAGCAACACTGGAGTTTCCTCGTTAAAGGCAGCAGAGAAAGAGTCAGCATTTGTTGAGAATTTGGCTTAGGCCTCTGAACCTACTGATTTCCATAGATCAGAGAAGTCTTCAAAGCAGCAATACTACTAGCTTGAATAAATAGTCTCTCCTTCATCCAAGGCTTGCAACAGACTTCACAGACACTAATGAATGAACTAAAATATAAAACATACCACATGGGCAAAAGAGAAACTGTCTCCATTTCACAACTGGGAAAATTGAGAAGTGCATAGGATAAAGGTATTTGAAAATTTGAGGTCTTCCATTTCTAAGTACCCATTTTTGGACAATGACAGACTAATTATTTTTTCTCAGAGACACCAAGTGGTTTGTTGACTAATTGGAGCAATGATGCCTCTAGGGATAGGAGTTTGGCACGCTGACTTGGCTGACTTAACCAGCTAACGAGCTAATAGCAATTTAGAGAAGACAAACCTCTGACAAGCATGGAAAGACCTTGTCTAAATGTTTAGAAATCTTTTGATTAATTCCTGGTGGATAAAAACTGAGGTGTTGCTGTCTCTCCCCTTCTTTGTCCCACTCAATTGCTTCCACTCCACCTCCTGCCTCTGTTTCTGCCATCTTTCTATCCTTTTGTCTCTTTTTTGTTACTTTGGTTTGTACTCCACTTTTCTTCTCCTTGTACACATCGATTTCCATACATTCAGCGGAAACTGCAGGTACCTGGGTCTCCATCTCCAAAACACAAGCTGTTCAAAAGTGAGCAACACATTTGGAAACTGGACCTACCTGATTATCACCTTATGACAAAATCAGGAGTGAGATGGTGGAATCGTCGGGGACACTTTGCTATTCTATGTTGTAGATAAGGTGTACATACCAGGCAATGTTTGTGAGATGCCAAAGAAACTTCATTATCTGAGAAGGGTATTTTTTGGGTCACTTCTGTAAACTACTCTGACATATAGTGATATAGCAACACACATATTATTTGATAACATTTGCATTGTAACATCACAATTGCAAATGCAACCACAGTGCCAATGTGGACCAGAAGCATCAAAATTCCCTCTCAACCAGCAAATTATGTCTGAACAAAAACCCTGTCAAAAACAGTCTAGAAGCCTTCTGCTGACACACCAGTTAAAAGCAGGGAGGACATAATATAGCATAGCACAATGAATTTATTGTATTGTAGCTATTATGTAGTTTCATTTGCTAAAACCTCATTGCTGTTTAATCCATAATTGACTGCTGGCTGGGGTGCAGCAGGTTTCAGTGTCCCTCGTATGGTACAGGTAGGCTGCATTGACACTCACCAGAGAGGGAGCTGTAATACTGTTCTGCAAAACAGAGTTCCCTGGCTCTGTTTATAAACCTTGACTTAAACCAGTTGCCAGCATCCTAATGAAGTTGAGTTAGACCCTGTGCATCAACCTGCCACTCCTCCTACTGTTGCTATATTTTTTTTCTGTGTGGAACAAAAACATCCTTTGCAAAATTGCGATTCAGTTCAAATAAACTAGTATCTGACAGAATGCACTCTCCAGGACTGTGACAAGTAATGCAGTAGGCCTCTGGTCTTTAAAATGCAGAACAATACTCAATTATATAAAAAGATGGTGCACCTACTGAGTGCACAACAAGGCGTCCATCTCTAGGTCTTTCTTGTAAAATAGGTACAGTATAGCTCGCTGGTAAGGCCATGGCACTCCTCCTTAAAAGCAATGAGAAGAATTCATGCTGTGGGCAGATTGATGAAAATGGAGACACAAGATCAAATTCCGAGCAGGTCATAAATAAAAGGAGATAATACTGGCTTTATGTTGACAGCAAGCATTCCTCCCTAACATAAACTCACCACACTCCTTAGAAATCTGTACTGGTAAGCTTTTGCTAAGGCTGGTGCTCTGGGCCACTGTGGTGTGAGCAAGGAAGACCTTCACAAGGAAGAAAATTGGGGCTTTTAATTACCAGTGGTAGGATGGTGGTGTCCCCAGAAAGAGGGATGTGGCCTTGTCCCAGCCCCAGTGTGCCCGCAATGCCCTTCCCTCACCAGGGCTCCTACTTTGCAGTCTCCCAAAGGGAGCTTTACAGCCTTCTAAAATAATCTTTATGGGGCTGTGTTTTACCAGGTGGTAATTTCTGAGAGGAATACTGCAGTTTTAGCAGTTATTCTTAAACATTTAAGAATATGCTGGTGTTTAGGAAAAAAGAACCCAAGAGTAGCAGGTACTATCTGTTTCTGATTTTCACTCTTTGAAATTCAGCCCAGTTAGGAAGGGAAAAAAATACACGCTGTCACACACACAGGCCTATGAACATCCATATATTTTAATGGATACATTCTTCTCTTATATCTACCTTCTGAGTTTTTCCACATCTAAGCAAGATCTAAAAATGAACCACGTCATCCACATTGCTCTGTAACCAGAAACTCCAGGTTTTCTTAAGAAACTTTCCTTTCAGAACAATTTAGTATGATGTGATATTAACATCCTGAGGGATTTTCCCTCATGACTTAAAAGTGTCATTCTCCCTGTTTTGACTAATTTCTGCTAGATAAATAGAGCCTACCTTGATTAGAGAAATTCCCATGTTCTTAATTTTTCTGACTGGTGAGGCTTTCTCTACTTTGTACCCTGAGATCTTAAGTGGCTTTGCCTCATTTAAAAGCTGTATCTCTGCCCAGCATGCCTGCATTCCTGCGGAGAGTTGCTTAATCCCTCTGTATACTCCCAATCTGCCTGCAAGGAACACAGAGCATTCCCAGACCTTTAAATGGAGGCAACACAAAAATCTATTTTCTTTTATTAATGGAAAAGAATCCTGTACTATTTAAAAAAACCCAAAACCAAAACACACCAAGCCCCCTCCTTTTCAGTATTATCCTTTTTTTCTTGCTTTACTCAATTATAGCTGATTGGCTATTAACTGCCATGACATACGAGTCATGCAGGATCTGGGACACAGGATGTATTCTGTTGCTTAATCCTGTTCTAATATTTAACATGTACACTTGTTTATTAGGTAATAGAGTTGTGCATGATATTTACATTGTGCTATATTAATTTGGGATGCTAATGCTAGAAGGGCCAGAGAATGATAAACAAAAACGATACAGGCGAAGGAGGGGGAGGAAAGAAAAGCTAAACCAAAGCACAATGAGAAACAGACTCCCAGGGCACGGGAAGAAAGAATCCACCTAGAGATTTGTCTGTTGGGGCACTTTTAGGTCTCCTCTCAGTTATACCAATTTAAGCTCAGGGTAACTTCCTTTTCATGTATGTCTAGTTTTACCCTAGGGTAGCCAATCTTTCTACACCTCAATTTTTCCTCAAAAATACCTAGCTCCAAACGCCCCTAATACTCCAGTATATGAGAACAGCCATCTCTGCACCAAATCATCACTTTTGCTGCCTGTTTTGAAAGTGTTGACATCTGCCTCCAGTTGCATAAGGGACATCCTATGTGAATATATATATATATTTCCTCCTTTCCCTCTCTCATTACAGCAGTTAGCTCTCAGTCAACACAGCAGACAGCTTTCGAAAGAGCACACAGGAGGAAGCCAAGCTGTCTCAAGGTGAAGCAGATGATTACAGCACTTTAATCAATGGTGGGGCATGAATGTCAATGAAAACACAATTTAGCCTGAGGGTTTTCCTCTGAAGAATTACTACCTTTTTCATGGGTGAAAACAATAAAAATCTAAGTAAGATTACTTGGCTGTGAAACTTATCCAGGAAAGACAAAGCTACATAGACAAGATGGAAGAAGAGATCAGAAAATAAGATGCTTTTGTAAGCAAGGGTATCTGAACTCAGGATGCTTAAAGAATGTAAGGGATATGTGAAAGAAAAAAAAAAATGCTATTTGGCTAACTTCTCCTGGAAGATCTTGACAGCTGAACATGGTTTTGAAAGGCCTGAAGGCAGTTTACCCCAGGGAGTGAGTCAAGGCAGCTTTGCATAACAGGACAATGGCATTCTGCAACACACTGAGGATAGACGCCTATTTTAAGGAGGCAGCTCACTGTCTCCAGAGACCCTTGAAGTGGATACAAGACAACATGGAGGACTGCAGCAAGGGCAGACATAGAAGCAGAGCCTAACCTGGAAACTCTTTTACAAATAAATTGCTTGTTACTTCAGTTCTTTGTTTTTATTCCTCACACTTGATGTTTTTTTTGTCTCTTGTCCTCCTTCCTGTGACTTCTCCCTTTTCATCCTACTTTATTACCCTATTTAAAAACATGTTTTTATGGGTTGGTTTTTTTGTTTTTTGTTTTTTTTGTTTTTTGTTTTTTTTACTTTTGTCACACTGCCAGCATTCCCAAGACACTGATAAAACACTACAAGCACCCTATGGTAAACGATGCTTGTAATCCCTAGACTAGTTTTGTTTAATGGAAACCTATAAGAAAACTATATTTCTTAGGAGTCATCAGAGGCTGACAGGGATGCATGAAAAGTCCAAACAAGATAGTACCAGAAAAGCATAAGGTACAAAGCCAGACTCAGCTTGGGGAAAAACAAGTGGTCTGAGGATCTGTGGTGCTCTGGCTCTTTTTTAAGAGCATGCAGTGACCACTGCTGCTGGCCCCAAGGCTCATTTCTACTTCTTTCCTCCTGACTTGCAGAGAAATGCTGCAAAGATATCATCCTACTGTTCATCAAAGGTTTTGAACAGCAGGTACATGGAGAGCCAAGTATTCCCAACTGCTGGTCTGGACCTTTGGAGGCAAGAGCTACTAAACTTCTAACCTGCATTATGGACAAAATGACTCCTTAGCAATTCCCAGAAAACAGAAGAATCCCAAATCCCACAGTCACATTTCCTCATGCTATTACTTGTCCTGCAGTTGGCACAACAGTGAACCAGAGACAAAAATTTCAAAAGCCACCCATCCAAATTCTGGCTCTTCTGTCTGTGCCAAAGCACCTACCAACACTTCCTGAGTTATTCAGTAGCTCTTACTGTCTTCAGCAGGGAAAGGAACAGGGTTGTGTTTTGCAAGTAAGCAAAGAATGTTGTACGTTGTATACCAAATTTTACAATTATTGTGTTTGTGGCAGATATGCATCTTATTATTTTTGGTTCCTCCTCATGTGTAATTTCCAGCAGCAGTCCCAAACCGGCCCACTTGGTCTTCAGCCTAGTTGTTCACCTGGCTGCCCAAAAGCTGCTGCTTGCTGAGTGCTCTGGGGAAGCCTGATCAATTCTGCAGGCATCCCTCATGTCTGCTCCCTATCTCTAGGCTTCACTTCCATTTTTTCTTTTTTCCTTAGCCACCAGGTAGTTTTCTTGTTAAGTGGTCTCTAAACAAAATGCGTGTTTCCCCTTACAACATTACAAATATCTCGGTGAAAAGGAAGAAAAGCTAAAACACACAGCACTTAAGATATCCCTTAATTTATTGCTCAGTTGAAGTTACCAAGGCCCACACACTCCAGACAGTTCTCTCAGGAAACAGAATCTGAAGGGCACAAAACCTGTACCTCATGTCTGCAAAGTTTGTCCAGAAATGTTACCACTTTAGTACATCACAAGTGATCACAAAACCAGCAGCATCTCCAACACCAAAATACAGAACAGTCTTACAAAAATTACTTAGATTTAAGGGAGGAAAGAGAACCAATAGATCTATGTCTTCCACCAATCTGCTAAAGGAAAAAGATTAAAGCAGACAGGTTTACAACATTGGAAAATAATTAATCTGACTCATACAATTAGTAAAGGACATTTGTCTCCATTACCCAGTAGGCACCTGCAGTTTCCATCCTGTTGAACAGTATTCCCAACTTTTGCTTTCTTTGCCTTGTTACCAAATAGCCCTTTCAGTCAGTTGCTTTTTAGCTGTTATTCAGCTGAAAAAAAGAAATATGAAATAACTATAACACCTGCACAGGATATTTGACACATGAGGTAGATCAGTGGTCCTCAAACTACAGCTCGCAGGCCAGATATGGCTCCCCAGGGTCCTTAATCCAGCCCCCTGGTATTTACAGAACCCCCCTGCCGGGGGTTGTGGGGGGGGAACCAAGCAGCCGCAGATGACTGCCTGCCACTGCATCTGCACGCTGGCCCCCTGTTTAAAAAGTTTGAGGACCCCTGAGATAGATGATGGGGGAATAACACTGGAATTCCCTCAGCCTGATTCCTGCAGGGAAAGTGGAGGGAAACACAACAACCATCTTGAAGCTGCAAGGCAATGTTCAGGTACAAGAGTGGCTGTGGAAACACAGAAAAGATGGAGAAATTAAGGAATGTTGCTTTGGTATGCCTTTGGAAATATAAATTAAACCTACATAACCAATTTTGAAGCCAATGGATCTCCTTGCAGCAAAACACTTGTTCTTTATGGATCTCAAGAGTGAATGAAGAAATTTGTCTATAAGGAATTACATACTAGCAGGAGTTTGCTGGTTTGCCTGGATATTAGAAGTGGTGTCATTAAAAACTCAGCATTGACACCCAGTCACCAGGGAAAGATGACCTTTTTTTTTAACTAGTTCCCACCAATTTGCAGAAAAGACATCAAATTGTAGTTCCACTCTAATGGCTGCTTTTAGCAAAATATTAAGATATTTCATAACCTCAAGGATTTCTCAAGTTACCTTAAAAAGGAGGGAGGTAGAAGCTGGGCGTTGCTTTCTGTCCCAGGCTGCAAATGAGTGAAGGCTCATCAAGCACAGTCATGTTTTACATGGGCCACTCAGCTCACAACAGCACTTAATTAGGGCAACTACTCTGTCTTCAGCAGAAAATACCACTGCAAGGCTGGTTTTGTGAGTAACTCTTCAGCAGTTTTTCAGGCCCACTCAAAATCTCTGCATAAATGTGGAATTTGTTGCTTAAAGCTGGACATTCAACAATGAGAACTCCTGCCTATTTGATTTACCCAAATCAAATCCAGAACTGAGGCTACTGGAGGGCACAACCCAGAGCTCCCCTCACTAGCCTGTTCTGCCAACACCAGCTGCAACATGCACTGCAAAAGTGCTGAGAAAGAGGTAAACATCTTCTCACATGTGGTCTTCTCTCAGCAAAACAAATATACTGGTTGGCTTCAAATTGCAGATATTGTCAAGATAATTATTGCTGTCAAGTTAATTATTGCTGCTGTTCTTATTATTTTCCACCCATCACCTCTCCTGTAACGATCCACTAGCTTTCTTGGAGAAAGAAGTGTGTCTGTGGGTAATGATTTCACTGCTTTTCCTCCTCTGCCCGCCTCTCAATCGCTCTTTTATATTGAATAATCATTTATACGGTAGTTTAATTAGCTAATTATGAACATGTTTGGGTATTTTAAGGAGGAAGAATCATTGTTTACTTGCTAGTAATTAAGTGGGTTGCATTTGATTTTGGTGTCAGGAAATTGATGAGTATTATTTTTCTGGGTGACAGTACCAAATATTAAAACCATAATTATTTGCTTATATCTTGGTTCACTGAAAGGGGAAGTAAATTTCCATGACTGTAGGCTTTGGGCTTCTGGCGGATTATCATTAGTATAACTGATCTGGATATACTTATTAGGATGTAGAAAGAGCAGTCGAGAAAGGGACGCTAGTTACAGACCGAAAGCCTCCTCACTGCATTTTGAAGGCTTTGCAGAATACTCAATTCACCTGTCTGCCATCAAAGCCAGCACAAACAGCTTCCAACTCCTTCCTCCCCCTTCAAGGGTATAGACAAAAGCAAGCGCCTAAATGGATCTTCTATGGTCCCTGTGATCTGTATGCAGCAGCTGTACTTGAAAGTCAACATCCATCTTGTGAGCCCAAGAGAAGCTCTATATACAGGAATGCTTCGCTTGATTCTCTTGACACTAACAAACAAGACAGGTTGCCAGAAAACAGCAGCAGGCCTAAGTGGAAGGAACGGGCAAGGGCCGTGGCGGCACAGACACTGACACTCAACCCCTGCCTCCCAGCGCGATCCCAAGGGGGGGGGGGGGGCAGTAGCGCATCAGCTGCAGTTCTGCTCTGCCACAAATGGCAAGCCATCAGATTTCAGCAATCCCTGTAAGGTATTTTTTAAAAGGCACAGAATATGAAGCAGGACTAAAGAAAACCACATGAACCCAGTTATGATGTACCTCCGAATATTATTTCCCAGGATCAGGTCCTACTCGCAGAACTCATCCTTCCTCTGCAATGGGAGACAGAATGGAATGAGATGAATGATGCAGAAACAACACAGTATGAAGACTTTGGCCTCCCTCAGACTTTTACTCCGTTTCTCAGCCTTTCAACTTGAGAAGCATGTATTACTCAGACACTCTAGCCTGACTGAGCATGGTTTCAAGAACTCCATCTGCCAGTTGCAGAGTCAGCAGAGCAAGGCTTCTGTCACAGGTGGAGCCCCTTTCCATCATCTGTACCACATCGCTCACACCATGAAAGCACTTGGGAAACAATGACAGGAGAAGCATTAAGTCTTTGATAGTGCAAAACAAAGAGCAAAACATTTAGTGCATTGACTCAGGGTGAGAAAAACAACATGTCCCTGCCAGTGTACTTTTTGTTAGAGTGCCTAGAAAGAAGAGATGCCTGTAGGATATCTACAGTTCAGTTTCTTTCCAAAAGCTGGCTTCTACTCCCAGTGGCAAAAAAACCAGCACAGCTCCTACAGTTTTCAGTAGCACTGCTTCCAGCTTCATTAAGAAGGATAATTTTCAAAAATCCCAACCAAAACTGCCCTGCAACATGTCCCCTATTTTGTTCCTTTTCAAGCAAATTTTAGGGAAGAGTATAAATCAGCTCATTCACACTCCATTTGCACTTTCTTGTATACTCGCTGCCATTTTCAATTCTATTTTTTCTACGAACTCTGTGTCTGTTTCAAACTGGTACATAATACAACAGTGAGTAAATACACAGATCCTGAATTTGCCTTAAAAGGACCTATTAAGAACAGCATTACTGTGCTTATCATTCTTTTTCTTTGATTTATAGTTTCTGAAGCTTTACTGCACATTTTCAAACTTTACTACAAAACTATGCAGGCCAGAATTTTACCAAAGACCAAAGCTGAGAGCAACTGAACTGCAGAAGACTGGGCTATTACAAAATAATCAACTACTGCAAAACTCAAGGTAAAATTGTGAGATTTAGCAAGATATGCAGATTAAGGATAAGCGTGCAAGTAATCATAGCCCACCAGAATTCATCCATACCCAATTCCTATTTCCAAAATTAAATCCACCTTGCAATGTGAACTGAAGGTCATTAGAGATGGGTCCAACTGCATCAGCAGGGGAGTGAGTCCTGGAGTCAAGGTCCTGGGCTAAATATAACCTGCCATCAGCTTCATTCTGCCTTAACCTTGAGGCTATTATCAAAGCATTCCAGTGAATTTCAAGTGGCTTGGTATCATGTGAGAAGAAAGTTGCTCTCATGTACTCATATCACTGCAGTTCACAGCTTCACAGTTTAATAATGACATGTATGCAGTGAACTTAGGTGTATGATCCTCAAGGCTCCATATCCTTACACCACTTCCTCACAATTATGTTTTGTTTTTATTAACCTAGAGTGGAGTTACAAATTGAGAGCAGAGTCCATTCCAGCATCTCATGGTTAATTAATATCTTGGCCATACGAACAACATTTATTGCTTAAACACTTTTAAAACCTAGTTTATATACATTTTTATATTCTAATTATCAATAATTGGTCTTCCCTCAGTTGTATAAACATCTGAACTGACTAATGCATATCAAAGGCTAATACTTTATCAAACACCTTGTGGTTATATATCATCAAGTTCAAGAGCACTGTGACAGCTGCTAAAGTATGCAAACAACACATGCGTACACCTGCTAATTTGGAGGTATGCTCACTGAAGGCTTGGTCAGATTGCAGAGCCATGAAAGACTGCTGCAAGCTTACAGTCAGTTTTGTTCACAGCTGGGGAAAAATCCTCCAAAATTTTAAATTCCTTGGAATTAAATAATGACACTTGCCTTGTGCAGAGCCTCCGATGTCTGCAGGCTCATTGCATGTTAAGTCAGTAACACTACTTGGATGTTTGGAAAAAAATCACTTTGGAGCTGGAGAAACAATGTTGTAACATTTGGAAGTCTATCCAAAATAGGATCTCTCTCAACGACATATGTATGTGATCAAGAGTCAGGAAGACTCTTATGTTTCATGATATAAACTTTTAAAATTTTCACCTTCATTAGGAAAGTTTCTTGTTCTGTCTAATCAATATGGCCACAGCACCCTTCATGTTTCAGCCTGGCAGTTACAGTCATTATGACCCAAGATTTGTAGATTTCTCCCGAGTTTTATTTCTTACAGCTATTAACACTGGCAGCCAAGGACAGAGAAATTTCCATCATGCCCCATTAACCATTGTTTTCCAGCCTCAAAACCACAAAAGAATGTGCTGCTGAGCACAGAGGCCCCACAAATGCTATATATAAAACTTAAATTTCTGTTCCTGTTGTCAACAAAGAATAGGGGAGAATGAGGGAGCAAGAGGAGGTTGAATGCCTTCAGAGATGAACAGGGAAAAGAGAGATTGCCCATTTTTTTACTCCTAGCCTTGAAGGGATCCTGTTTTTCTCAACTGATGGTTGACATCACACAGACACACACTTCTTATCTTGGCAGAATCAAAGCTAGGAATAGCGTGAAAAGGGAAGTTACAAAAGTTTTAACAGTTGCAGATGAAGAAATAGGACTGAGCTCTACAGCATATTCTCCCCTGCAATGTCTAGTCTACTTTTATTATGTTTATATTATACAGATGGAGCTTCTACTATTTCTCTTCTGAGCCTTTTCTACAAGCCAGGCAGCCTCACAGTTAGAATGTTTCCCACCAGTCATCATTTTATTTGTCAAATACTGCTAGGTTTTACTCCATTTCCTTCCTCCAAATGAGCTTCCAGACCCAACAAGTTCTCTTTTCAGTCTTTTGGGGAAAAAACACCAACCAAATGCTTCAGAAGTGTGGCTTTTTTTCTGCACTAAGAAATCAGACACTCCCCCCCCCCTTTTTTTTTTTTTTTATTTTTATTCAGTACTTTGTAGCAAAAAGAAGTCTACCAAAATAAGTTCAGAGATTTTTAAAAACTGGGGTGGGAAAGGGAGGGCAGGGGCATCCCCAGAGTATTCAAAACAGAAATGAGTTTGAAAAGTGAATTAGGCTCAAATAAAGTCACCTTGATTCAAATTACACAATCACACGCTGCAGTAGCATTAGAGATGTGGCCCTGTGATGTCTAACCAGAAGTTACCATTTCCTTACCAACACAGCATGCTTCCCTGCAAGATAAGCCTATAACCAGAAATGGATATGGTATCGGATGTACTAACGTCCCCAAACCTAGCGTCCATACATCAATGCTGCACCCCACAGAGCACCAGCAGCTGTGCGGGCCAGCCCAAGTCTTAATAGCCTGATAGGTTACAGCAAACGGAATGCTGCCCCCCCCGGCTGCTCAGAGAGGCAGCCCACCTCTCAGTGAGGAGGCAGAATGTAATTTCAAGGGAAGACCCCAGTTCTGCCCAAGCAGCAGGGCTGCAGGAGTGCATCTTAGCTCAAGGTTCGTTGGCTGGTACAGTGATGAAATCAGTGACAGGATAAGCAAGACCGAAACACAAGTGGTTTTGCTGCTGAAGCTGGAGGAAGCTAAGCACCCTCCAGCCACGGGGCTGCAATAAAGACAGGATCGAAGAGCAGCCTGGATCCACCACATAAGGCTCGATCACTGCGCTGTAACTAAATTGTGATGCACTATGCAGCATGCCTCAGTCTTCTGGTCCCCTGTTGTCCACATCAGAGCATGCCACAAGCATGCTGTTGGTCCCCGAGCCTGGATTTCCTTCCAATGGAAAGACCATATGCCTCCAGACATAGGATTTGGAAGTATCCAGGAAATACATTTAGACTCAAACAGTGCAAAGCGCACTTGGACCTCACCATTTGTTTATAGCTGGAGTGAACACAAGGACAGATGGGCATTAAGCAATTCCCTGGGGACTGGGATTCTGCCCAGTGCACTTCCCCTCACCCCCACATTCCCAAAAGAACAAGACTCCTTTGGATCAAGGCTTGTTGTGCAGTCTAGAGTGATGGTTATGCTATAAAGTATTTCTCTGTACTTTTGCATCCTAAGAACTCGTTATTTTGGTTATTCCTATGTGGAAAACACATGAAGCTGCAGATGAAGCCTGCTATGTACAATGTACATGTTTTTTTATGTATAGATGAGATGAAAACAATAGTTTATAGAGAAGTGCATCAACCTTTTCCTTCTGAAGCCAATCCCTCCTCTTTAAAGAAGACTGCAGGAGTCCGGGCTTGGAGGCGGCAAATTGCATTCTCTGAGGTGGTCAATAGGAGCATGTTAAAATTTTAATCAGTCTCAGGTACACACACCTCACAGCTTGTACAAAAAAGGACGGAAGACACTCAGACTATAAAAGAAGGCTTTTCCATGCAGCCATCCATCATACATTTGCATGAAATCCATTTAATTTGGAACCTGAAGAAGATGGTGCTGGAGAAAGTCATATAACTAACCACAGGGATTTATGGACTGCTACTACTGGGCTGCAAGGAGATTAAAAAGGGGCAGGGTTCAGTTATTTAGCTTGTCTTTAGCCTCTCCAAGCTGGACTGTTCTGGACACTCAGTCATCAAAGGAAGCAAGAATCTGGATTTAAAGTCTTTATGGCTTCCAGATGGGGGTAAACATTAAGCAGAGAAGATTATTATGTGTCATTTGCACACTAATGGGGGAGTGCGTGCAGTGACATGAAATTTGGTGCATTTGTCAAAGGAGTGCATTTTCCCACGACAAGATGAGGCATTTTGTACACAATTCTGAAAACGGGTTTTGCCTTGGGGTTAAAGTTTACTTTGTTTTCAGCTGAAAGGCTGCTCATGGTTTTTCAAGGTTAAAAGAAGAGACTCTGTGGAGCCCCACATGTGAGGTCTCACTTAACCTAAGGTCTGCCAAGGCGGCTGGAAACTACTGGTCTCCCACTCTGTGGTCACATTTTCTGAAATGCCATCCATGCAAGCTGGCATCCACATCAACTGTCTCACCAGCTTCAGTAGGTGGTTTGGTGGCACTCATTGGTAAAAACTGTGTGTTGGGGGATTTGGAGCCTCTGGACTGACTCTGGGGCTGTCACAGCTGGTGAGCTCACTCCCCGTGGTGGCCTGGCTGCAAGTACATGTGTGCTCTCTCCACAAATATGCACGCTCACTCCAACTCACTATTTTCTTAATAGGCAGCTGACAAGCAGGAAGAGTATTTATAATAACTTGGCTTATCATCACAGCTCCTGATGACAGTGACCAACACAGAGAATAGCATGTTCATCGGTGACCTTCACCTATGTCAGCAGGAGGAAGGACAAAATAACCAAGTGCAAGGACAGCAAAATGCAATATGCAGAGTCTCTAACTTTAGACCAAAAAGGTGCAGCCTGGAGGGAGGGAACTCAGGTGATCTAAACAAAGTAGCACAAAGCAGACACAACCTGGACTTTTCTCTGGCTCATCGCTAATGCAGCGAGTGCCAGCAATTTAATCCTGGGAAAGCTCCGAGCCAGGCCTCACAACAAGAGATACCAGACCCCAACAGCTGCACTGGCAGAGCGTGCTGGCATGCTGTTCTCCTTTTGCTGTCCCAAGGTGGCTGGGTGACTGCAGTCAATCTTGTAACAGAGGGAATTTTCTCAGGACTGTTCAAACAGATCTAGGACATTTCACAAGCCAAGTTATTTAACTCCCGCTTGCCTGATCCTAAGCCAGTGTGACCTTCTCCTTCACAATTAATCTGAGACAACTCAACCATGTCAGATGTTGGAAGGTTTCAGATCAGCCTTTAGATAGTAGAGACCAGGCAGCTGTGTGATCAGTTAGGTGCACGTTGGAAAGCACCGGTTCCCCCCTCCCCAAATCCTGACTGGCATGATGTGAAACCAGCTGGTACAGGAACACAAGCATCTTCTGAGGTAGCACATAAGGAAAATCAAGGTCCTTTTTTAACTATAGCTTTGAGATCATCTTATTGGTCTGCTACATTTTTTGCTTCCTCTTGTCACACAAAAGGCCCCCTTTCTGTCCTTCCAAAAATATCACACCCCATCATCACAATATCCTTTTCTGCAACTCCTGCCAGCTGGAAGAGCTATCCACTATCTCCTGACTTTATCGACTCCTTGCAAATCACAGCTCAGTGAAATACATGCCTGAAACAGCAAAAGTTGGGGAGAGTGGGAAAATGGTGTATAAAAAAATAACTAAAGAAATTGGCTTGCTGCTGCAGAAACAGTACATGAGGACAATTTCTTTCTATCACGGAGCTTAAGCAAATAGGGCAGCTGATAGCCAAATGCAACCTGGGGAACTATCGCTCTTTCCATCAGTGGGAACTCAACAGGTGTTAAAAGTTCAACAGGAGAGGATGCTAATGTGAGCTAGATAAATCTCTTAGGATTGCAGTAGCAGGAGCAATAATACAAAATTAGAGATACCAGCAGGTGAAAAATTTACTCAGAAAAACACAGGCCGGCAAAAACTAAGACAAAAGCATTCGGGTTCCCATCTGAGGACAGCTAACTGGGTCAGAGCCATATAAAGATATACTTTATGTGGTTATCTTATCTGCCATCACTTGTGAAAGAATTTGTACATTACTGGTATTCATGAAAGACAAAGGTACACTAAGAAATAGTTTTCTCCATGTCCCAAAATTTATCATCATGGTATAAGACTTTTCTGCTTATCTAATTTATTTTTACAACGGTTTTCCCAGGTCAATAATTTATTGATATTTGTCCAAACATAGATTTCAAGAACTAATGTTAACAGTGTGTTTCACTGACTGTTCTTGTGAAAATACTTACTGAAGAAAATAAGGGATTACAATTAATTTGGAGGAGATAGACCTTGTGAAAAAAACCCCACCCTCTTCCACTTCAGTGAAATGGAATAAAATATTTACTGTATGAATACTGGGGTAAGGGGAAGAAAAGAAAGTATATTTATGTTCTGCAATGTGAGAATTTAAAAAGCAACCATTTTTTGCCAAAATGACAAAGAAAAAAAACATTCAAAAAACTGCAGAGCATGTAGAAAGGTATGAAAAAGCAAAATTTCTAATGTCTGAAGTTTCTCATACCGTTTTCTGGAAAAGGTAGAAAAATGGACCAAGAGATCTCATATTCAAGCTGCCCTGCTTTAGCAAGGGAACTTTTGACTGAGCAATCCGATTCCATAATTTCAGGAAGCATTTTTGGAAGAAATGTATTGGTCTGGGGAAAAAGAAAAGAGAATTATTCAAGGCCAAAAATGGGTAGTGAAGAATACCTACAGCTTAAGAAAGCCCCCATCTTAGTGCCTTAGTAATTGTCTCCATATCAGAAAAACACGGAACCACCAGAGTCAGCATTACCTTCCCTTTACCTTCCCCCCATCTAGGAATCATAACACTGACTCTCCGCAAGGCTTCACTTTTGTCTCCGTGATAAAAAGAGAATCAAGGGGAAAGAGGAAGATGGTATGAGGCAAGTAAATATTTGGGAAGATAAAAGATCCTCTCCATGATGCAGAATGGAGGGCATGAGGAGGGAAAAAATGAGCTGTGGGCCCCCACACAGAAGGAAGGAAAGCCTGGAGCCCAGCACAGAGCGACTCAAGGAACAACCTGGCCTCACAGAAACCAGGGGTGCAAAACTACAGACAGGAAGAAACGGTACAGAAAGATGCACAGAGAAGGGAACTAAGTCACAGAGCTGGAAGGAGGTGGGCAAGTGACACAGTTTGCTCATCAGGGCAGGAAAACACACAAATGCAATAAAACCTTTGAGTGGGCAATACACTTACACATTTAAAAAGCACAAGCTTTGTAGCTGCACTGACGATTATCTGTTTTGTTTCATATGGCAACAAACTGGAACAGATCGAAACAGGAAGTCTAACCCAGGGGTCCTCAAACTATGGCCTGCGGGTCAGATACAGCCCCCCAGGGTCCTCAATCTGCCCCCCTGGTATTTACAGCACCCCCCCAGGGGTTCCGGGGAGAAACCAAGCAGCCACAGATGACCCTGCCACTTCATCCGCATGCCGGCCCCCTGGTTAAAAAGTTTGAGGACCCCTGGTCTGAACTAAAAGAGGAAACCACAACAACAAGGACAAGGATCACATCTCACCAGGGAGCAAGAGACACGCAGCAAGAACTCAAGGAGGGAGGTATCTCCAGACCAGCTAGCGAGAGGCCAGTACAGTGGTCTGTGTTACAGTCTTCTTTACTCCCTAGTCCCCCAAGAAGAATATGTAAGCCTGGCACCACACAGACGGATAAAGCTCCTTTATGCATAGGAGGACTGGAACTGCAATGACTTCCAGCAAAAGCAGGGGGTATAAAAGGTGTGGAAAAGTCCTTTGTAGCTCTCTGTGTACATCTTCAAAGGCCAGAGATGCTGAGCTTCCTTAACCAGAGCACATATTCTGTTCTGGAGGGAGGTCAACAGTTTAATTCAAACTAATCAAGACACAACACCCTTTCTTCTTGCCATTATACAGATTACTTTCCCTTTTATTGGTGATCACAGCCCTGTAGCAAATAGAAGAACAGCTTATATACATGACTAGTATTAAGAGCTGTGTTTAATGTACTCTAACTCCCTGTAACAAAATTTAGTGTCTAGGGGAAAAGACTGCACTTTGTGACCAGACAATTCTTTGCAGACCACATGAAACACAAAACTAGGGTTTGCAGACCACAGTCAGTCAGCTCTCATCTGGAGAATAATAGAGCAACTTTTTCAGCTGCAGTAGTTTCTGAAGAATAAAGACTGCCAGAAAAATCTGAGTATCTCTTACAGAATTGTAAAATTAGTGGCTGTAGGGAATATAGTACATATGATATATCTGAATTACAAGCATTTGACAGAGCATCTCAGGAAATATTACTTACAGAATTAATGCACTTCAATCTCAATGGGAGCAAAATCAATCAAAGCAAGAACAGACTAAATGGCGGTAAACAAAATCCAGGTTTTGGCACTACATAAAGTTTGCATGCTTAACTTACGGGAATACTATAGGAAAATATGTTAGTCCATTATTTGCCTAACATCTTTGCCATTGCTCCGGTGTCCATTAATAATTAATGACATGGTTATAAAATATATTTTTTAAAAAATATTATGTAGATCAGGAATCAGAAAAAGAGAGGAAAGGTAGCTTTAAAGGCTGGAACCACAACTGGAAAACATGAGACTGAAAGGAGTTCTATACAAAGGCATTAGCCACTGTCACAGACTGGCTGCAAGGATCATATCTGGTGCTGTGGATTGCAACAGTGCAAAACTGCCACTGCCAGGTTCTCTTTACATACCTAGTAAGAATGCAACTGTCAAAGCATAGCTGAGGATAAGGTAGGGCTCGTCTTAAGGATTTTGGTGGCCCATGACACAACTATGATTAACTATCTCTACAACTCTAGACAGACAAATCTGACTACGTTCACACAGCTTGTGGACAGAGTTCAAACAAGCCTCCACACTAAACTCAACACACCAGATTTACACTACATGCACAATTTATTTGAACAGGTACATTAGCAGCCTTTGCAAGCTGTGAGTGATGGCTTCCCCAGAAACAAAATAAAAATTCTGTCAAGTCACTTATTATACAAGACATTTATGTATATGGTAAATCCTGTAATAAATAGGGTATCTGGGAATTCCCACATTGGTTCAGGGATCTTTTGACCTCACAACCTCATGCATTAAAATGGTTTTGCATTTGGGGCTAGCACATCAGAGAACAGGAAGACTCAGTTCCTATTTCTAGAACACTCAGGGATATTTCATTCACTTTGAGACATCTCATTAACTAAAACAGAAATCTAGCTAAAGCAGAAGCAGAGGAGAAACAAGAACATCCGGGGGTTGATTTAAAAGGAGACACTAAGAAAATGAAATACACAGACCTTGGCTCCGAGACAATGAAGAAAAGAATACAACCAGAAATGACAAATACTTGAAGCTATAAACACCAAGAAAGGAGAGGAATTTTGAGTTGTGCAAGAAGTAGTAAACCTGTGAGTAATGACTTTAAATTAAGAAAAGATAAACTTGCGCTGAAACATCAATTTGTCTTTACAAGTAGTCCTAGTATGATATCAAGCAGTCTTCCAACAGAAAGTTCAAAAGATCCATTGCTTTGGGTCTTTCGGAGGATTTTGGACAAGTAATTGAAAGTGCTCTGTAGGGAAACTATTTCATGATTTAGTAATTTTTTTTCTTACTGTGACTTCTCTAAATATCTATTTTGAAACGAAACATTAGAATAAGATTTTCTAGCTCATGAAGATGGTGAAAATTAATTTGTCTTCTCATGCTACAGAGGGTCTATAAATTATGTAAGTATTATACATTGCTTATTGGATACTCTGACATCACTGCATCTAAAAGAAATGTACTTGTAAGTAAATCTAAGCTATAAGAGGTACTAAGAAGCATGCTAGCCATCACAGAAAATGAAAGAAATGTTCAGCTCCAAACCAGTCACATGGTGGAATGGATACATTTAGCTGTATTAATGCAATGTGACAACTGAAATATAAAAATGTTTATATTAGAAGTATTAAAAGCACCTTTCAAATGAACAGGACCTTTATAGATCGAAGGGTCAAAAGTAAAAGAATTGTACCTGTTACATGTGATCAAGTCTGAATCCATGAAACGTGTTCTCATTCAAATATTGAAAATATATGGGTGAATTTATATCTGCTGGAGAATTGGAGAGAGAACTTTCTGACCTTAAATGAGGTAATTTCTGCTTTGTACTAGTGAAAACAGATTAAGTGTATTTAAAAAGCACTTCCTAAACCATACTGTCATAGAGAAGAGATACCATGCTTGCACATGCAGCTGAACATCAGCTATGTCCCATTCTGCTAAAGGTTCATCTGCCAGTGCCGGCAATGGCTGATGCAGACAGTCCAGGCAGCTAGACTTGGAAATCTTCTTTAAAAGCTTAATGATTAATCAAGTCTGGGTTTGCAGTATTAGTACTGCCAGGGGTCACAAGCAAGCTGATGAGAAGAGTCCAATCCGTCAGAAATTAATTCATGTCCTTCTAAAGGGATGAAGCAATTGCATCACCATTGGAAACGGAAAGCATCAGCTGGAAGTCTCTGCTCGCTGTTGGAAATGAAGGACAGTAGCTGGATCCACTGGATCACTCTGTAGTTGCCTGCAGCTTTCATGCAGTGTTTAAGTCTCCAAGAGTAAACCTGATGCTGTGCAAGTACCACTCCTGGACACTATCACAGCTGAAGGCAGCAGAAAATTATTGCGGGATCCTAAGGAATGGGGGGGAAGGGTAGACTGGATCCAATCATGATCTCACCTAGGAGAGAAAACTTAGTGGCTGTATCTCCAATGGCAAAGTGGTACTATGCTTGTAGTGCTGGTGGGTACCTGACACAGTGACCACATGACTGCTGGCCCACAGTGTGGCATATGCATTTCCACAAGATGGGGCTTTCTGTGATGGCTTCTGAAGTCAAACCACCAACGTGGGGGCAATGCCTCTCCCTCATACTTGAGAGATGGGAACACTTTGCCGTCTCATAAGCAGACATGGCTCCTTGGCATTCCTGTCCAGGCATGAGACTAAGATTAGAGGAAAGTCTGGTTGCACCAGCTACTGGCTGAACCATGTTGCAGTTTCCCCAGAGCCCATCCTCACAGTGCTCGCTCTGCTTTGAGAGGTGAGGTCTCCCAGGGAAAGAAGCTCAGGCCTTGAACTTAAAGGTTTTCTGGTCTCTGCAAAAGCTGCCTTTTCCTTCAATTTTGCACTCTTAATAGGGAAGCTGAAAGGATGGGGGGTGGAGGGAGCAGCATTTTTTACATCTATTGCATAAACCAACCAAACAAATAGAAGCATCTGAGATGCTGGAGTCATTAACACGCCAGAGCCCAGGGTTAGCAATGAGTGTGCCACATGGCTTGCCAGCTCCTTTTTTGATGTCTTGTTACCTTGTACTCATCCTCAGTTTCCCCTCCAAAGCATGCACATTCACATACATTCTGCCCTGCCATGGGGGCAGGCAGCTGCCATGCTGAGCCTGTAGGACAGGCTACATCACTGCTTTTATTTCATGCAGCTACTCCAAGGTGAATGAATATACTGAAAATGCATGGAAGAGGAACACGCTGTAAATGTGCAGCCACAGGAACCTCCTCCCTCCAGTAGAGACGCGCCTGGCACAACCAGACTCCAGCTCATCCTGTGGCTGCCAGGATGCACCCCAGGATGCACCCCAGACAGCAGGAGGGGGAGCAGGGTCATGGGAGCGATAGCTAAGGGTGGCCATGGCTCTGAGATGAGCCTGTGTGTGGAGCACAGCCCCTCTCCCCCTGGGTACAGCACGGATATTAAAGAAGCTGGGGGCCCTGACTGACAGGCAAGGGAAGGTGGAAGCTTCTGTCTTGGTCACTCAGTGGAAGAACACTGGGAAATGACTGGGCAGGTCTTTGGCCCACAGTCCTAATTTGCACCCATGTCTCAGCTTGCTTTCCCTTCTCTCCTCCCCAGCAGTGCAACATGCAGCGCTGCACAGGTCAAGGCAGGCAGGAGGGGAAAAATGCAAAGTACCACTTCTCATTTGATAGTCGTAACAACTAAATGCAACAGTCTTTTTAATGAAAAAGCTGAAAATGACTCAAGGTTAAGCCTCGGCCAAAACATGAATCACCATAAAACTACACTTACAAGGATCCCCATATATGGATATATAAATGATCATCCCAAGCCCCCTGCACGTTCCGATATCCTTGAGCTAATGAGCGGGCCAGCTTTACCGGGCTGAGTTCATGTGCGGGTGTTCTTACACACACGTCTGCACACTCCTGGAAAGTAATGAGAGAGAGAAAAAAAAAATCGGAGCAAAATATATGAATAATTTTGGCCGGAGCAGCATATCTATAATACCACTATATTGAAACGAGGAAATAATTTACCGGTCTTGACAAAAATCTGCAAAAGTAAAGAGCATGCCAAGCAGGTTTCTTTTAACTGCGCTGCACTACTAAAAGCAGCAGCAGTACGTGAGCGGTCCTGAAGCCCCTGCGTCCCCACCACCACCTCGGAGAAAGCCTGTACTGAGCTCCCCTGAGCCACCACGCCGTAGGTGACAGAGCTGCGCACACACGGAGACAGACACCCCACCGCTCAGCTCCTGACCACTTTCTCCCGAAGAGATCCCCAAATAAGGAGATCCAAGACTTTCCCTTTTGGGGCTCCGGCAGTGGGTGGCTGTGGAGGCATTACACACGCTCACTCTCGCAGTTCGGCGTTTTAACGCGTTCTTGGTCGTGTGGGTTTGAAACTGCTTCGCTGTTGTGGTTGGCAGGGTCGAGGAGGCGGGGGAGGGAAGCGAGCGAGGACAGGGCAGCTGCTGGGGATGCCTCATAAGGAGCTTTGGGCTCCCGCCTGCTCGAGGACCAGGCTGCCCTGACCTCACTCGTGGCAGGGCTGGAGAGATGGCACATTTGACACAGCCCCCACCATGTAACAGAGCCTATAAGCTTGGCTGGGTAATCAGAACAGCCTCAGCACTACAGCGTTTGAGTCATACCCTAAACAACAGGCAGGCGGAAGGAAGAGGTACAGAGATGCAGTTGATTCAATACAAACAGCTATTATTGGAAGATGATTTCATTAATGAATTATCCCAATTGCAGCTTGGCTAGTGGGCATGTGAGAAGCCCCAAGTCATCGGTTAAAGCTGAAGTGATTTTCTTTTGTTCTGTAATTTAACTCCTTGGGAGGTGCCAGTCTCCCAACAGTTTCCAGTCCCACACATGCATATAGAGCTTACTCTACAATCCATATGCTAGTCTCAGCACACAAACATACCGTACTCCAAAATGCCTTTTGGATAGAAAGATGACAAGAAGGATGGAAAAGGGAGGGCAACCACATTAACAAAATTGGGAAAGGGGGAGGGCACGAAGAGAAGATAACATTGATAGGAAGTGAAAAGAAGATAAATTCAGAAAAAGAGAGGAATGAAGGAAAAACTAGGAAGGGAGGGCAAAGTATAAAAGGAAGGGGTATGAAGAATAAAAGTAAAGGATAGAGAAATACATTAAGAAAGGAAGGAAATACAGAATTCAAAGAACACAAGCAATGTGAAGGTACTAAAAACTGCTAAAGAAAAAATACGTGTTTTAAAGAGGGGTTTGAGTTTTCTGAACAGAGACATTTTGAAAAACTTAAATTTTCTGAGGCATCTGTGTTGGTCTGGCAGACCTGCCAGACACCAAATCTAATGGAGAGCCAAGCTCCCCTGGAGACCAGGCAGGATACTCTGGGTACCTAAAATGGCACAACATGCCCAAGCTTTGACAGCTGAATTGCAAATGTTGAAGACCACAAGGCAGAGCCAGACACCCAATGAGAGAAGGAGAGAATCGGGACAAACAGCATCAAATCTTCTAATTCTCCAACAATCTTGTGAGATAAAAAAGCCTGAACTGTGCAGAATTTGGTAGCCACTACTGTACAAAGCTGGGCAACCCATCAAAGGGTGGGTCAGAAAGATCACTTGGTTCAATTCGCTACCACATGAGGTTGGGTGTATTATAAAAATGTCAGCTCAAATCAGAATCAGCCATCACATTTTAAATATAGTTTTGTATTTCTTATAATAGGAGTAATCCTTGAGAGCAATAAGGAGAGCTTAGGAAAGAAAAGACAGAATAAAAATACAGCAACCATATTAGGCTGCAGTTCAGCGCAAGACCTGCCTAGCCCCTTATCCTGGCTCTCACGGTGGCCAACTGCTGCTCAGCTAACAGCCCAGAATGAAGGCAAGCCTCCAGTGCAGAGCACTTTTTGTAGCACTACAATGTTAGCTGAGGGACTTCCTGAGCCACAAGTAGGATCTTTGTACCCAACAGCCTTTGGTGGCTTTCTGTTCTGTGACTGAGCCAGCTCTCTTGAAGCTCTGTGAACTCTGATACCCACAACACCCTGCATGAAGGAGCACCACAGATGAATCCCAGGACATGGTAAAAGCCAAGTTCTTTTGACTGCTTGGAACCTGCCCTATCACTTGCTAGTTAATCCTTTGTGTTCCATAACTCACGTGTAGGAAAAGATGGTGGACTTCCCTATATCCCCACCTGGTACCAGTTGTGATTTTAAAAACAAAGCACAAAGATCCATGGAGAAGCTCTGGTGTTTATCCTACTCATGCTCCCCTGAATGAGAAAGCTAGCTTATCTTTTTCTTCTGTACAGTCGTTACTGTACATTGTTAACTAGACAGAAGGTAGTCAGAAAATCATACTTGATGAAGCAAACTGGGGGAAGGGAATCTAAGTGTGTTTTCTTACACATTCCCCCTCCTCAGTGAACCGATCCTTTTTGTTAACTACAAACTTCTTTGAGCAGCTTCACACAGACTTCACTAAAGCAGCCCAACTCAAAATGGCTTTTTCAGGATTACTGGAGTGCAATACACTGCCCGTGGTACACGTATGCTCTTGTCCCCAGCAGCCATCCTGAACAGAGGATAAGGGAACAACAAGCTGCCACAAGCACTGCCAGGCAAAGGAGATCTTCCTTAGCTCCAGCTTTCACCCCTGCCTTTTTCCTGCTGTGGGAGAGAAGTTCTTTCCTTCTGTCTTGGGTGGGAAGGGAAAAGTAAGACTTATCATTAACTAGGCCTGTCCTCTACACTGATTCATTTGCTGTCTGGATATTCCTGGAGGAAATGCACAGGACAACCTTCAGCCCGTCACCACATCAACACACACGTACCCCCAGCCTCATGCAGCAGCACTGCTCGCTTAGTCGGCATCGCCTGCACCTCGGGGTGAATCACAGCATAGTCTTTTCTGTACATCCCTTCTCAGAGAACCATAAAGAAGGAATATAGTATTTCTTGCGGAAATAAAAGATCAGAGGCTAAGATTGGACATGCAAACATTAATTGGGAAGAATTTCTAGATCAAGAGAGGAGAGGAAAAAGAATGGAAGGAACCTGAAGAAAAGGAGAAAAGTGGAGAAAACTGAGAGGACAGCTGCTCCTGTAATGCAGCACAGCAAGCATTTTTAATTGGGTCAACTGTATGAGAAGGCAAATGATGGTCTGTTTTTACTGTGTATTTTTGCACTTATGTAACCTTAGCCCGCTTCCTTATTACAACACATTTTATTGCTAATCATTTCCATTTGCAAAACAATCTCTTACCAAGACAAACTGTAGGCAGCATATTGGAGCTGAAGTTAGAGCTATGGCTTTGGTAACTGAATCTGGATTTTCGTGGGATTAGGAAAGTTGATTGGTTTTTTTGCACTGCTAAGAAAATAAACCCACAATTTTAAATCACTTAAAAACATCCATCAGGAGTATTGTTTAATGCCTATATACAAAGTTTGGAGAATTATAGTAGGGGATAATTTTTAATGCTTTTAGATCAAGGTTGGGTGTGAACACGCAGCAACATAAATAGCCTGAGTGACAAAATAAAACAGAAGTATATTTTTATGCATGCATAAATATATATGTGCATAAAGGATAAGTCTGCCCAAAGACACTGATATATCTTTAGTCAGCTACTACTACTAATATAAACAAAACCCAACCAACCAAACACTCTGTGGGAGACCTTTTAAAATCATTCCATATGCATTTAACAGTTTAAAAATCCATGTGGGCATAAAGTTTAGACTTTGACTGCACAGAATTCAGGAAACGTGGTTGTGGCAAGATGTAACTTACTGGTGTTCTGTAAAGCTGCTGACCTTGTATAAACCAATATGAAACACATTTGTTGAAGCTATGGGTGATGAAAAGAAGTATATGAAGATGTACTTTTACCATTGAAATCCTTAACCTACAGCTACTCATATTTGAATGTGTTTTGTTTGGACTAAAATAGCACGCTCGGTTCCACAGACATTATTGTTAGCTGTACGTCCCATCTGCACTTGCTTCTTGCATTCTTTGTTCAAAATAGCTGGGACAAGAAGAAAAAAACGAACCTGTAACACAACATGTGACTATAGATTGGCATTTCATCTCAAGAAAAGTAAGAAGGAAAAGGATTCTTCCCATTCTAAGGCAGTGTTCCTACACAGCTCTCTTGGGCAATGTTTATTCTTATATATCACACCAGACCAACTTACAGTAGTGTTGAACATTATTTTGGTAGTAAACCATGTCAGAGCTTGCCCTGGATATGTGTATCAACCTAAGTGACACTTGTTCATTTCCTAATGGGTGATAAACTGCTATGTACTGTGCTTAAGAGTGTCAATACACAGAGCCAAACTTATGTAAAAGTATTAAAAAAAAACCAAACCAAACATATTTTCCACTCAGTTGCCTGCAGAATTGATGAAAACTCACAGCAGCTTATGCAGCAAAACTCTCAAAATCACAGTTCAGCTGTGATTGAATGCAGCTGGCAACCCAAATTACAGATTACCTCCTTTGCACCAAAATAAAAAGCCAGGCAATGGCTGTAGACACAAGCAGGCCCAGCAACTGAGAAAAGTATTTTCTCTTGTGGGAGTATGCTGTTGCTATGCGAGGGGAGGAGGCAAGCGGCTCCTTACGTTGCAAAGGAGGCTGTAACCTGCAACTAGGTCCTAAAACTGAGCCTCAGGCCCTGAATCTTTGCTGGTTAGACCACTTCTAGCCACAGTAGGAAGTCTGCCTAATTAAGGACCACAACAGAGAAAGCTTGTTTGAGTCTACCTACCATCTCAGGTAGAAAATAGAAAAAGAAATATCCCTGACCTGATTACAAGGTCCCTAAGCACTTAGATGTCTCATTTGACATTAACAAAGCTGTAGGTGATCAGGTCTTCAGTAACACCAGTTTGCAGAGAGGCTCACTCCATACCTGAGACCACTTGGACTAGCAAAATGAAAAACAGACACCTTAAAGTGAAATCCAGTAAAAATAATAATGATTTTTTAAATATCAGATGAATCTGAAGTCTTTTCATTAAAATACAACGGAGAAGGCCATCCATTTGCATCCTGAAAAGAAACTGCATTCCTGTGTCATAAGCACTAGCAATAAAACTGCTAATCAAGGTGCAATTGCGTCTCAGAACAATGCATTCTACTTGAGCCAAGAAGAGCCCAGCTTGGCTCTCAGATCATATTTTCAGAACTGGCTGCTATGTCAGAAACAAACATGTTTCTCCACTTACAGATCAGATCAGATCTTGGGTAGGGACAGTACAGAACACACACAATGCAACTTTTAATCCTTTTCATTTTATATGCAAATACTACCCAATGCTGCTCCTCTTCAAAACGCAGTACAAAGTATCAGCAGAACACGGACTGAATATTAGTTACTGGGAACCAGTAATTCCTAAAAAACTTTGGAGAAATCACTACCAGCATGTACTGGGCCTAGGTTAGTTCTCAAATCTAAGAAACATGATGTGTACAAAAACTGAGCCAGAAGAAGGCAGCAATGGTAAACTCACAACGTAACTTGAATCCCTTTGGTTTCCCCATCAGGATTTCCATTGCAACCTGCCCTAGGAAATCTGCAGCAGAGCTAGAGTTGGAAAGCAGCTCCCCAAGAACCTGGGCTCTTTTCTTAAATGACAGCATATTTTAAAACTAGTCAGTGCTAGGGAAAATGAGGTGCATGGGGTTTTAATTACTGATGGAGGGGCTGAAACCAAGACTAAGACTTGGTTTGGGCTCTTGGATCAGCCCTCTCATCAAGCAGCCAAGCCAAATTTTGCCTCTGCTCTGTTCTTGCCTGCACACTCCTGTTCTGGGACCTGTTCAGGAGCCGCGGAGGTGTAGAGCCCACTTGCTGTGGCTGACACTGCAATACTCAAGGATACATAATACAAAGGATGACAGAGAAAAAGTTTTCCAAAGCAGGAGCATGAGATCCAGAAATCTGGAGTAGGTCAGTTCTTACTGAGCTTTCATAGAGAGAGAAGATGTAAACTCAACTCAGAGACGATGCTGTCTTAACGAGGTATCCAAAATCGTATTTCCTAACAGCTTCCAGAAAATCCACTTTTTCCAGTATCTGTAAATGCTCTCGGTTCACATATGCAGAAATTGCCACTTGTTTACACCTACCTAATATCTGGAGAGACATTTATAGCCTTTTCATGTGCAAACATGCAATTGAATGCATTCATGCTTTGCTCTGCGAGCATGTTCAGCTGCTGACATTCTGCTTAGTTTTGGCAACTAGCTGCAAATCTGACTTTAAAAAGTCAGTGTGAAAAGCAAAAATGAACTTGGACAAAAGGTCCAAATTTATCTATGTCCCTATTTTATGTTCTGGCTTGTCTAAATTTGGGTGGTGGTTATATATGAAAGGGAAAAGAATTATCTGTTCACAATGCATCCAGAATTCCACAAATACACAAATTTTTAAACCCATGAATTTGGTCACAATTTATGACTGCTATAAACTTAATATTTACAACTATAACTAATTCCTCACTTCACAAAGAAAAAAAGCACATTGGAATGAGATACGTGGAAAGAGTTAAAAAGAAATCCTTATGCCTGCTCTCTAAGTAGCACATAATTTCAACTCATTTGCTCTCATGTGGCAATTTTGTTTTAATTCCAGCCTCTTGGGATTTAGCATGTATAGTACCTCCTGGTACTTCTGTCAATACACCCACACTCTCCTCTCAAGCACGGATGTCCCAGTGTCTGAGTGCCTCTAACCAACACATATAGCAACAGCAGCAGCATAGAAGCAAAAACCTGAAGACAGGCAGACAGAATCCAGGACAAAAATGCATCCTTCAATTTACAGCTTCCCGAGAATTTGAATTAACATATGCTTAACCTAAAGGGGTTAACATTTCCAAGGAGGAGGGCTATGCCAGTTCTAGAAAGGGCTGCAGCCTACCAGGAAAAACTGGAGGGCTCACTTGGCTTTTGGCCATTGTGGCTAACCTGAGAGTCAGTGTATTAGGTCCACAAAGCATCTTAGAGCACACAGAGCTGTTCAGTGAAGTGTGTGCTAGAGGAAAAAACATTCCTGGAGACACTCAGCCTAGCTGAGCTCCAGCAATAGCCAGAACTCCGAGCCTAGGTACAGCTTCACATCAGCAGGGAGGAAGAATTATCTGGCTGAGCTGTTGAGTCAGAAGCTGCAAGAACACTGCAGGGCATCGCTGACTGCTGTCAGCAGGTGGGCTCGTCACTTCCCTGCCTACCATAGGGAAACCTCTACAGAGATTGTCCCTAGGAGTCACCAAGTCTGGCAGGGAGCTTTGGACAGGAATTTGTGCTTTACGATTAAAAGGTCTACCTACAAAATATTAGTGCATGAAAAAGGGACAAGTTTCAACACCATCCCCAGCACTTAAACTCTGGGAAAGCCAGCTACTAACGTTCACGGTATTTAATCTTTAACAGCGTTACTGAATCCTGACACCTGTGGTTTAGGTTATTTATCCATCAACTCCACCTCTTTTCTAACAGACTTCTAAACTTGGCAGAGTTTTGTCCCTCCTTTCAGTGAATCAAAGTTAAATCCCCACAGGGAACTGTCATCTTCCACACCATGACTTCCAACCCCAGTGCACAGAAAATACTATTTCTCAATCAATAGAAATTACACATATCTATTTAAGTAATTCCTGGCTGCACCATGCACTTCACTGTAATGAGATGATGAATTCTGCTGTCCAGTTCTGTGGCTGCAAACCAAGGGCAGATTATTAACAAGATTGAACAGGAGAGGTCTAAAGATACTTTGAACAAGGTCTAAAACATAATGTTACTCATAGTCTTGTACCAGCTGGAGCTATTTAGGAGGAAAAAAATGCTTTTAAGAAGAATTTTTCATTAGCAGGGATCTCAAGGAATTTCACAAATAAATTAATCAAATTCATGTACCAATGTAAAAACACTGGAATTGCAGAACCCTGGATCCATGTGTGGCACTTTGGGTGACCTTCGTAGATGTCTGCAGACAAACACATACAGCCATCTATGTGTGATGTCTCAGCCAGTCCTTTCATGACATTTCAGTGTTCTATTACCTTATCTTAAAAAACCCCCACAACTAAACCTCTATTTTCTTTGTTTGGTTTTGATTGGTAGTAGTCTTGCATTAACCTTTTATTTCTATGCAAGCCCCTACTCAAATTCACACCTGTTTATCAAAATAAATAAGGAAGCCTGCTTGTTTCTCTCAGGCTTAAATGCCTAACTAATAGAAGACTAATAGACCAAACAGCCTTTTTCAAAATGAAGGCAATTAGTATGACTTATAAAGTGAAAGTGAGAACAGCAACGAAGCCCCTCCAGGAGTCTCTTGTGAGGCATGTGAAGACCCAAGATTTATTCTTATAACTGATTACCAAATGACAACTACATGCTGCTTTAACATTCACCTCCAAAAAAGCAAAATTAGTATTAGAGTGCAAAGAAACCACACATATGAGGGAGTTGCTGCAGTAAGGACAGGGACAAGATCTGCTCAGAATATTCCCAGAGAAGGTAATATGCTAGGTGAGCAAGTTTTGGCTTCAGTCTTGAGAACTTTGTGAGCTTCTAAACCTTACTGTTTGTCCTGGGCTGGTAATCTGAGAGCTGGAGCAGCAGCTGCTAGAGAGTATCAACAGCTGCAACTAGTCCATCATCAGGCACAGATACATGACAATTCACTGATCGTACTCTGATATGTGCACCTATAACATCTACTACTGGAGTGACTCTTTTGCCCTTCCTTCTTCTCAACATTTGATATACCTATCAAAATGTACAGCTTTGGGACCTGCGTGCTTCATATTACTGCCTCTCCAGAGGAGGTATCACATCTGAATAAAATTTTGCAAGTGACTGCAGCACCATATAAGCCCAGAAACTTACTTGTTCATCTTGGTCATCCTTCAGCTTGTCCCCATGAGACTGTACACAACCACACTGCAGCTAGCGCTGGTGTTACCTGCAGCTCCCAGGGACATCCTAGTCCATAACACTTCACATCCTCAACAAAATCAAGGAACCTCAAAACTCTTGAATCTTCCAATACAAAATTGAAACAAATAATTTTCTCTTCAGAGCAACTCAAACCTTAATTCTATTTTTATCTTTTCGCTTTATATTGTATAACATCAATATAGCTGTTGAAAATAAAACAAACATTTCAAAATTAAAAAATCAAAATATTCTGCTCCAAAAATCTGGAAATAAAATCTTAGAATGTTCTGCCTCTTTTCTTTCTGTGTTTTATTTATTTTGTCTAAGTTAACACACATCTTTTAAGCATTTCAAGTTTGCTGTAATTACTTTTCGAGAAGTGAAATACTTCCAGAAAACATCTAACCAGTTCCAGCAGCTGTGACAATCGCTAGTCCTTGTCTGCCTCTGCACAGTTGGGTTAAGACACCCAGTGAGAGACTGTAAGCTGTGAGTTTGAGATAGTTAAATTGGTAGCTGGAGATTAACTGCTGTTGATTAACCAGAGCATGACATTTAATTATCAGCTGATTTGGCACAAGATGGAAACACCAAAATAGCTGTTTGAATGCTAACTTTTCATTCTTTAAATCTAGTTAGCTCAGATTTTGCAGAAATGCAGCCCAAATTTTGCGGTGATATTAAATAGCTTGTCTTTTGTGTTCATCCTTGCATGGCAGCAGTTATCCTTGAAAGGTGCACTGAGTATTAGATTGCTCAGCAAACAAATAAAATATATTTCTATATACAAAAACAGCATGAACATTGAATTTTGGAGGAGGATCTGTTTAAATTTCAAAATAAATCACACTCATTCGTTATTTACTCTGCTTGTCCTTATCATATAATACAAATGCATCTATAAATTGCCTTGTCAGAGAGTGACTGCTGAAAGTGATGAAAACTGTCACTTAATCAAAAAGCCTAAATTAATCAAAAGGAAAGGAAAGCAGACCCACCACTACCATTAAGGCTTTTTTCCTGCTCCACCAGGGATGACAGACATGACTGAGGGAGCTGCAAAGTTAACAGACAAAAATGATGGCAAGAAGGAAGAAGAAACCTCGCAGGCCTCGATGCAGAAGCAGGTACACCAGCTGTCCCAGCATCTCCTCCAAACTCCCAAGTCCACCCTGCAGTTGTAAGTAAATTTGGTCTTCACCTCATTTGTTCTCATGGTGGTAATAAAACACTCTGCTAAGAAACGGCTGCATCCCGCCACAGAGACAAGGCTTCACTTCAGGAGTGGACAGATAATCTTCCTATCTAGTTTAAACATCATTTTGCAAACAGCTTTCGGATTCACCAAGACGAGCAGCACTACAGAAGTGACAATGTTTCTTCAGAAATTATTCTCTCCTAGAAGCTGCTGACAGGCCACAGGACTGGGTTTGCACAGAAGAATGACTCATCACTTCTGATTAGAGGAATGAAATAAACATGGGCTTTATCAACACTGAAAGTTTTACCACTTCAAATTCTTTAACTCACAGTTCCAAATTACAGGGCTACTTTATTTTCTCTTGTAAGGGAATGCATTTCCACCACTGCCAGGGCGAGTTTGGTGTGTAATCTCTTTACCTGAGGCTAGCCAGGAATAACATTATACTGGGGGGATGTAATTGCCATCTATACATAAATCATGGCAAATACTAGGCAGGGAGAAGACCTATTTAACCAGAAGGACACAGTGGCTCAAGAAACAGTGCACGCCTGCATTTCAGGCAGGAGTTAGAAAAAGATTTCTAACCAGAAAAGCAGTGAGGTTCTGGGACAGCCTCTCAAATAAGAAAAAATCTTGAACAGTTTATAAAAGGGGTTATTCCATGGTTTGCCTGCAGCACTAGGAGACTTGGCTTCAGTGATTAGGGAGGCCTGTGACATTCCCAAATTTTGCCTTCAGTCTTTCTTTCCCAAGGATAACAAATAAATCAATAGAGATCGAAACTCTCCAACAAGGTGAGCTACTTTGTATGCAAATGCAATAAAAGAGCTATAAAAAATCCAGATCTAAGTATTTGACCTCCACAAAGCCTTGAATATCTTGATACTGTAAACCAGCTGCATACATGCACAATTTCTGATGCCAGCTGAAAGTTCCTTAAAACACAGAGAGCTGACATGCTTGCAATCTTATCCACACCAGATTAATCACTATTTTTATTCAAATACAAGTCCAATCTTCTCTTAGTAACCTATTAGCCAATGTGTACACAGGTGAAATTGCATGTTGCGCAGGAAAGTATCTTGCTTTAGTGTATTAAATTTCCCTCCTTTCATCTAAGTCAGGACATCCATCCATGCTCACACCTCTCTCCCATCAAACCAAGTATTTTTTAATTCAGGCTGGCAGTGATGATGGTGCCATGAAATGCCACATGCCATGGAGAGCCAGCCTGTGTTTCAGGGCCCAGAGAATGGGCTAAGCTCAATCAAACCAGAAAGGAATCCAAACGAAAACCTCACTGCTCACGCCTTTCAGGATACTCTTTAGTAAGTCTCAGAGACAATGGCACAGTTTCCGAAAAAGAAACAGAATGCTGGCAGAGGTAGGCCAGCTCCGTGTAACATGGTCTGCACAGGACACTGTTGATTGCAGGACTACTCCATCACTTCACTGTTTGAAACAATGACGTATCTTAACCTTCCTCCGAAAAAATATAATATATAAAATAAAATAAAATATATATAAAAAATATAATAAGCAAAATTACTAATGAAGCCTACAGTCTGTCCTACAAACCAAGGATGCCCCAACCTTTCTATTTCCCCCTGGACAGTTTTCAGGCCAGCATCTTACCTCCCCCAGACATTCATCCTCTTCTGCTTCATTCTGTTACAGCTTCAGACCAGAAGACCCTTTTCCTGCAGTTGCCTTACAGTTATTCAGCTCCCTCCTTCACGCAACCCGCCAGGCTGACACGCTCCTCCATCCTACTTACACCGCAAACTCCACCCTACTCCTGCCAGCATTTCTCAATGGGGTATCGGTGATAGCACATAAAGAACACTCCTTTTCCTTCTCGTATGTGCCAAATACACACTTTGCTATCGTAAACCTTGCAAGAGACTGATTTTGAATCCCACTAGTACAGAGAAAATCTGTTCCCTATTCTCTGCTTTCTAAAGGTGTCACCAATAACAAACAACATGGCATCTGCTATGTGTTTATTGCTAACAAAGCCGACAGGCTACTAGAGCTCAGCGATTTCTCTGTACAGTACTCACCGTTTCCATTGATAAATGATGGATAATCAAATTGTTTGGTTTATTTTCTCTTGGAAATGTCCTATCAAGTGACTCAGCAATATTGTTTACAATGTCCATTCCTCATCTACAGGCTTGTGCTTGTTCACATTACAAAAACTGGCAAAAAAGCAATGCTTTGCCTGTAAAAGCTGCTGCAATTCTTCAGCTTCAATTTCAGTACTGCTCTGCCATGTCTGTGAAGAAACCCATATTGCTGAATAGAAAAAGGGCATTTTCATTCCCTTTTGTTTGTCATGTTACTCACTTTCAGGTTTCTCAACAGACCACCCCCCTGCCAAATCTCTGAAGCCATGATGCATATGAACTCAAAGATCCTCCTAAGGAATTCCTACAAATTGTATCATATCTTGTAACCAAGCTAAAAGAATCCTCTAGATACAGAGAATTTGTGGCAAGTTGTCACTCAGTGTCTCTAAATCCAGATGAAAACCCTGATACTAGAACAGTCTTGATAAGATCATTTTTGATAGCAAAGTTACATGCTACCACCCAGACCTCCCTGTTCAGGAGCAAAACCAAGGTGAATCATGACACTTTTCTTAGGTGTTAAAAGCTACCACCTCCCAAACCCCATTCTCTCTATATGAAAGGAAGGCTGAAAAAAACCCCAATTTCTAATACTGATCTTCCACCCAACTAATGGATAATCTGATTTGCTGATTTTTTTCCTCTCTTTGCAGAAAGACAAAGATGTTACTAATGACCCCACAGACTCTGGTAGTACTGACTGTGTAACTGTGAACTTTCCCTGTGGACTAGAAACAATTTACAAAAGTAAAGGGATTTGAATTTATTTTTGCATTGTATCTTTTTTGAGAACACACTTGTCAAGAACATCTGCAAACTTTATTTTGAAAGAATGTTGTCTTCTGTTTTCAATAAGCTGGCTATACCAAACAAGAATTCAAATGTCTTTGATGAGCTCTTTTGCTCTGCCAAGCAACTGAGAGACCCAGAGAAGGAGGATGTAAGAGGAGATTATATGTTGTGGGTCAGCTGAATTAAATCATCTAAACACTGAAAACAGTCAAGGCCAGACTGAGGAAATTCTCAGTGCAGAGTGTAGAGGAGCAGCTCTGGAACAGGCAGCACGGTAAAATGGGAGATCAATGCCCAGCGTATAGGGATCTTCTCTGGCTGCAGGCGATCATTAATGATTTTAATTTTTATCAGTCAAAAAGTCAGTGAGCAGTTTATCTATTACTTGTGCTATCTGCATTCAAAGTAAACAACAGGTAAGTATATGGGGCAAAGAAACCCCCAAATAAGTGATCAGAATAAATATCAAATCCTTTTCCAGACATACGCAGTTACATATGGTGCTACCTTCTCCCAAATCTACCACTACGTGGCAAGACACAAAAAAGATAAATAAAAACAGCATAAGATGACTATTTCCACACTGAGCAACCAGATAGGATAGGTACAGAGATTCAAACAACTGTTAAATAATTCACATTTATTTATTTGAGAACTGGAAGTTCTGCAGTTGGTGTAATGCACAAACACACCTAACAATGAAAATATGCCCTGAAGTAGCTAAATGTGGTGACATACATGAAAATTGTTTTTCAGTCAAAGAGCAAATATATTTTTGACTAATAATTGTTGACATAAGTTAGAGTCTGTGCCAAAACATTTTCACTCAGTTTGATTACAACAATGATCAGAGAGCATTGTTGAATTTGCTGTGTTCATTCAGTTTTGGCAACATCAACACAAATAAGAAATAATTCTCTCTCTATAGATCTTTTATATGTATTTAGTACACATTATTTCATTTATTTATGTATGTGGATAGTTATGTATCTTTTTATACACATTCTAGTTTCTTAAATCTTTTCATTTAGCAAAGACAGAATCATCCCCAATGTTCCTGATGTAAAGCAGCAAGCACCTGGGGTAAGTTAGCACATTGGCACCCTCACTAAATTGCCACTAATCAGATTTGCACACAGTCCATGGATTTTGCTACTGCCTTGAGAAACAGCACATTCTACCTATATGTGAATTTTTAATTCCACAATATTACTACATAGATCTGTTTCAAGATTATATTGTGCAGAGTAACAGAGGCTATTATTAACTAGCCTTTTGCATCCAACCCTCCCATCCTTAATCTGGCCCAAACCTTCACACTAATTCCTCTGGAAAACACAGAGTGGGTGTTGTTGAGATAGGCATCTCAAACCCAGTTGGTGGCAGCCATCCCTCTAAAAATGGCTTATCATAGACCATAGACCACAGCTTTATGGAGAAACTTCACAAACCAGGAATTTAGGCTAGATTTGCTGCATTGCACTGAATCTCTCTTTGTAAATAACCCAAATACCAGAAATAGACTTTGACTGGGTGCAACTTGGTTGCTCTGAATGTGATGCAGGTGGCAGGATTCACCTGCCTGTTTAGAAGATGAAGGAAGGACACCGCTGTGCTGCTGCTGCCCATGTTGCCCTCTGGCTGGCAACCAAAGATTTTAGATTTGAGCTGGCTCTCACAACATGCCCAGTGAAACGGAGTCCAGACCTCAATCTCAAATGTTCCCTGATATCAGAGGTACACCACAGTTAATACTGACCTGGCTCACTTCTGCAAAATGTTGTCAACTAGTACATCCAACAACCTTTGAGCCGATGTATACTTAGGAGGGAAGAAAGGATTGGTGAATGGGACAATTAAATAAAGTGTCAGGAAAGAGAAGGTCTGATAGCAGAAGGGTTTTTCTTTGGTGCTCTCATAGCAGCCACAGAGCACTGCTGCAGATATATTCCAAGGTGCTATGGGCTTTTCCTTCATCAAACAGCAGCTGCCAAAACACCTACCTGGCTCCAAATTATTTGGTCATTAAAGGAAGCTCTGGCATTCTTCCACCTCCACAGCAGAGTAAGCTTTTAAAGAGGATTTCTCACCTTGGGGTGCATTTTCTGCTCTGTTTACAGCAACAGCCTGTTGTGAGATCCTTGGCTTGGGGCCTTCATTTCTCATTAGGATTCTCAGCTTCATGGAGAAAGGTTTGAGCAGCAAAAGCTTCAGGCTCTGTGCATGTCAGAGTGGTTTCATGGCACGTTAAATTCCAACGCAGACGTAAACTGAGACTTCTCTTAAAGCAACTGGGGTTTCTATTAACTGCAGTGATTACCAAAAAGTGTCTGTAAACGTTTCAATGTCTGGCTCAGTTCTTTTTTCTAGCTGGAGGGTTAGTATAGGATGATAGACTAGAACACTATGCGGCCTCAGTAGCTTGCAGCAGAGGGTTTTTTTACAGTTACAAAAAACCAGAAGGAAGGTATGTATGTAGTGTTAAAGAAATAATAGCAGCACTTTACTGTGCCTCATATCTGCATAGTCCGGAACAGTTTTGAAACACTAATTAATTAAACATTTCAGCAGCCTGGAAGATGAATAAGAATTATTCTCATTTATGGATGGTTAAACACAGGCTCAGGGAACTTAGATGTCTTATCCTAAAAGACAAAGCCAACCAGCTGCAAACCTGAGACCTGATTTTTTCAGCATCAGACACTCGCCACTGAATTAATCTAATGTCTCTTGGAAAAACGGAGTGCTGTGATGAAGTCATTTTTGGACATGCTAAGTTCTGTGATCCCCTCAGTAACGCAGGAATCTGTCACAAGTAGCACTGTTGACAGACATGCTATTGTGTATTAAGGTATATAACTGCAGCTGATCCTCCTCTACCTGCTTTCCTAAGTCTTCTGCCACATGACTTCAGAATGAGCATCTTCCCCAGTAACATAAAATTTACTTCTACTGGATTATTCCATGTCCCTGTTTTAAATATATCCCCCCTTGGGTTACAGATTCTAAATGTACATAGCATCCATACAAAGCTGCAAGGAGAACTAAACGGAACAAATGGCAAGGATTAGACAGGAAAAAGGTAGTGTAATTATTTCAGTTTCTTGCATAACAGAGACAGTATGTCAAGGTTATCACTGAAGGCACTACGCTATGGAAATGAAGACTAGCTGGTGGGACAGTATAACCTCAATATCATACCATATGTAAAAATACAATACCGAAAACAGTGACTTAGTTGAGTGTGTTCTCTTGTTACCTGACATTGATGGTGAGATTTCTGTTTTGATTTCATAACATCAGTGCAAATGTACTGCAACTGATAAGAAAATGCAGAGTAAACTCCACAAATCAAACTTGTCTGGCATGGGTGAGGGAGCAAGAAGCTGGAATCTACAGCCATGATGTCCAACTATGCTGTTGAAAGGGGATTTCACAGCAGTTTTCTCCTCCTCCTTCCCCTCCCCTTTTTTTGTTATTTTTTTTCCTCTTCCCCCCCTCCTTCTGATATTTATTGTCAGCCTCATCATCCCCATCTCTTCATCCTGCTTCCAGGATGCTGGTGATTACTCCAGAACACAGATTTAGACCTTTATATATATAATCAGAAATCTTGGCTTCTTCAGGCTTAAGATCTCATGAACATTTAAGGAATCTATCTATGTACATTGTATTAATTCTGTAATTTGTGATCCATGGGATGCTTCAGCATACAGAGTCATCTATATTGTTGTGTACCCCCCAGGCCAAGGAAAATGGGCACTTGTTAAACCTTGATGCCTCTCTTGATGGGATGGCTGAAAGAAGCTTCCTCCAATCTGTGTGCAGAATTCTGTGTATGAACAGTGGTGAACACACACACAAGGAAGCAGAGAGTTCAGAAATTTGGTCTTTATCTTAAATATCATGGAGCACAAGAGATATGCAAGAAACATAAAAAGACTCACAAAGACCCCTGAGCAGCCCTGGACCTGACTTCATCACTCAGAGGTCTCATGGAGCTAAGAAACCTACTGAGAAGGGAGAAGCCTGGCTATTTAGGGCAGAAAGAGACCAGATAAATACCACGAAGAATCCATACATATTATGAGAGTTTCTACACTTCAGTTATTATATGTCACGCAAAAAGCTCCTTAACTGAACTTTCAGATATATAAAAAGTGGATCTACAGAAAAGGGCATAAAGAAGCATAAGGCATAAAATACCTGGGTTGAAGGTAGGGGATAAGTGGTCAGCACAGATCCTGAAGAGAGCAAATGAGTTGCACATTACAAGGAGGACCAGCAGACAGCAAACTTCTACCTAGTAAGTATTGCATTGCTCACAACTTCAGTTAGTGCTGTTTTCAGGAAAAGCAAGAAGAGCTGAACAACTGGGCTCTGGGTGGTAGGATCAAGACACAGCAGTCTGGTAAGCATTCTGATGAGGAAGCTGTAGCAGGGGCTACTTGAGGCCTTAAAAGGTGTGTTGCTGCTGGGATGGAGTTAATTCTTTTCTTAGCTGGTACAATGCGGTGTTTTGGATTTAGTATGAAAATAATATTGATAGCAACAACTAAAACATTAGTTTACTAAGTAACGCTGACTCTAAATCAAGGACTTTTCAGTTTCCCATGCTCTGTCAATGAGCAGGTGCACAAGAAGCTGGGAGGGAGCATGGCAGGACCCAAACTAGTCAAAGGGGTATTCCATACCATAGAATATCATGCTGGGTAGATAAACTGGGGGGAGTTGGCCAGGGCCTGCCA
>JAVJGJ010000057.1:23910269-23934202 GCA_035590215.1 Microhierax caerulescens
GAACTGGACCAGAAAGCTGAAGGACACCACCAGCTTCCACCTCCCCGAATAAGTTGCCCAGCACTTATATGACGAGTGATTTGAGAGAGAGCGTGTACTTGAAGCATAATGTCCCAGTGCCCTGGTTGGTGCCTACCCTCTGTCCTGCCCCTTTTCACTGAATGAAGGTCACCCCCACCTCCCCAGGCTGGGCTGGCTCGCTCCTCCCGCTGCACCCCAGCAGCAAGAAATGCCCTGCCAAACCCCTGTCAAGATGCAGCCAGAGCTGAGCCCACCGGCGAGAGGAAGGACTGCATGGCCAGGAGACACGGCTGCGCACCAGGGTGGCCAACGGCAGGGTCTGGGCCCTGCATGGCCACAGCCAGCGTTCAGCCAAAGCAGCCTGACACCGCACACGGGGGACCAAAGGCACAGCCAGCCTCACTGTGGCTTTAGCAAAGAGCCGCCCGGAACAAACGGCTGCAAAATGGTCCCAGAAAGTCCATGGAGCCGTGGCTGTCCAGCTCTGCTGGCTGCTCACCGGGAGGGACATGGGGAGATCCCCTCGCTGCTGCAAGGCCCCTGGGAGCACCCTGCCTCCCCACGCAGCCGCTTCCACTCGGCTCTTACTGCCATTAGCCTGATTAGCAATTATTAAGGGACTGATTGAGTTTAAAGCAGGGGAAAAATCCCAACAAACCAAACACCTCTCTGGTAACGTATCTACCTCCTCCTTGACATATTAATTCCAGATACCACAAGCTGCTGCTTTCAGTCTGCATAAAAGGTGCAACAAGCCGACCTGCGGTTGCCATGGAGACCAAAATCTTTCACAGTGCCATGGTAACTGACTCCAGGATGCGCTATGAAAAGCTGACTGCACACCCTAGTTGAGCTTTTTCATATTTTTAAACCAATTAACTGAGAGTTCAGTTAAATCAGTTTCTGTTTAAAGAAAGGCACTGTCAAAATGTAAGATATACGAGTTGGTATCTTTTTTCTTAGCAAAACAGAAGAAAGCAAAACCCTAGGGACATTACTGAGGTCCACTTGATTGTTTCTGAAAATCAAAAGCCTTATCTTTTTACATAAGAAATTCAATTTATATATATATATACACTGCATTAGAAGAAGGAAAGGGTTGAGCAGCTCTAAACCAGCTTCCCTTAGGGTACAATGCTGTAACTTCTTGTGTGTCCAAGTCTCTGACCTCACTGGAAGTTTTGAATGGACGAGAAATAAGCTTCAAGAGGAGAATAAATTAGGTTTCGGTAAAACATTTAAGGTGTGACGGCAGCTGGACATGATACAGCAAGTATCAGCTGCGTGCATACCCAGGTCAGTCAGAATGGAAATGCTGAGTCAGCCCTTTGACTTCTCTGTGCCTCTGTTTCCCCACTTCAGTGAGCAAGTGATTCTTCCCTCTCTTTAAAGTATCCTTTGATATTAGCAGACTGAAAACACCCAGATATGATCAGTAGACATTTCCATTATTTTCTTTTTTCTTTTCCCATTTTAAGCACATGTATCACATACGCTCCTTACTGTGAAACTCAACATCCAGAGCTTTCTGCATGAGGTTACTACTGATAAACCAGGAGTTTCCAAGATGCTGCTCCATCCTCTAATGACAAATGTGCAGTGTTTAGGTGCAGTTGCTTCAGGTTAGTAAGCAAGGAATATAACATGGCTTAATCTTTCCCACATGACTAGGAAATAGTGAAAGTGGACAGGCACAGGACAAGTAATAAATCTACAACAATACATTCTCCAGGTTAATGCTGAAAAGGCTTTAGAAACACCTGGGGAACACCTGTCAGTGCCACATGTACTGTTTGCAATGCTGTCTCAATAAACTGAGATGAAGAGTGCTCATGTCAACAGCCACGTTCCCATGCTTCCTAGAGTGTTTCCCAGAAAAGTCTGCTAATTCAGAAATTTGATTTGAGTCCAATTCATGTATTTTGGGGGTCGGAAATCTGGCCATTGAAAGTGAGAAGAGTTATGAAGAAATAAAGAACATGGTGCTCATTTCAGGGATGTAGGTGGCAGAACTCTCCTACCAAAATTGTGTAAAAGAATGTCCTCAGTTGACCTCACTTGTGAATGGATACCTGGTCATTTGTGCTGTGGACTGAAAACAGGGCAGGTGCAGTAGCAGTCACACAGCACTCCAGGTAATGAGAGAGGTGAACTCAATCTTGCTTCACTTTGAGGCTTGCCTTTTACTTGTTTGCGTGTGCTTCAAACTCATTTTTTTACCCTAGAAAAATCCTCAGCACGACAGCAGTAAATACTGCACAGCCAGTCCAGGCTCCCAGAAAGTGTCATGAGAGAGGCCTGGCAGAAGGACACCGATCTGGAAATTTTGACATGAAAACTGCCATTGCTAATAAACAGCCCGAAATAACTAAGAACATTTCCTCTGATTTTAAAGTGAGCAAAATCAGGTTTCTATATAAGGCAGCTATTGCATCAGGAGATGTACTGGGTAGGACTAAAAAAAACACCTCTACAGTCTGTCTTTGTTCAGAAGACAATTCCTCTCTTAGTTTTAGTTATTCTGCAATAATAATAAAAAAAAATCCATTGCATTAAATACAGAGAAAGGTTATTCTGTCAGAATGAATGTAAGGCACATTCCTGTAGCGGCACAAAAAAACCCCCAACAAAACAAAACACATGCAAAGAGAGAAAGGGACCCCTTACATAAGAAACATACAAGGCAGATACTACTGTAAACATCTTGCAAATCAAGAGTCTGGGCATAAGACATCCAGAGTACAAGCTAGAATTCACAGGTCTCCCTTCCCTAAAACAGGTAACACTTGCTATGAGATACATATTATGGATATTGAAGAGAAAAAATAGGTGAGTAAAAATTGCCAAAGAAGCAGGTAGAAGATACTTTGATGGCAACTGCTGGATAAAACAGCATTAGCTGATCAGCAGCAGGAATCCATCTCAGGGTTTTTCAAGAGATGCTAAAAATACTCACAAGTATAAGATGCCAAACCAGCTAGCTAGTCAAGGAGAAGCAAGAACAAAAGAGGAAAAATCCCAACATGCTACAGAAGCAACTTAAAAAAGGAGAAGCCAGCAGAAAAAGCAAACTAAGTGAGAATGTACTCCCATCTCCAGCTGATACTCTGTCTTGTATTTGCCGCACAATTTATTTAGAAAAGGTTTTCTAAACAATTCCCTGAAAGCAAAATTGTGGAATAGGCATTGGTGTTAGATTCTTCAAAGAGGTTCCACATTGCAGAGACACGTCATCTAAACGTTGGGTTTAACCACAAGGCCTAAATACACTTAAATGTAGTATTATCTCAATAATTTGTATGCTGTTACTCCAGGGATAACTTTTAGTTGTTATCCTCTGTTATGCATAATTACATCCTCAAATTTTTATGAAAAAAAAGTTAAATTATCACTTTGGGTGTCTTTCTTTTTACCTGTCTAGGATGATAGTAAAGTTTGTCTTAAAGCAAATGATTAATAAGAGATTTAAGCACATATCAGACTGAAGTACATATTGAAATATTGGCTGGGAGGACGGATCTGTGCTTCACTAATGAACCTACAGAAACCAAGTCTTATTTTGTACCACAGATTATATTTCTTGAGACTCAGAATTAAATAACAGAGGTAGATGAATTATGCCTGTCCCTGAAAATAGCTCCCCATTCTTCTTTATCATGTTGTAAAGTCAAACACACTCTTCTGAAAATGTCCTGCAACCTGAATTGCTGTAGCTACTTGGGGGATTGCCCTCAAGTTCTTTGTGTACTACCAATGTTCTAGAAGTGGAAGCTTTTCAGATGTGAGAGAAATGACCAACAAGGAGATTAATAACAGTAACAAAAATTGACATGTCCATTTCCTCCTCTCCTGACTAAATACAATGCTAGTTGATGGTCAGGAACAGCCGGGTGAAAATATTCACTTTAAAATCACAGAAATTTCATTTTAAAGAGCTGTCCTTTTGGCACAGACAAATGCTGTCATAATCAAAAAGACATTACCTGCATTTTTGTCCTCATCTAAAACAAAACACATATATTCCCCAGCTACTTTTTTTTATCAGTCAGGAGCCCTGCATCTATGCTACTTGCAAGCTTCTACACTTCTGTACTAATCCTCAGAATACCACGAAAAATGCTACTGTCAAAACAATCTAGCCTCCTTAGAAAAAGGTGATTTCCCAGGTTATCAGAGCGAAGTGTGTTCCCTTGAGATTTCAAGCATAGTGACAACAGCAAAAGCCTGTAACTACAGTCTCCTCTGAGAGGACACTATTACCATTCGGCTTTTCAGCAAAATACATTCATGTATGGTTTGCCACCATTTACACCTGAAATCCTGCTGACACCTGGGAGCTTGGTCAGGTATGACTAAGGGTAGAATTTCCCTTGTGTTTCATCAAATTAACTAACTTCCCTGCTCTGTTCTTTTCAGCTACCCTGACATTTAACACACATTTAGTGTAAACAGGTAAAGAGCTGTATTAACAGCAAAAGGGCAACTTGGCAGACCCTGTATTATGCATTAGCAATCCCTACCATCACTTTAAGCAAGCAAATGAGTGGCATCAACTAAAAGAAAAGAAATGACAGAGCTTGTGGGGATTTTTTTCCCCTCCATCCTGTCGTAGAAAAGTCAAAGGAATGTTTTGCAAACTAGAAAGGGGAAGAAAACTTTCTTAAAGGCCTGTTTGGTGCAAAAATATAGTACCTTCAGGTACACTATTATGGAAAAAGTGTCATCCTGAGGTACTTCCTCCAGAGCCAGCTGGAAATTAGTCATGGGCAAACCACAAATACCTTGGAGGTTCAGATGGGCATTCAGAATGTCTGATGTATATCATAATCCCTTGAGTCTGCCGAATAGTCTTTATTGTGGTTTCTTGATGCTTCTGCACAAAGCGCAGATATGAAAAATTAAGGCAAAAAAGTGCCCGAACATTTTTGAATTACAAAAAGAGCTCCATCTGAGTTTTGTGGGAGGATTGCGGTTAGCTCATATTTTATCTAAACTGGCTTATATATCCTAAACTGCTTTCATGGCCAGACAATTTGGAACCCTTATAATCCTTTAGGCTACATACACTACCTTAATCAGATTCTAACCTGATCTTTCAAAACTCTAAAGTACCATTTTTTAATAGAGAAAAACAAAGAAGAAATCACACATTTTTGTGTGTGCTGGCCGAGAGATTTCACTGATTTGGGAAAAGGATGGGAAAAATGGTCACAAACAGTCATTATCTTGTTTTTTCTTTTAACTTGGGAATAAAAATATAGTGAAATTGTAAGTCTTATAGTAGTGAATCAAAAAGAAGAATACATGTGTGCAAGGTATTACAACATGTGATTATAAGAAAAATAAGAAATAGCCAGAAGGACTTCTACAGCCTATAGCTCAGTGCACAAGTGCACAAAGACACAAAATGAATATAATAGTAACCACTCTTATTACACCATTCACATACTAAATTTCACCCCCTGGACTATATTCAAAGCATTACTCAAGCAAAACAGACTTCACACAAATGTACAATATGGGCTTATTTTTCCATGGCTTATCAAAATTGTAGCAATGCTCATGGGTCTGAAAAATGAACTAAAATATTATGCAAAATACGAGGGGATAACCATCAGTTCATAAAAATACTTAAGTTATGGAAAAAAAAGTCTCTAACCCTGACAGATCAGTCTCCTAGACAGAGATATTGATGTGTATGTTCCTGGTGGAATTTCATATTACAAAGAGGAATCTCAAACCAGAGCTGGTACAGTGACATACATTACCAGGGAAATACAAGGAACAGAGAACTGAAGAGAAGAAAGGAGAAAAGAGCTATCATATTGGGCCAAATCACCTTCTTTTAAGAAAGTTTGTCACATAAAAACTTTCCATGATCTATTTTTTTGCTCTACACAATGGAAAGAAAAGAACAGTTTGGCTGAAAACAAGAAATAATTCTATTATTGTGTTTCTAAAGACAATCATTCTATAAATTCACAGTGAAAGAGGAACTAATTGTGGAGCCACAAGAAGTTTATATAAGCAATATTTAACTCCTTGCATTAGCCTACTATTACACAGACTTGCTCATCTAGTTTGGTATGTTCTCTGCACACTCCATTTATTTCTTGAAAAAGATTGGCTGAGTTTATCTGAAAATAAACTGTCTTGGAAAAGTGGCCTCTTGCATTTTTTTGGAAAAAAAGCCCAACAAACAAACCCCCCAAAACCCCAAAACCCCCAAAATCCAAAAGGTTTTAGATTATTTATCTAGAAACTGCCTAAAATGACAGAATTTTACATGGAAATGTCAGAAGAGTGAAGGAAAAAAAATAACCTGAAACACAGACAATGCAATCTGCTGCATAGTTCTGCTGGTAAGTCAGACTGTGTAGAGTAAAGTGTTACAGGTACATCCCAAATCCTTGCAGTTTATCAGTATTATGGAACAATGTAAAAAAATCCCCTCCTCAGAGTCAAAAATCTACTTTTTGAAGCAATAGTGCAGATAATGGCACAAGTTTAAAATGAGAGAAATTCCAGGAAAGTACAAAGCCAAGTATTTTAAAAACAAAAAATTACCTTTGGAAACATAATTTGCCTTTACTATAATAAATAGTACTATTTCCAATACATAGGAAACCAAACAAAAAACGAAGTGTGTGGTAGCATGGTGCTGCTATTGGGCATTTTTCTCAAATGATCAGAGCTGCTTCATTAAGAACATGTCTTTTCTGAATCACAGATAATAAAAAGATTACACCCACTGCAGCCTTTTACAGAAGCAGAAAGAGAAAAAGCAGGCTGCAATAGTGCTGAAATGCTTTAAATATAATGGTACAATTTTTCCTCACAGTGATTTAACATGAAAAGCTCAAACAAAGTTATTGTAAAATGAACAACAAATCAAGCTCTATTTGACTGGTAAAATGAAGATAAACATCTTGATACTAAATGCCTTTACTGAGAAAAGAATGACCAACCTTTGTTTCTAAGCACGCGGAGTTTTGAAAAACAGCAGGAAAAAAACCCAAAGAGTCTGTGACACTGAGCCAATATGAGTTTGTGCAACAGAAGTTTAAGAGCTTTTAGCTCCTTGAGTAGTTAAGGGTCTACTGTCCCAACTTCGTGGGTGTTTTTCATGTTACCAAAGCAATCTGCAGTTTACTGAAAAGTTAAAAAAAAAAAAGTTTCAGAAGAGGGATGAAAAAATATTTTGACACCAACTCTATGACAAACAACAGAGACAGAACTTGACTGCAAAACAGATTGAAATAAAATACTAAGCTCAGGTTGACTAAGGATTGCTAAACCAGTGTTTCCTTGGAAGACACAGCTGCTCTACACAGAATGATTAAGCATAGTTTTGTTTTTTCTCCACATTTGTAGAATTTAAGCTCTATGAGATTATCTAAGAATAACTAAGGGCAAAATTTGGTTCATGCAGTTTTTATTCCAGCTGTCTGTACCAAAAAGGCGTATTCAATTACACATCCATTCCTACTTTTGTTGTTCAGGAAGTCCAAAAAGAATAAAAAAACCCAAACAAAAATCTTTATTGTATTTGAAATATGTGAAAACAGATGCCCCAGACAGTTGAGAAATGGCCAACTCCTGCATTGTTCAGGAAGATTTAATTATAAACAACCCAAAGACCCATTTAAGCCACATGTTTTGATTTAAGAAACTACGGTAAAGCAACAGATATTTTCTTCTTGTTACCTTCTTTCTTCAGGCCTCTATATCTATGATAATAAGATTACCATCTCAGGACTAGAATTGATCAGAATTTTTATAATTACATTCAATCCTCACAAATCAAGTGCCTTTTTCTGTGTTTCATGTGTGTGTGTGTGTGTGTGTTAATCTGAATTTTATAGGGTTATTGCCTTGATAGTCTCCACCCCACCATAAAATGTTTTTAAAATAATTGCTACTAAATGGTTTTTTTTTTCTCTCTATAGTCCTCTTTACTATGAATCCAATCAGCTAGAAAATCCTATATAAAGCAGGGTTGGCTTTGGATTACTTTCTGTCTCTTTCCCTCTGTCTCTGTTAATCAGATTTTATTGGAAAAGCGTACACGAGGCATTAGAGAAATGTAGCACAATGAAACAGCGAGGGAGGCTTGAAGGCCTGTCTTGTCACTAGGCCTTCTGCAGTTACCACATTAATTCTGTTGACTTGTAAACTCATGGAAAGGCCAAGAAAAAGTGATTTTTTTTTTATCTTCCAGTTTTCATTTGCTATTTAGTGCCTTTTATGTTTAACAATTAAGCACTCATGTCATCCATGTAACTCCCTTTTATAAAGGGATATCCCTGATCAGTTCTGGACCAGAAGCACGCAGTATCTAGCCATCCTAAGGAGCAGAATAAATAAAAAATAAAATAAAAATATCAGATGGCCCTTTTTGGTTATAAGGAGATAATGACAACAGAAGTGTGTGTTAAGAATGGAGACAGAATTGAGCCCGTGATTTAGAAAAATAGGGAAAAGAACTAATTTATACCAGGTAGCAACCTCAGAATTGGAGAAGCCAAACAGAGCAATACAATTGCCTTTGCTCCCTGGATTGAGCAGAAGCCAAGACAAGAACAGCTTGGAAAGGTCCAGGTTTCAGACTACCTGTGAACTGTTGAGGTGCAGAAACAAGTGAAGGCAAACACATGTATGTATGATGCTTGCTAACTGAGTGTTCCTGAACCAATTAGCATATCTTACTTTCTTGTGCCTGCACATTGGTTCATATGGCAGTATATGTACCTCACAGAAGTTCATCATGTTAAACAGATAACTATAAAACCACAAAAGGAATAGGAATTTGGCTACTGTAATGGCCTGCCCTGTCTGGAACACAGGCCTATAAACTGAGAGGACAGGTAACTAAATCTACCTGTTGAAAATCACTGCAACTTCCCCAACACCCAGGGCTTACAGGGCTTGCCGGGTTTCTAGAACAGAGAAAATATTTTCAGCTCCCTTAGCCAAATTCTCAAAGCTACTGAGGAGACTGAAACGGCTAATAGAGCCAAGTGAGATTTTCAGACACAACTAGCCAAGTAAGGCACACATCTCCCAGGTCTTAACCTGCTTAGGCACTTTAGAAAACCTCATTAGGCCCATATCTGCATCTTCAGATACCTGTATGTTTTGAAACTCTGGTCTCTTTTCTCTGACAATTGAACTTTTTATCTATTTATTGCCTATTCTTGCTTACATCTAGGCTTTCACAAGATGCAGTCAGCTTTTGACCTTGGAAAAGGGATCCTGGAAAGTTATTTTACAGTGCTTTTGAAAGGAGGGACTAAGCCCAGAATAATACCTCTCAAAATAATAGACTGAACAGCATTTTTTTTTCCTGTTTAACCAGCACAGCCATAGATCACAGGGAGTTTGGTTTCATTATATAACAACCCATCATTGTTTTCTAATACATTATCTCATCAGGAGGCCCCATTTCAGAGAGGCTACACAGACACATTTATTAATAGTAGAGCTAAGTGGTGGCATGATCTAGTGGATTAATTATATAACTGGGAACTAGGCTTTCCTGGTTGTAATACAATTTTAAATTTACATCTTTAAACCAAATTTTTGGGCAACTAAAAAGTGCTTGACTTTAAGATATCTGTATTTAGCTAATCTGTTGGAAAACTGATCATTTACCTATTTCAGAGCTCCTTTAATCATGTTTATCCTCACTACAATCAGAAACTTCTGGGATGCCACAGTTATTTCAAAAGCATACAATAAATACCTTGAGAATTTCAGATTTGGAAGCAGAAGCCAAACCAATATGAATTAAAATCAGACATTTGATAATATTAATCTTATTAGTAAGAAAAAGAAGCAAAACTTAGTGGAATCTTAGAGTTCTTACCAACTTTTGCCTTCAGGAGGAGTTTATCTGAAAATGTCTAAGTAAAGGACTCCTATCAAAGTTGCACCAGATAGGAGTCTGGTGCAACTAGACTTCTATCTAGACTCCTATCTATAATCCAGATGCTGACAGGATTAAAAACAGCGATGTTCTAAGAGACCTTTGGACAATGCTTTTCCTTTCCTCCCTGGAGAAGCTTCACAATTTTTGTTATGAAATATCATATGAGATTATGCATTTAGCACACACTTTTAAATCTTCTCCATATGGCACCAAACCTCCGACAAATACAGACCATGTGGCTATCATGATTTATGAACAATGTGTGCAAGATGTCAGACCACTGAGTGGATTCTGAAATAAAGCATGGTGGATAAGTAGATCCTGTATGAATTCTTCCCCAGATTCCCTCTTTTTCTGAAATTTTTATTCAAGCTCTGCTAAGGATCAATGGAGAAAGGACTTCTACTCTTCTGGAGTCAGAGTACCTTATCAAATTACCCTAAGTGGTCTTGCTATAAAATTATTTTATTGCTTTAGACACGGTTTCATGCTGAGATTTATGAAGACTTACAACAAAATTTCACTGTAAAAACCAATGCTATGATATACCTTTGTACGATGGGAATGGAAGAAAAGGGAGGATAAAATTCCACTCTGATTTTACATCAGTGGTAGAGCCAGCCTCAGTGACAAGAGTCAATACTTTTTGAGAGCTGAAAGCTTTCATCCAGCTCCTTTCATCAGACATACTTCTTATATATTTGTTGATTCTGTTTACTCCCTCTCTGTAGGGGTTGAATATTAATGTGCTTCTTTCATGTCTCTTTATTGCCTGCAGCTTCCACCTTATTCTCTCCAGATTAGCAACTGAATAATAATTGTATTGATTGATACGCATTATCCTTCACAATATGAATTGCCCTATTTGGACAGATTTACAAAATAAACTGACAACTGCTTGTGGTCAAGGTAGCTGCTGCCAAGCAGTTCACAACAAGCCCTCTACTTTCCTTAACCCATAACCAATGCCTGTATATTCATCATGAGGAAGATCTTCTTGGCTCCTAGCCCAGGCATAAATTAAGCCTGAACCAGATTTTGGATCTGACAGAAAAGGATCATTTCCATTCCACATGATTCTAATCTCATTTGCATTGACTTTTCACTAGTGTTAATTCTGCTAGGTTTTTTTTAGGGGTGTTTCTAATCTTCATCATTGTAGATAAAAATCAGAGCCTTATATTTCAGATTTAAAGTTTGAAGATCTTTTTCCATCTTGAAACATTTGCCGTTCACTCTAATTCTATCTATATTAGTGAAAATCTGGAGTAACTCCAGCTGGAGACTATAACGTTTTGGCAAGCAAAAAGTGAGAGAAATTTAGCAACAATTTCTTTTGCTCATGTAACTGACTGCAGATCCAGTAAAAGAAAATAGTATTAATGGTCATAACTGTAAATTCTAAAATCTTTCATCTCTTTTAGCATGGAAAAGAAATCACACATCATGATAAAACTATGGAAAGTAGATGCTTTTGTAGTTAAAAGACTGAATTGACATCAATCAAATAATAATGAAACTTCCAGAAGAAGCATTTGCCAAATCAGATTAGTTAACAATTTCTAAGGAACACTAGCATAGCATATTCAAGAGGAGAAGTATGAAATATTTTAGCAAGAATTTTTATTACCTCAAATCACCAATACGTCTATTAGGACTTGATGCTAAATGTTGCACAATGGAGGGGTAAAAAAGGCTAGAAATGTTGGCTTAAATTGAAAACCATCCCTCCCACAGAATAATTTTAGATAGCTAAGATTACACACAGTATGAGTTACAGGGTTAGTAATGTAATTTGAATAAAACTTAACAATTATCTCTGAGCTACAGATTGTCACAAAGTAACACTTGATGGACAGAAAAGGAGAGACGTAAGCGATAATATTTAATAGCAGGTAATCCTCTACTTGTCTAATATTTGAAAATAATCTATTAGGTCGTCTTTTCTTTAGGAGATATTTTGGTTCCTGTTATTTTCACTATTCAAATTTCTTCCCTTTGGATGGAGAATAGTTTTGTTCAGGGAACTTGTGGGTGTTGGAATGGATTCAGGCTTCCTGCTACTGAATGAGCAGACAGTACACTAGACCAAACAGATCGAAGGACCCAACGATGGGATCCCAAAGGAAGAGGAGTGAGCCCTAACCACGGATTCTCCCTCCATTTTTTGAGCTGGAGTCCATGCCCTTATTTTTCATTTTCCCAGAGCTGGTCTGAATATGTTCATTCTTTTTCATTCTCTCCTTTATGTCCTCTTTCCCTGGTTTTTGTTTTTTCAGGATTGTTTTGGGTTTTTGTGTGGGGTTTTTTTTTTTTCGGGGGGTGGTGGTTTTGGGGGATTTCTTCCCCCACAAAAACAAAGGGGTCATGTTGTTGCCTTGACCTGGGTGTAGTACAGGCAAGTGATGGCTCGGTTCCACAAACTTTTGTCTCTAAACCATCAAATCACAACATGCCAGGTCTTCTGGCCTTCTAGATGGTGTTCCTCTAACATTTTTTGCTATGCCATATCATAGTAGTGTTAAAATTTGTCCAGGGGTTTAAACCAGCACCCTTGCACCTCCAACCCCCCACTCATACTGTTCTTCCAAAGTACCACAGTCCTGAACTCACTATTGCTACTTCCCCAGACCTTGTTTAGTACTGCTTTGTTGACAGAAGTATACAGCTCTTTTGAAGAGGTGCAAAAGGTTTCTGTATTTAACTATTAACTGCTAGCCCTATATGTAAAGCAACATAGCTTGGAATCACACATTTATTGGAAATCACAATGATACCAGTCTGACTGCTTTTACAAATCTACACTAGTGCACAGAATTGTTAAAATTTATTCAATAAATTGAGCAGTTGTTATGAATTGTGCCACACACAGATCACAATATTTACACTTTAATTAAGTTTAGTGTATTTCAAATCTATGGACACCTGGTTAACTGTTTTTGCTGATCTGCATCAGAATTCGATTCAAAATTATCCTGACGTAATATCAATGAACTTGTGTTGTTTCTATTCCCAGATCACCTGGATTAATATTATAATCATATACTCATAAGTAGATTAATATATTATTCTGCTTCCACCTGAAATTATCACCTTAGAAATTAATTTTAGCACTGGATCCAAAATTAGTTTTTTCAAATGTTCTCATGAATAAAATTCCACTATTAGAAAAGTTATTAATTTTATTTAATGAACGTATGAAGGGGTACAGTTCAGGGGTGAATATGAGCTAATCAAAATTAAATACAGACTCCTCAGAAGAACCTTTAAAGAATAACTCCTGTCATTTTCCTAGCTTTAGTGATTGTTTTTGCTTAAGACTGGCTTCAGCTTGGGCGATATAGTGATTTAAGTAACTTTGGCTTGAGATTGAATGACACAGATCAACAGGAGAACATCAATATGAAGTCACATGAATACAATAATTTTTAAGTTGTCCATATAATTAAATGTCAAGCAAAACAAGAATGTAACTGGTCTTGGTGTAAAGGCCATGGGGAGCTTTTAATATTCCTTTTACCAATTATATTGGTAAAAGCGCGTGAAGTCAGACAACGTATTTGTGGTGAGACGATAGATTGGTCGATCACTCAAAGAAATGATCACTCAATTATGCAAAACTGATTTCCTTTTATTAATCTCTGCATATCACGTGTTGATCAATCATCAAGAATTGGCATCCCTTGGCCTGAAGAACTGAAATGACTACCATCTTTAAAGGCACTTTTCATGAAACAAGTATGTGCCAAAACCTGTATGTATTACAATGCATAAAAGTTCTATTTTTGGGAACAATACAGACATCTGTAATTAACTTGTACAGGCTCTTCTGGTCGACTTAACACACTCAGCAATATCTTTGTGAAAACATTGGGTCTGATTAGTTTTCTTGACAAAGACAATGCTTTCTAGAACTTCTGTTGAGGGGGAAGAGACAATTGAAATTCAGATGAGACATGTCCAGTGAAGTCTGGATTCACGTTCCCTATTGTTATGTGGGAAAATAGTAAACTTGGACCAGTTTTGTCATACATCTTGATGCCTCCAGCAATGGAAAACTGATGTACTCATTACTGTTTACTAGACAATGCCCTTATTCAGGCAGCCTTTCAGCTGGGACACTTCTGCTCTGTCAACTGCAGAGCTAACTGTGCTGTTGGAAATAACACCCAAGTGACCATGGGACAGAAGTGGCCCTTGACATATTAAGAACAGACAGAGCCAGGCATGCTGCTAGTTCATACAGGTTTCCTTGCTAGTAATAGGCTTTAACTTTTGTCAGCCCTGAAGTGATCAGGCAGTTGGGCTAGATAATCATTGTAGGTCCCTTCAAATTGAATGATTTTATTCTACTCTAATCTCCTAGTCACATGGAAGAGATTTAGCTCAAAAGAAATGATGCACCACTTCAAGTCCTAGGAGAGCTTAACAGAGATTAATATTACATACATCAAACTACAGGCTAAATAAAAAGCCAATTTCCTTTGTTTTTTGAAAATAACTGGAATTATTTTACTACATATTTAATTCAATTCCACTTCATTTACAGGCCGCTATTTCTCTAAATAGCTCCATGAGTTAGCTGTCCAAATCACTTCATGAGACTTCTTTGTCTTGAACTGGATCTGAAGGGGACTCTGAGTATACTAAGCTCTCACTCAACTTAGAAGCCCATGGAGGTCTTCAGAACTTCTTTCGAAACATACAGATAGAAAATGCATTTTCTTTGTGTCACTTAGTAACTCATTCTTAAAAAGAATTTCTGGATTCTTAGAGATTCATGTGCTTTCTTCGCCCAAAGAGTAGGCAACTTAATCTTTATCCTATGGCTTTCTGCCCAAATCGACCGAAAGGCAGCTAGCTGGTTCTGTATGTATTCCCATCTGGTCTAATTAGACCCAAAATCACCAGTTTCTCTGAATACTGCCATGCCTTTTAGTCTCTTGTGATTTATATGGCTTTTAAGCCAATGACCTCTGAGTAATAGTTTTGTTTAATTCCTGAACTCCTGAGCTGCCAAAACTGTTATTCCATTACTAAGCATTCCAGTATGGATTTGTATCTTGCATTTGCTTATTAAACTTGATTCTTAGCTCAGAATCCACCAGATTTTATATCTGATTGGATGTTTCTGCATTCCTCAGGGATACTGCAGAGATTGGGGCTGAACGTCAATTTGTAACACCCATCATCTTGCAGACTACTGTTACATACCCAGATTACATGTTATATGTAGCCCTATGGCTATTAATGGTTTTCTGCTGTCATGAATAGAGTCAGAAAGGTTCACATATTAGCATTTGAAAATAAAACCAAAATACATTCCAGAAGGAAACTTCAGGACCGCGTGCACATCTGTGCTTTGCTGTTGTAACGGAATTTCCCCTTCCCAGAGAAAAAATTTCAGAAGATAAATTTAAATGATTATGAAATTCTCCCTCCTGACCCACACCCCTTCTCTATGCTACTTACATATTCCATCTTTTACTGTGGGAATAACTATGTCACAGTGAGAGGACGGTGTGTCCCAGAAATACATTAACAAAGCAATGGACAGGAGATAGGAAAAGAATAAGAAGGGTGACAAGCTATCCATTTTCACATACAAATAGTGTAGTAAGTAACAATTCTGGGACAAGAGTTTCCCGGGGAAAAAATCCAATGTGAAGGGTAAAAGGATTTCTATTTATACATTACGTTTCCATTTGTATTGTACACTAAGTATGAAATCTCCTTTTTAAATCTATGTCTCCTGGTGTCTTGAAGAAGAACAGACTATTCTTGCCTGTCTGACTCATGTATCTCTGGGCATTCAGACCTTCTGACTCATTGGATAGTCAAAAATCTCAGATTAACAATAGTGCGTGACTGCTAAAAATAGGAACTGTAGACCCTTGAACTGAATGCAGGCAGAAATAAACAATTTCCTCTAAATATGTGCAATCAGTGAAACATGAATAAAAGTGTTCACATAATGCTTCTTCACTTGCATTTCATTCATTTTGTTAGAAAACCAGATCTCAAACTGCCTCTGCAATTGTTTCAAAACATCAGTAGAAAAGACATCTCAAGAAATAACCATGAGTCCTTCTGACCTGTATACCTAGAAGTAACCTGATTATGTTTAAGAAAGAATGCCTGAACTGGTAATGGAGGGATACCTTATCCTGCCACCTAAACCTCAGTGCTTTTTACAGGTGTCTCAGAATACACATTCCAATGCTCAAACATATAAGAAGCATCTTTGCTTAAATTTTTCTTTTTCCCCTTAGTTTTTGCTGGTAAGTTAGCCATTATTGAATTCATCAGAAGGACAGATTTCGGAAAGATACACTGAAAAAAATGATGTCTATAAAATATGCATATCTTGCTGCTAAGTTTAAGTGGTGCAATCATTGTGATACAAGGTATAAAAGCAAAGTAAACATCGTAACCTGGAATGCAGTCCTATAAAATTTCCAGGAAGATTCATCATGAAAGGAATAAAGACTATTCATGTTGTCTTTTATCCTGCATCTAGTGTTGATGCTGAGACCAATAATTAACTCGGCCATCAGCATGATGAATTTGTATTAGTATTTCAATTACACTTATTTAAAAAAAACCAAAAAAAAGTAGCCTACCTGACTGACAGTTTCACAGATTGAAACTGCAACTGATTTCTGAGCTGATATGATGAAAGAATTCTCTTCAAATATAGAATTAGGGCATGTGATAAACAGGAGCTCCTAAAGCTTAAACTTTTGATCTCCTGCATCAGCACATTTTCTTGCATAGCAACTTCAGTATGCTTGACAGAGGCTGCATGCTCCTATCTTGTAAAATGGCCCACATGGACTAAAAAATTACTGTTATCAATGTCAAACAGTATCTGAGTGCCCAGCTTTATGGTTGGAAAAGGTAGAATATTACTATCCTCAAAGAAAAATGAAGTATAAGAAGTAACTTCCAAAGAATCCTATCAAACTGCCAGCCTTAGAAATCAAAATTTTAGGCTTGAAAAAAAGATTTTAAAAACTTTCAGAATTCAACAGGCAGCAGTGCTTTAATTAGGTTCTATATTTTAAGATGCAATCAAGCCATACCAAAACAACCCAAACGACGCAACTAAAAAACCTGTAGAGTGGAAAAACATTCTTCAAACATATTTAAACTTTTTCTTACCCTAAGTACTTGCACTTGTGCTCATGACTGCCTCAATTGGGCAGCCTTCTTTTAAAAATAGTTATTCCATGTTGTTTCGAGGAGTAATTTTTGGCCGTAATTAGAGGTAATGCTCTGTCTGGCAACCCATTTTTGCTGGTCCCTGGAGTAGCATTTTAAAGGAGGCTAGGCTAGAGAGAAAGAGAAAGAATGCGATCATGCGCAACCAGCAAGCTGGAAAACAGATACTGAAGAAAAGGTGGAAAAAAATCCATAGAATTCTGAAAAATGAAATCAGATTGGCAGGGATTATGGTGATTCAATGCCAGAAAAGAGTTCTGCAACCCAAACAGTCCAGTCTTTGACTGCTGCCTTAACTCCTGTCAAGTCTAGGCAACAATGCTTTGTAAAAGAGTACCGAAAACTCCATGTGGCTGCCAAAAATTATCAAAGATTGACTAACAGACTGAAATTGCTTCTATTCAATGCACCATTGAACTGGCTCTTGAGAGATGTAAGTAGACAGCTATTTGGACATAGAACCTTTGGCAATAGCAGAAGTTATTATGTTTATGTCACAAGTAACAAAAATGAAGTGCTCTTTCTTAAAGTGTTGGCCTACCCTAGACAAGAATGTCACATTTGTAAAGAGCATTCATAGTTGATTAGGACATCAGCTTTCAATCATCTTTAGATGGAATTTAGGTTGCAACTATAATCCTTCTGAATTAACCCACGATTTTATCACAGACTCAAGGAATTAAACACAGGAATTAAAGCTTGCTCATTCTGGCAGAGTCCTTGTTAACACTGGAGAGCATGCTCTCAGGTTTTGAAACTGCCAGGTGGCCTGATATCCATATGACCGTGACTTTTTTTTTTTTTCCCATCTTTTCACCAGCTCTCTCTCCAGTTTTTGTTTTGTGAGAAGGCTCACAAAAATTACAGAAACTCACAGAAATTACAACCAAGAAAACAGGAGGCATTTGTGGAAATTATTAGGTAGTGTCAATGTATGAATTTGACATTGGTTGAACAAAGTGATAGGATGAAAAAAAGGTCCACAGGAAAACCTTACATGGTCATTCACAGAAAATAAACTGATGGCTGGAAACAGCAAGAAGCACCATCATTCTGCCGACAAGACTTACACTGCATTTGGGAGAATATACTTGAGCTATTTCCTACCATCATCTATGTCTGGATCATGTATCAAAGAGATCTAATCTGTTACAAAGGGTTCTTCTAAAGAGGTATTGCCATAAAGAAATAAGTTGAGTTTTTGATCTCATTTCAGGTCCTACCACAGTTATCCATATTTCAGTCACCATTATTGCCAAATGGCCTTCTTCCTGGCAATCTTAGCAAGAGATAGACTTATTAAGCCAGTAATGCTATTTTCTTTGTGATTTATGCTGAGGCACTTTGTACTATTACATATTTTCTCTGGGCCCATCACCCTATCAAAAGCATGTGTTCAGTATGAAAAACTCACATTGAGCACTAGTACTAAGCATATTATGTTTCAAATATATTTTGATCTTTAAGGAATCTTACTTAAAAAAATCACTACAGAACGAACTTTTTGCTGTATTTATCACTGCATTAGAGTACAAATCCAAATAATGGCAGAAACGCTGTTGTTAAGATTTTCCACAGAACCTCTGTAAAAAAATGAAACCAGACATAATTATGCCAAGCACACCCTTAATAATAAAGACTCAAACATGTATCTATGAAATTATGAACAACTTCTTGACAAGAATCAAATGCTAAAGGGGTTCAAGTTTTGATAGATATAACTAGGTTCTATATATAAAATGCGATCAGTTTATAGTCCACATACCAGAACTTCCACATTCAACAGTTAACACTTTGTTGTGTCCCAAAACACTTAAAAAAACAGCTTCTGCTATCTTCATCGGGACCATAGTTTTATAGCATTGAAGTGATAATTTTTGTGCCATCTCTTCATCATTAGCTTTTTCCTGTTTCAGATACAAAACATGAATCTTGCATTTAAGGGAGCACTGATCTGATCATCAGTAATGTGTCATACTTCAGCAAGTACTTCCACCTGGGACAAGCCCTATGTAAGTTCTACACCTGCTCCAACTCCTTTTCAGCACATCTGTTAGGAACTTTGACCCATAATTATCCTGGGCAAAGTCCCAGCTGCAACTGATTATTGGATTTGCCTGTATACAAGTGCACATGTGAGCACACAAAGACAGTAAGCCTAGCCATGCAGTGCAGTAATGCTTTGCTTGATGCAATAGAAGAGTGACAAAAACTTAAAAAAGTGTATATATATACATACATATATATTTATATTAAAAAAAACAGAAAAAAAACATTGTTCTTCCTTCTGAATGGATATATTTTAAAAAATTTAATTCAACTGGAACTAAACATTTTTTCTTTTTTTTCTTTCTCTGCCTAGGTTAAGTCTCAAATAGCATTACTAGGGTCTGAGTTTATATAAACATCTTACAAAGATACCAAGAAAAATACCTTATGATACATATGCAGAAAAAAAGCAAAAAAGAAAAAAGGAACTCATTCATCAGTTTTATCCATGTCAGTTTTTTTCAGAGAGTATTTTTTTCTCTAGAGAGGTCGATTTTCTCAGTAGCTCTATACAAAATCTCTCCTGGTTTCTCAATGATATTGTGTATCAATACATGTAAAGCAAGTCATGATTCTTTTTAATCAGTACAACAATATTCAACCAATGCAAATAAAATACCAGACCACAGCAATTCTTCTGTGTAGAAAGAAGGGATAAACTTAGGAAAACAAAAATAAAATTAAAACAAGAGCCTTCTGAAACAGAGAAAAGAAAGGATGGAGGAAAAGGATAAATATGATTTTAAATCTCATTTGAACAGGGCTAAATAATAATGGTGGATCCAAACAATTCAAGTGCTGAAGAAACACAAATCTGATCTTTGTGCTTAGACCTATACAGAGTTTTCTCATCTTACTAGATGAGAGACAGTGAGCCCTATATTCAGAAATGCCTCTATGAACTTAAACTGAGCATGGTCAAACACTTTATAAGGTACCTGTGGTATAAAAGACTGTGGGATCTCCATCCTTGGCTATAATCAAACCTCAAACGAAAGAAACCTCTGAACCAGTTAATTTAACTTTGAAGTCAGTGCTGCTTTGAGCATGTGGTTGGGCAAGATGACCCACAGAGGAACTTTGCAATCTAAATTATTCTGTGCTTCTGTTATACTGCATAATTTCATAGTTTTTCTGGGTTTTTTTTCTCATAAAAGCATATTTCTTCTTAGGCAGACATTAAAAGCCCATAACAGAGATGAGCCATCAGTGTAAACCCCAGATTTAAATGATATAAATACATGGTCGTTTCCTAAGGTGTGGACAGTGGTTCTCACTCAGGCACTGTTCCACTAAACGAAACGACCAGTTCATGATTCACTCATGCACTCTACAGATGTTTTCATTTGTCCCCCAGTTTCAGAATTAGCAGCCTTCCTCTATTACCAAAACTAAAAGGGAGATTTTGTTCATGGTAGATTTTCAATACTTCCTGTGTTTTGCCATACCTGGTCTTATAGAAAAGCCTTTTAAAAATGTCTGTAGGGTATAAAATTTTATAATTCTTTGTTTTCCACAGCAGTGAGCTAGTGTTCCTGGCCATTTTATAAATTACACAGGGAGAAACATACAATATTTTTGCATCTCTTTCTGCAGAAGGTTTTTAAGCAGCTATAAAAAAATTAGAACTTTAAACACCAATGGCCATTTAACTTAAATTTTGACAGCAGTGACCATTATATATTTTTATGCATTAAAAATGAGTTAGAGATTAACCTAAATTGAAATCTGAATTTCAGATCTGCTCTGCTTACTTTGCTTTGCATTGCTCTAGTGGCAGTTCTGTGGGATCACAGAGTCAGAAGGACACGAGAAACCTTCAAAAGCCATTTATTACAATGATTTTCACCTTCTAAAAAGCACAGCTCCCTTTTGGATTATATATCTTCTTGCAACAATTATGTGAATAGGGCCCAGAAACTTCAAGGTCAAATGCTATTAGATGTAGCCACTGCTAACACTTTAAGACTCCTCTGAATTCAAGAGTAGCATGACCCAGAATTTGAAAACCACTAGTTTATTTCATGCCTTTAAGCACAATTTACTCCTTCTCCATGTTCCAAGGGAGAATCAAATATATTACATTGTTTTTAACAGATGTTTGCTTAGTCTTTTGGAAAACTTTCAATGAAAGAGACTCCACGGCCTTCTTTGGCAATGTATTTCAAAGTTTCATCACCCTTATTGTTAAAATTTCTTTCCTAATACACAGTCTGCACTTCTTATCTCTAGACTAAACATTCCAAATCTGCAAGTGATGCTGTGATCAGTCTTCCTTTGTGCTCCCTGTGGCTGGTGCACACCTTTAACATGCACTATACAGGACTAGCTTCAGTGTTCCACCTAGTCTTACCAATGCTCAGTAAGATTGAAGGGTTCTGTCATTTCTTCTGCAGCCTGTTCTCCTGCTTATGCAGCCCAAGATGCATCTACTCTTTACAGTAGGATAATGGGCTATATAGCTCTGTGCTGGTTTCCTAGTATCAGCTTCCTTGCTTTTCCTGTCAAAGATGCATCTTGCCTTTTTCTCAACAATTTCTGGATGCCAGAACAGCCATTTGGGTCCCTAGGTGTATATAATTTACTCTTACTGTGAGCTTCTTGCACTGGCAACTAGAACAGTTTCCAGCCTACACCACAACTTAGCTATGTCCTCTAAGGGCACTGAGCAAGAACAACCTAGAATGCAGTGGAGGACCTAATCCTGAGTGGGTAGCCACCATCGACAGCAAAAAGCATCAACAGGTTTCTAGGTACATTATTCCCTAATGCATTTCTCTAGCTGCAAGGCAAATAAAATGATAAGTCATACATCCCTGGGTTAGTTATGTACTTATATCTACAGTAGGCACCTGTATACAGGCTACAGAAATGCCAAAATAACAATTGTGTAACTTCCCAAAACTAATGCTGCAAACTTTAAAAAAATATTTTCTGTATTTAATTCTTTTACATTTGCTTTTGGGAAACTAAATGCAAAAATCTAGGATGCTATAATCTCACTTTTCAATATTAAACATTCATTTGCTAGAAAATACAGGCATTGACCATATTAAAGTAATTTGACCTTAACTACATGTTTTGTTTTGGATAACTGGTACTAAAGTGAAAGATGCAAGTTAGCGTCTAGTCTCAGCTGTGCAGTGAGCTGGATGTTGTAATAGAAAATAATGTCTATATTTCCTCACCTGCTGTATTCAGTTGTGGAATCTTAATATGAGCTTTGGCAATATATACATATTCTCCTTCTCCTTTTCCCTTCCACACTCCCTGCCCTCCTTTCCCCTCTCCTAATTCCTCCCCTTTATTTTTTATCTGAGGGTGGAACAAATAGGTCTTTTCTGGCTTGTTGTTCTGAACAATATAGCTATTTGCTCAGCCAAGGCAGGCCCTCCTCTCCTGACTTCTGTGAAAAGTGGCTGTTGCTTTGCTTACCACACCTTTAATTTAGAGTAATGAAGCACTGTAAATATATGATTACAGGCTATAAAATCTGACCTTCCAATACTTTAAATACCTGCTACAGCCTTTTTATATTCTTAATGCCTTTTATCACATTAAGAGGTTTAGCTGCAGCTCCCATCAGAAATGGAAACATTTCAATAGCCCTGACTAAGCCTTTGGGATGATTGCTGTCAAGACTCTAGAATAATTTTCATACAGCATGCATTCAGTGTAATGACCACATAATTATTTTTTAGTTTCTGAAAGAAAATAAGGAGCTGCATGGTTAAGTAAATGTTGTCATGGGATGTTAGTGTATAGTGCATGAGGATCAAGAGTGTTTGCATATTGCAAGTAATGGTGGGAATCTGAACTGTGCATTTTATAAGCAAACATTGCAATAATTCTGCAATTCCTTTTTGAGTTGTCTAGTCTTGTTCTTGCTAGTGAACTTCGTAGACACTAAAGGCAGATTCCTGAAAAAAAATGTTCTTTACAAGCTAATTCATAGGTGCCTACAGAAGTATAAGAACTCCAAGATATCCAATAGGTACAGCAATAAAGCATAAGAAACACCTTTCTATAATGTGTGTTCAAGCTAGAATAAATCTGGCAGTTACATTCTTTAATTCCATCTACAAGAAGTGATATTCTGTAATTCTCCTTTCAAGTCTCCATTTTTTTTTTAATTTGAAAATAAGAAAGCCTCTTCCTTCTTCCATACAATCCAAGGGAGTATTTTCTCATTACTGGTAACTTCCAGTGTGCAGGGAAATACTAGCATTGATTCCATTAACTGAGTTTGGGGCAAAATTTATTTTCTACCAAAAGCTTTATGAGACCTGTATGAATAACAAGCACTATGCGGAGGACTCAAAAATCAAAACAATTACTGTTCTGGAGGAAAGCTTTGGGCTTCCTTCTAATGCATTCATCAGCAAAGGAGAGCCTGATAGCTTTAATCCTTCCAAGACCTCAATAAAGAAATCAAAACACTACATCTCATGCTTAATCCATGACCTTTGCCGGAGAGAACGAACAGCAGTCAATAGCAATATTGTTGTGCTTCACTTGAGCAGAAGAGGTCTGGAAAATTGCCCTTTCACTTCCAGAGTCCTCATCAGAGGAGTCCTCAAGAATCAGATCTTTCCTCCACATTACCCACTGTCTGTACAAAGCTGCTGGGAGAGCTGGTAAGATAACAAACACTGCCATGCTGGCAGTCTGTAAGCCAACCCACAGCTCTGTCTCCTTTTTATCACAG
>JAVJGJ010000057.1:23941395-23984956 GCA_035590215.1 Microhierax caerulescens
CCCCCCCCCCCCCCCCCCCCGCATCACTGTGCAGCCTGAACTCAAGCCACAGGTGCTGCCAGTTCCAGGCACAGCATCTTCCCCAAGAGGTGGCTGCTGTCTGGAGCACCTTCTTTATGCAGGGTGTGACTCTAAAATTGCTGTTGCCAAAATTGTCATCTTTGAAATAGTTTATCTCCAGGCACCAGCAAAATGGTTTTGGAATTTGCTTCATCTGATGCATACTGTTCAGTCACACAGCAGCTTGTTTCCTTGTGTAGATGCTCAGAAGCAGGCTGATGTTTGTTAATTAGCCCTAAGCCCTGGTTTTTATCAATATTTTTTCCATTGTTTTCACTAGATGCTATTTTATCCTGCATCTTAAGATTTTTAACCTCCTTTTTCCCATTAGATTTGCTGTGTTTCTTTTCTGTGGAAACCCTGTATTGCTTCCTCTGAGCAACACACTACTTGTTGGGATTGTGTAGGTTCCTAGGCAAGTTCATTTATGTTAAGGATACATAATTGGAGGTTGTGAGCCCTCTGTTAAAGTAGAATTAGCTTTAGTGGTGTTTGCTCAGTTGTGACCCCCTTAAGTAATCTCAGATCGTATCAGCCCACAGATTAATATGTCTTGACTTCATAATGGAAATGAAATATCTTGGCACTTCAGCTTTCCTCACGCAGCACTCCATCCCCAGTGTGTAACAGTCAAAATTGCTGTGGTAACAAGGAAAGACTAAGATGATTCTTGTTAAGATCCACAACAGCAAATCATCAGTGATTTTCCTCTGCCTTGCAGGTAAAGGAACAAAGTCACTCAGTTGTGTTTGTTCTTATAACAGTTGATTTGCTTCACTTGGTACTAATGTCACCTGTTAATTGCAGGCTTACAGGCATGGTGGTGGTGGCACTAATTAAATCCTGTACATGCCACATAGTGATCACACTGCAAATCACCTTCAGGTTGGCTACGTGCAGCCCCAAGTACAGTTTTGGTACAGGAATGTTTGGCAGCAATACAGTCCCACTGACCACCACTGGCAACATCTGGGAGACATCATGAATCTAGCCAAGGACATTTGCTGTTAAGTAAAGCAACATCCTATAGGAAAGAGGAGTTAAGTTTTGGGCTCTTCCATATTCCGCAATACCCTGCGGAACCAGGTCAGGAAACACGCAGCTGTCAAAGGAAAGGATTTATGTGTTGAGCTGCAACCACTTCCAGAATGGCGGGCAGGGGGAGCAACAGCAGGAGTAATTCCCCCCCTCCCGCCCCTTAGGCAGAGAGGAATAGGAACAGGGATTAATATGCAGGAGACATTTACTCATTTGCAATGCCAGTCTTTAATTTTGTTTCTTGAAAAGAAAACTATATAAAATTATTTAGCTTGGCAAGGCCGGAAAGCTTTTTTTTTGTGTTTTGTTTTAAATCTCTCCAACACTTCCCCTTCCCTATTATTTATTCTGCATATGCTTGGAAACACTTATGTCAGGCTGGCTCTTAATTCTGCCTGCAGGAAGAAGCACATGAGACAAACAGTACAGGATCTGACTTCTCTCTTCTCTCTTACTGGACACAACAGCTACTCTCAGTGCTCCAGATCAACAGAATTTAGAGAAGATAGTAGTCAAATTGAAGGTATGGGTATCAGAGCATTTATTTTATCCTTCTTCAGGATTGTCACCAAATAGTTGCTGAGTTTTTTTTCATAAACAAGAGGGAGATATGTCAATATATTTTTCCATTCACTTTAAATTGCTACATATGAATAAAAAGTATAGCAAAATATATTTAACCTAAATAGACCAGGCTAATCCAAATTACACTGCAGTTTTTCAGACTAAATAAAATTCCATTAAAGTATAGTAGAGTGGAATCTGTTGCCCCAGTGTCGTACCTCCTTACATCAAACCCCCTGGTTGTCTCAGAATCTTGGTCATCAACAGTATGCATAATCACACTGCAGTTATACCTAAAGTTAGTAGGACTCAAGAAGTTTCAGACTGAAGAATCATAATATAACCCAAAGGAGGCACTGTGCACTTGGAGGAAGAAGTATACATAATCTTCCACTTATTCTCTCTTTAATGTATTTCTTGAACAAATTAATCTAGTTTACTGCATCTGTATAGCCTATTAAAAGGATGCCATTGGACATAAAAGGATGTTTCTTGCCCAAGGAAACAGGTGTCATTAGTCACACAAAGAGTCAAAATAGTCAAAAGAGAAGCAAGATCAGTAGTAAAAAAATCAGTCAAAATCCAGACAAATGACACACAGAACTTAATGTAAAATTTTGGGTGTAGTTTGGAGCCATTGTTTCTAGTTACATGGTTATTAATCAACAAAAGGAAATGTATCACAAATATTCTTACAGGCATGAATGCATCTCATTTAAATGAAAAACTGAACAGTGACCACAAACTGGAATAAATAATTATTGCTTTAGATTGCTACAAATTTCTACAGAGGATTCAACCACTGCCCTGGGCACCCTTTCTGGACTTGCCAAAATCCATTTGCCACAACTCAAAGAACCAAGGAAAACAGAAAAAAAACCCAACCACAAAATACTGAAGCAAACTACTGAGGCACAATGATTCTCTGCCCCCTTGATGTCATACATCAAGGATGAACTCCTTTCCTAGAAGGTACATTCTAGTTTAAGCCTGACTTGATAAAAGAAATCAGTGAAATTCTGCAGCCCATGTAATTCTAGAGATCAGAGTAAATGCTCTCCATGCATCTTAATCTTTCATCTGTGAATGTAAATATAGTGGACTAACATCCCCCCATACAACTCCCAGACTTCTGAACTGTGAAAGACCTGAGTGTATTACCTCACCAATGAGTGGAAAAAGGGCACCTTTTACTGTGCACACTGAAGAATGAGAAACTGAAGAAAGTCTGGCCAGCCAGGCTCCTTTACTTGCTCCCTCCCTCACCCTTTCTACCATTGTTACATATAATAACAAAACATTACGTTAAGAAAGTTAGTTTCTTAGGCAGTAGACACAATCTAGAGAAAATTTCACAAAAAACCCACATACAAATATATCTTGAAAACCAAAAAGAATGCTTGGACTTAAGAGGACAGGGCTAATACATTCATTAAAGAAATAACAAAAGCCCCTCCTGCCTGCAAATCACTGCAATCCCCAAACAGTTTTAAGATGCAGCCTCATCTAGAGTTTATCAAAGCGGACTACTCTCAAAGCGACAAAGACATTAGTAGACCACACTCTTCATCTTCTCAGTTTCTATTTCTAGCTCCACTAGCAATGCTGGGAAGAGAAGGATTTATAGATATTCTCAGAAGATCATGCATACTTTCAGATAAATACTGCTCATACAGAATCGATTTGCAGCATAGCCAAAAGTGAAAAAAAAAAGCCATAATATGAGCGATTCATGCTCCCCTAAAAAACTGTAATTGTACTGGATAAAAATTGGTGTAATGTAATGCCTAGACAGAAGAGTCACCAGTGTTTTTTGAAAGAGAGAATCCTAATACTTATGTTAGTAGTAACACTAGATGCAGAATAAACAACAGCTTTTACTTCAAAAGATTTCAAATTACCTTACAAAACATACTTTCAGAAATCATTGCCTTCTTCCTTAAAATATATCACCTCCAGGGTGCAAAATAACTATAGTAAAGGGGATTGTATTGGGTCTGGCTGAGCCCCTTAGCAGCCCCCATAGTGCTGTGCTTGTATTGGTAGCTAGAAAGGTGGGGATAACACACCAGGGATTTGGCTACTGTTGAGCAGTGCTCGCACAGCATCAAGGCTGTCTCTCCAGCCTTTCCCCTGCTCCACACCAGTAGGCTGGGGGTAGGCAAGATCTAGGGAGGGGACATAGCCAGGGACAGCTGACCCAAATTGACGACCAACAGGATATTCCATACCATATGACATCTGCTCAGATATCAAAGCTCAGAGAAAGGAGGAGGAAGAGGGGCATTCATTATTTACGACATTTGTCTTCTGGAGTGTACTGAAATCCTGCTACCAGGGAAGTGGCTGAATATCACCTGCTGATGGGAAGTAGGGAATAACTTTGGTTTTCCTTTGCTTCCACGCATGCAGTATTTGCTGTTACTTCATTAAAGTGCCTTTATCTTGACCCACAAGTTTTTTTTCATCTTATTTTCTCTCCTTACCCCCACCCCATTCTGCTGAGGAGGGAACTGACAGAGCAGCTTGGTGGACATCTGGCATCCAGCCAAGGTCAACCTACCGCAGGGATTAACTGTACATACATGAGGAGCTGGTTCAAGACTGACTGAGTTGCACATTGGCAGGAAGGAGGTCAATAACCTCATTAACATCATCTCCAAAAATACCTGAGATAATAAAAAGACTGAGGTCATGGTTTAACCCTGTATGGAGCTAACCCATATGCTGCTCAGCTATCAAAAGACATGAGAAGAGGCAAAGGCTACGGGAAGGTTTTAATGCAAATCACATGATCTTGGCAGAGAGCAATTTCCAGGACATGTGCAGAGGTAACAGGCTGATGTCCCCAGACATTTCATGAGGATTCTTGAAAAACATTCCCTTCTTAAAGGTAAAGAGGCTTGAAGAAGCTTAGGAAAGTTCAATGTGTAAGAATACCATAATTTATTAAAAACATCTTCCTTTTATGTTATACATCATTCTTCTTCATAAAAGTCTTAATTTTAGAAACATAGTATGAACAGTGGGAATTGAAGGGTAGTAAATTCAGGAATCGAAGCAACAAAAGATGTATTGTGCTGAGTCTGGGCAGAGGGTTCTAAAAGAGGTCCAGACATGGGGACCTTCCTAGGAAGAGGATGCACTCAGAAGAGAGGACCTGACCCATAAAACCAGCACCTGGAATGAACACTGCGTAGCATTCCAGGAGTAGAAGTGAATACAGTAGGCAGCTGTAACTTCACCAAAAAAAAAAAAAAAAAAAAATCAAGCAGATGATTTTACTTTCCTGAATTAGAATGTGATTGGCATATGTGTGTGTATATATATATATATATATATATATATATATATACGTACAAAGTTTCTATCCCTGTGAACAGTTCCAAGGTATCACTTACGGCCAGAAACTCATCTGGACGTAATATTCAGTCTCCAGTAACTCAGGGTGTCCAAATGGCAGAGACACATTATCGTGAAGCTGACAAGAAAGCTGTCACTGACACAGCTGTAGTTAATGCATCAACAGGTGAACAGTGTAATATTTTGTTTTGCTATCCCTAGTGAAAAATTTGAAAATCATGTTCTTATACAGTTTCTTACTCTGCTTAAGAGGACCGACTGCCTTCCTGCATTCTCTGCAATACACGAGGCAACATGCCTCTGTATGCTTGCCTTCATGACATACCTTAACCAATCATGACCATTTCTGAACATTTATTTGACATGTCCTGATGTTAATCCGAGGACAATTTGTAAGCTATAGGGCACTTTCTGCTTGTATTTAAAATATTTAGAAAAAGCAATTATTTCGGTCCACTAAGGATGTAAACTTGGACAATTTATTCTGTTCAGATATAGCTGTAACAGGGGAATTCCTCTAAGCAGAGAATTGAGCAGGACAGGATTTAAGATTGCTTGGCTGTACATGGCTAGAAATATCTTAAAACTAAAAAGGGAAACCATAAATACTTTGGCCTAAGCTAACTTACACTATTTTTTCTTCTATATACTTTTCTTAAACGCAACTTTGGACTTGACCCAAATTGTCCCCTAAGTAGCCTTCTAAATAGGCTTCTGTGAATCTCCCATTGTCACCCTTTGTTAAGTATCTTCCTGTACAGCACCACTGCAATTTCTGCAAGGGAAACATGTTTGCACATGTGTGTGATGTGGTGCAATGATACAAAAATCATGGTGATGTGACTACTGATGAAAACCATTAACTATCTTGCCTGGATGTGCTGGTTTTGGCTGAGGTAGAGTTAATTTTCTTCACAGTAGCTGCTATGGGGCCATGTTTTAGATTTGTGTTGGAAACAGTGCTGATAATGTAGGGATGTTTTAGTGGCTGCTGCGCGGCACTTGCACAGAGCCAAGGGCTCTTCTGCCTCTCACCCACCCTCCAGCAAGTGGGCTGGGGGGGCACAAGGAGCAGGGAGGGGACACAGCCGGGACAGCTGACCTCAACTGACCAGAGGGATATTCCACACCACAGGACGTCATGCTCAGCATATAAAGCTGGGGGACGAAGAAGGAAGAGGGGACATTTGGAGTGATGGCAATTTGTCTCCCCAAATAACTGTTACATCTGATGGAGCTGTGCTTTCCTGGTGGTGGCCGAACGCCTCCCTGCCCATGGGAAGTGGTGAATGAATTCCTTGTTTTGCCTTCCTTGCGTGTGTGGCTTTTGCTCTACTTATTAAACTGTCTTTACCTTAGCCCATGAGTTTTCTCACTTTCACCCTGCCGTTTCTCTTCCCATCCCACTGTGGGGGGTGGTGGTGGTGGTGGTGGTGGTGGTGGTGAGAGAGTGGCTGTGTGGTGCTTAGTTGCTGGCTGGGGTTAAACCATCACGCTGGATTAAATCCCTAGCTCTAAAAGCCCTACCTTCAGAATGGATCCTGAAGCTGGAAGGCAGTGAAACGTCCTTGTTGCCTGGGCTGCAGATTGTCTGACCCAATTTCTTCATTCCCATTAATGCTTTTTAAATCCTCCCTGACACCTGGATGGGCCCTTTCACTTGCCACTCATGCAGTCTATAATCTTATGGTATCCCTGTAAACTATCCTCTCAGGCTTCTTGGTAAATCTTTTTCACTCATCCAAACACCTCCAGAGTAATATAAAAACATATGCAAAATCCACATGGATGACACGCATGCGCACACACAGACAGCTTGCCAAATTTAGATGTGCTTGCGGGCTAAATCCTTCAGGTATAGATATAACGCTGTTTGCCTGAGTCATGACACCCAAATCCATAGGACATCTCCTACTGGACTTCAACAAAATTATGACAGTTCAAACTTATGGTCTCTATGATAATACCCAACAGCTCAACTTGAGCGGTTGAAATTAAGCCCAGCATAAAACAGACAAGGTCTGGTGACTTTTGAAAGCGTCACAGCTCAGTACACTGCAAGTCTTTTGCATGCGTGAAGTCAGAAGGCCAGATTTCTAACTCCCCTTGCAACTAATCATAAAAACGAAAATTGTGCCTTATACCAAAAGGGACTCCTGAAATTTGAGGGCAATTTATTTACAGGAGGGGGGAAAAAAACCCAGAAAAACCCTGATAAGGACTCCTACAGAGATGTGGGGTCAGATTTCTCTCATACCCAGAAGGTGTACTAAAGTAGCACATTACATCAGTGCTCCTCCTTCGCCAAACCCCAGCTCCTCGGGGTTTGTTCTGCACACCACCTTCCTGCCCTGGCAAGGGAAAGGGAGTAAAGCCTATAATCTAAGTCTGTCGTCTGGGCAGCCTTTATGCTCTTGAAATAGGTGATATCATAATAAGAAAATCCTGCTACGAATGTGTAACCTAATAACAGTGTCTGTTTCCATCAAAGGCTTTATATTTGTCAGTTTTAGCTTGTGTGAAAGATTGCTGTATCTCTTTTATAACACAGCCAATGTGGCTGATAAAGCAAACAACCTTTAAACACTTCTGGTAAATGCTCCTTGTCAATAGCGCAGCTCTCTGTGCTGACAGCTAGGGTAATTTCCCCTTCTCGCCTTCCTCGTCATTGCGGGTAACTGACATTAAGAATTTAGACATGTCAACCAAGAGGAAATAAGCGGGTTCAGAAAATTTGCAAATATAATCAAAATTCAACTTGCTGGGAGAAAAAATGTTGATAATGTAGGCAACTAACATGTCTCTTTCCACTCCCATCCCTTTCCTAGTTGCAAGATCACCGTGCCATTCACAAGTCATTCCTGAGAAGTACTGGCACAGATTTTGGGCAGCCTACTAGAAACGTTAAATGCTCAGGCTCTTCTAAGTTCACAGCAGCCATAAGCTTAGTTTCTGCATCTCAGAAATCTGAGAACAAAAGACTCTGACACTCCTCTTCTGAGCTTTGCTGCAGCAAAAACATTGGGCTCCCTAGCTATTCAGATGTGCAGATTCAAGGATTGCTTACTTAAATACCTGTCTTCAAATTGGCTTATTAATCTTCTCTAAGCTATATAGCAGAACAATTATTAAAAAGTCTTAATTTTTTTTTTTATTTGCCAGTCTTGCTGTTACCACTTTCTCTGCTTCCCATGCATGTAGACCACCATGCCAGTCAGAAAAGATAAAGATAATTGAATATCATATTTGCAGACTGAGGCACCCATATTTTGGGCAAACATTTCTACTAACTCGGAAGCAAACCCCTAATTTACTAAACCCTATTTCACTAGGGAAATAAGGATTACTTAGTGAAAAGTGTCCACAGGGTTCATTCATGGTAAAAGTTACTGGAATAAAGGATCTTATCACCACCCGCCATGTGTTGACAATGACAAAGCAAATAAATGCATAGCCTTTAATTTATCAGAACTGTACCTTTAAGTATGACATCTCTAATTCTACATGGATGAGCACCTAACCTCTCAGATACACAAGACTGACAACACTACTAACCTTTTAATGTTGGAATTGGAGTGATTTCTCGTCTATTTGCCAAAAACTTATTGCAATTTTTTGGATGTTTCACATACAGACAAGTGCCAGTTTTATCACCAATTAATAAATCAGGTGAGACAAATGGAGTAGCTCAACATAATCTGATCTTCTTGATGACAAAACCAGAGTTTGCCTATTCACTGGTATTTGCAATGCCTTAGCTGTCACCAGGACACACACATTTCTTCTATATGTACCCACACAGAGGCACAGCCACACATGCAGGTTGTTAAGCTGCTTTTAACACCTGAGACACACAAGTCCTATTAGTGAGTTACTCATGCCAAGCTTTATTTCCCCTAACGCAGCCAATACTCAGTTATCTCACCAGGATTATCTCCGCATTAAATGACAGAAGTTATCCTCTGCAACATCTCCAGCACACTACTGCATGCTTTTGACACTGCATTTCTGAAGCCTGCACTGGCTAGAGTTTCACTTTGTGAATATTGATGCTTATGCATTTTACAAAGATTAATTCTGTTATTATCTCAATTTTCTACTATAAAACATATATTACAGACAGCACTGCTGCTAGTGACCAGTAATTTTGAGAACTCATTTGGACTGTATTTCAGAGGTATCCAAAGCCATTGCTGGAATCTCTGCCTTGCGTGGTGGGACAGGACACACCAAAGGAAGCATTTGCCCCAGGAACCAGAACTCTGCTTCACAGAACCAGGAATATAGCATCTTCACTTCTCTGCCTGTGTTCATTGCTATAAAAAGAGGGAATACCCTGAGATATTTAGCAGAACTAAGTAATTTTTTTAACTAGCTAATGTAGTCTTTCTTATTACTAGAAAATTCTGAATCAACAAAGCCAAATTTTTTCACAGAAAAGAACCTGCTATAGCAGGGGGTTGGACTGGATAATCTCCAGAGGTCCCTTCCAACCGTGACCACTCTGTGATTCTGTGAAGAGGGCTGGTTCCAAATAGACTGGGTTTTAGGGCCTGGATGTAATTTCTATGTCCTTTGATTTTTTTGGGGAAGCCTTTTAATAACTTTTTAATAGATGAAAGAGAAAGATATCCAGGATGCAATTTAATTTTATTCTAACAAGGAAGTTAAGGGGTCCTCTCTTTGATGCTGAAGCTAACAACTTCAAGTAGCCTGTATCAAAGTCAGTTTGGAAATTCACAGAATTTAACATTATCCCATCCCAAATGGCTAACTAGTTTTTCAGCAGCTGTGAGGACTCCTATACAGAATGTACACGTTACAGAAAAATAGCAGACTTCCATAGTTTTCCAAAATTTACATATAAACATGTCTGATAAGCCCCCTGCAAAAAAGAATACCTTATCAGCTATAGCTGGTATTAAAAGTAGTAACACTTTAGGCTCAGATGGATTCTGTTTATACATTATCAAATATTTAAAACAACAGTCAGTAGGTTCTTTCCCAAGAGGAAAAAAACAGATGTCACAGTCTTTTTTAAGTTTATGCACAAACACACATTTGGGTGAGGTATTACTTTATATACTAAAAAGACGCATCTGAACATTTTTAGATATTAAAATAGATTAAAAGAGAAAAATATTTTCAGAATTTCTGGCTCAATTAGGTTTGGTGTCATTCATTTCACAGGCAGGGGTCATCTCACAGCTGGGATCAATGCAGATAAAAAAATATCAAGAAAAACATACTTAGGAAAGATGGGGGAGTAATGAAATTTTAAGAAATTCACCATTTAGAGTAGGATCTCACAAACAAAATTCAAATATGTCTGAGTAGCAAGACACTAAAACGAACTGCGGTAACTGGCATATCATAGACACAATTCATGGGATGTGTTACCAAGGAGATAATGTTAATAGGGAAGAAACAAGAGAGTAGGAGTGGAAATAAATAACTATTCTTTATGCCTTTCATGTTAGTTGTGTTTGTGGATATGTAAGGATAAATAAACTATTTAAAATAAAAACAAGTGAAAAGCATAGTTCTATTTTAAATATAGCTACTGAACAGCTAAAGCTTTCGCTCAGCATAAGGGTTTTTCAGAGAAATCAGCTTAGGCAGGAGGGTTGTGTGTTGTTTTTGGTTGGTTGGTTTGTTGGTTTTTTTTTTTTCCCTGAACACCTTTTATTTATCAGAAAATGAGTACAAACAGTTTAACAAGAAGCAATTTTTGGCAAAAATAATGGATGCACCAAGCTCCAAGTACTTCCTCATGTCCCCACAAAGTGACAGCTATACTATTAGTGTGCTCAGCCTGAGGATTTTCTAAATGATCAGCAGCTTTAGGCGTACTCCCAGCATAAGAAAGCCTATAGCAATGAAACCCTAATCTTTCTCACTTCTGGCAACTAATTATAAAATTACTGTATTTATTGAAAGACAGACTCAATGAAATGGCCTTTGAAAGAGGTCTGTTTAGAGGTATTTCAGCTTTAAATGAATACATGCTTTTAAAAAAAAAAACAAACCCACCAGAAATTAACAAGAACAGTTTAGATTTAAGAAGGATTTCTCATGCAACAGTTTGTGCTAGCAAGTTCTCCAGTTACCTAAATAGCTGACATAAGTATTTCTTAAAAAAACAAACAAAAAACCCCAAACCAAAAGAACAGCTGATGACCCACCAAGCAGAACAAAACCCACTATTCTGTCAATACCAGGTTTCTAAAATACGCTTATATTTAATATCTTAGAATCATTGCTGTCCTTTGAAATGATTTTCACTTGTTTAAAAATTTCTCCAGTATGTTCAGCAAAAATGCATCTGATAACATCAGCTTGCGTGTGGCTGCATGCATGTATATCAATGAATTATTCCACTTCCAAATTTCTGCTGCTTTTCATATGCCCATTATTCCTTAAAATGAAAGGGAATTTGATCTCTAGCCTGCTACAATGATATTATATTCTCTCTTTCAAGGCCGCATATTTTTTTCTAATCTTCCATTTGTAACATTACTGAAACAGGAACTGACTTCTGGAGGAATGCATGAAACAGGGAAAACTAATATCCAATTCACTTCTTTTTAGATGTCTTCTCATTTTGTTCATCTTTCCTCCAGGAAACAAAATGCATATATTCATTTAGGTATAAGGGCAAGACTAAGGTACATCTTCATGTAAGCTGTGCACCACAAGTGAAAAAACCCTAACTCTAGTCTGCACGAAGGGAGAAATAGAGGTAAAACAAACAGAAATGACAGAACTTGCAGGCAGAGCTGGTTTGTGGCAAAATACTCCAAGAATGAGTGACTTACAACAAACAAAAATGCCAAAACATGCCACCTTGATGGTTGAAAGAATAAAAAAAAAAGATGCTATCAAAATACTCATGTTCAGAATAGAATCTTTCATCTTATCATTAAATTTGAAAAAAGTGTTTCATCAAAAAAACTACAATACATATAATGAAATACTTTAGAATATGAAAGTTTCCATTTTTTAGGAAGTCAAAAAAGTGTCTTTTTTTCACCTAGTCATTATTTGCCATGCACAAAACTACATTCTTTATATTTTTGCTTGGTTTTGTAATTTTTTTCAACATCAATTTGGCACTTAAGTACAACTTCACAGAATTCAGTGGAGTTATTTGTCTGTGTTGCTAAACTATACCCTTCAGTCTCTAAATTTATGCACTAGTTGACATTTCTCAGATCTTTCATTATAAAACAGGTAGAAAATTCCTGAATTTTCTTAGGATCTAAGTAAATGAATAACACTAACACAAAAGCAAGCACAATGCATCACACAAAGTACTTTGATCATTTATTTTCCAAATGTCATCTATAGTGTTAGTTATTTACAATAATATTTCATAATGTAACACTAAATGTCCTTTGGCATATTTTTAAAAGCAATGAAGCCTTAAAGTAATAAAAAACCTCACTACAGCATTCTGCTATTACATTTTTGCTAAAAGAGGCAGGGAAACCATCATTTTTCTGTGGGCAAATTTATTAGAAAGTTCCTTGCATCTTCTAAGAGCATCTGGCTTCCTATACTGCTTTAGATTTAACAGTTTCTGAGTATCCTTAGGCCATTAGCATCACAACACCTCCCAAGAAGCAAGGAAGAAATAATAAATAAATAGATAAATAGATATTTCACCCATTGCTGAAGCCCTCTCCACCTGAATTCAGGGAGAAGAAAGTATTTCTAACAACATAAAAGCCAGTATGTGAAGCTTATTTTAGACAGCCAGAAGAGTGATTTGAAAAAGAGGAATGCACTTCCTAAAGTTCAAGTGATTAACATCCCAAATCCTACAAAGTGCCATTTGTGACCATAAACAGGTTGAACGGAGTAGCTTTTGAGCTACAGTTCATGAAGCTTAATTCCAATAGCCAAGCACTCGCTGGTATCCAAAGGAGCAGTCCTGCCTGCTCTGCTCTTCATCCCCAGTCCCACACCCCCAGACTCTTCCCATTCACCTGAGGAGGGATTAGCCCTGTGGAAAACCAGTCATGGCTCTCCTGCAAGTTTACCTTTCACCACAATCTGATTCACTACAAAGCCTCAAAAGCAAGTGCTAGCACAAGAGATGTGGCAGAAACATATAGTCAGAGGCAATAAAAGGGCAGGAGTACCTCTATGGTGAGGACCACAAAACCACGGTTTTGCTTTTATTTGTCTATTGTCCTTGAACAAAAGCCCTACGATTCAACCTCTCCATACTCCCAACATCCTGAACATTTCTTCAAGTTTGTTTAGCATTTCTTCAAGTTTGCAACATACTGTGACCTTTGCACCACTGTTCTAGAAAAGCATTTGTCTTGATCTCTACTACACTGCCCAGCTGTTGTGCACCTACATTGGCTACTTCTGGGCCCTTCCGGGAAACGGTAACAAGTCCCCAACACCATGGGAAGCAGAACTACTGTCTGTCTTATAGCCATGAATTATAGTTCGTACAGGGATGTGACTTTGCTTATAAACACAGGAAGTGTGACCCAACAATATTATGTGATGAAGTTACATACTGGTGGAAATGCTGCAAAGTTACCAAATCAAAGCAGCTTCCTTCAGTGTTCCCAGTAATTTCCTTTGGGATTTGAAAGATGCTGGCAGTATTTTTACTAGACAAATATAACTCACCCCTACTCAACACAAGCAGGACAACGGACCCAAGACCTGCCAAGTTAAGTTCAACACATATTGCTCCTGGGTTGTTCCATACTTCATCCTTTGCACAGCTGTAATGGCTCTAGCTCACTTACGTTGAGTGCGTTGACATCTTTCAGATGTTCTTGATAGCCTGAAACTGTCCCAGCAGCATTTTCAGACCAAATCCCTGAAATGGGCTGGTCTTTTTGTTGCTGGAGAAGAAGGAAGTTCCAGCACTTATAATACTAGTCAGAAATCAAGGACAGCAAACACACTTGTCTACTACTCTAGAGCCTTTCTGGGCAACTATGCTCACTTGCTTTCCCTGCTGTCTTTAGAATGAACAGTAGAGTCGTGCAAACCTGAGAATACCCTTCACATGAAACACCAAGAGCAAAAGCTGTTACCAAAGAACAACAAGCATTTTTCTCTTATTTTTCTTCCAAGTTATTGGTAGGAACAGTTTTCCAGAGCCCCTTCCTCTTGAGATTATCAGAGCAGACAGTATTGTTCTTCCTCAGAGTTGTGTGGTAAAGATAAAATATATCAAAATGGTCAGAATACTGGATGTCACTGTTAACACAGGGCCTACGAATAACCTTGACCTTGGAAGAGCAAGAGTGAACAAAGAATGTGTTTTCCATTACTAATGGGTTAATTGAATTAAGAAATTATGCTGTTTAATTCCTTAGACTTCTTTGTAAGTCAGGTTTAATACTATTTTGCATAGAGCCTAATTAGCAAACTGAAAATAACTGCGAATGGCTTAAACCTGCACTTTCATACCACAGTTAAAATGCATCTACTACAGACACCCCCACTGCATTACCTTAAATCTATAGCACAGTCATACTCATGTAAATGACTTGGCAAGAAACCCAGCTACAACATTAGGTAGCCATGATCTCAAATGGCCCACTCATATCTGCACAAAATCCCTGATGTCTAGCAGAAATCACAAAGTTTACAGGCTCAACAGACATCTTTAAATCAGCAGAGATCCATGGAGTGGTGGTCTTGCACCTCCAGCCCACTGTGTATCACCCCCCTTGCCCTTACCCTCAAGCACTCCTAACACACAAACTGTACTTGTCTCTCAGTCTCTTTATTACTCGGAAGCTGCAGCCTGCCAGGCATAACTCCAGCCACTATGGCGTTGCTTCACTGGGCAGACGTATTTAGTGTGTGATTATTCACACATACACAGAGGTGCTGAATTTCAGAAAACCATCGTTTTCAAATGGGCCCACTTTGTTAGATGGAAACCCCTTTTAGTTTGATTGGCAAGTTGACAACTTGGCATCCCGTCCTTTTAATGAGCTCCATAGCTTTTGAACAGATTTAATTAAAATTGTCTATACTACATACACTGCCCTGCAGCTTATAGTATAATTTTCAGGTCAGATGCACCTATTAGCACTACGTTTTGACAGTCACCATTCTTCCAACCAAGTACACTAAAAATTACTCAACAAAGGCTATGAGAGCCACTAGATAGCAGCAAATCAAGCAGCGTGTTCATTAGTATGTACAGTATCCTCTCCCCCACCCATTTGTTGTATGCACAAGTGGCTGTACTGTTAACATCCACTGTGCAGCCTGTACAAAGGAATACTTGTAAATGGAACACAACACAGGAAAAATATAGGCTTACCATAAACTAAATATACACTAGAAATACATAAGTAACAACTAAAGGCTGCTAACAAACAAGGATCAGAGATATCAAGAGGAGGAATACAAGCTGCAGAAGACATCCTCACTCAAGAGATTACCAGTCAGATGCTTCAACATGGGTGTTTCTGCAAAAGGGCCAGGGATGGCTAGGAGCTGCTACTCGGCAGATGTCTGTCTTAGGCGAGGGGAAAAAAGCTCATCTCTACACAGAAAGGAGAAGAAGCCCACCCTTATATCCTATACTGCCCCAGGGAAAACTAGCTCTTTCACATTTTTAATGGGAACGGAGAACACATGGGCAACCCTCTGATCCTCAGCACAACAGCCTGACTCCCCCTGCCCCAGACTGGGCAGAACCTTCAGCAGACGCCCCCTCTCAGAGGCAACCTGCTCTAAGAAGAGCAACCTGTGCTGGCCAAATCAGCACTAACTCCTGAGTTCATTTCAACTTATAAATGAGTCAGGTTTTGCAGGAAACACCCATTTGAAGGCCACCTCAGTGACCTGTGATGCCTAGAACCAGAAGAAATGAAGACAGAAGTTTCTTCGCCCTGGTTTGCAGTTCTTTTGCTACTGCTTGTGCCTTGGACATCACTTTACTGGACATCAAAGCTAGTGATGTGCTTGTAGAAACCTTGTGAAACAAAGATGACCACAAAGAATCTAGTAACAGAAATTTCTCAACACTTACGAACATGAGAAAAAGTGTACGTAGGAGAGATAATAGAGTTGGGCAGAAATTTGCTACAACTTTGATACCAAAGGCAGAATAAGAGGAAAAGGGAAAGTTCACTGATTTCTGTAAGAGGCTGTGAAAAGATTAGATCAAAGAAACAAAGCCAGTATGGTGATATTATGTAGTTTCTATTACCTTGTCTGAGACAGCTGGGGTCAGGTCTGTCCCTGCAATCACTCAATCAGCATTTTATTCCTCTTTGTAACAACCACTAAGGAGACATGAAACATTCATCCTTAATTCCCCTTGGTGGGTAGGCTCCATAAAGCCTCAGTAATATCAATACTGGTTTTGAAATAGCCAGCTATATGGCAGGTGAACCCAAAGGTGCGCTTCTCCACTCCACTGGAGGGCGGAAGCAAGCTGCCAGAAAAGATCAATGAGGAATGAATTATTTCCTGCTAGGGATGTTTACATTTAAGGCACTCTGACCATAAAGGGGTGATTTTAAATTTTAAGACTGGCATACATTTTGGGAAGCAGCAATTCCTCACACCAGGGCCTTACCCTAAGCCTCTGTGTTGAAGACCACGTTAGCTGCAAAGTTTCAGATCAGAAACTGAGTTTTTCCAGCTTCAGGGTGTTCTGAGCTGGGCTTTCAGCTTGAAGCAGCTCTTTAGAATACATCTCAGAAAAAGATGGTACACCATTATGCAGAATGATTGGCATATAAAGATAAGGAAGACTCTAGAAGTTTCAACTTCCACAAAAAGACTCTTGAATGTGCTTATGTAGGTGCATTTTCTGTATGCAGGGGGCATATGAGCACACGGGTGACTGTGGGTATATGCAAGCAAGCAAGGAAAAGATAAGAAAAAAAATGTTACCAGAGAAAACAACTTAAACTTACAGATGCTTGTCAGTAATATAGAGCATTATTAAAGAAAATCACATAATAAACTGAAGGATGGTTGATTTAGATTAGCTATGAGGAAGAAATTCTTTACTGTGAGGGTGGTGTGAGGCACAGGAACGTGTCGCCCAGAGAAACTGTGGATGCCCCATCCCTGGAAGTGTTCAAGGCCAGGTTGAATGGGGCCCTGAGCAACCTGGTTTAGTGGAAGGTGTCCCTGCCACAGCAGAGGAGTTGGAACTAGATTATCTTTAAGGTCCCTTCTAAACCAAACCATTAATGATCCTATGATAATAGTACAAATGAAGACCCAACAGCATTGTAAGAGGTGCGAGACATGGAGGAATTATGAGACCAATTAAACAAGAGCAGCAACTGATATCCCACATCCTATTGCACATCCAAGTTCTTTTATTCCCCCTAGATAAATCATACGATCGATGAAAATGTTCACTGTCATTGCAGGGACCACAGACTCATCAGTACATGCATATAATTAGCACTAAATTTCAGGTTACACATCAAAAGCAATCAGGCCACATACTGCAAACGCTTACTTCTGAAACTATTGGAAGAAGCAATTGGTAAGTTTGCAGTATGTGATATTCACAGCTTCATGAAATCTACCTTCAGTCTTCAGGAGACTGAAACAAGATGTAAGTAGAAATTAATCAGTAAGCTGAGGATACAAATACATCCCCTCATGAACTCAAATCCTGAATTCAAAATGACTGATCGTGGAAAGAGAAACACATGCTGGGTAAGGCTTCTTTGATGTTCTGACAGCAAGTCCATCTGAGTCAGTCAACTAAAAATATAGCTTAAAAAATGGAAGAGGTGTGACTTACTGACAAGTCTTCTCACCCACTCTTTTATAGACTTAGAACATGATAGATAGAAAATGGAAAAACATTTTGGTAAACTGTAATTAGGACTTTGCACACAAATTAGTAATACAACAGCGAGGGAGCTCCTGCAATGCAACAGCTCAGGTCTCAGCTAGGAAACACAAGGAGAGGGGAGAGGGTGAGCCAGAAGAAGTCTCACAGAGGCAGGGGATAGAAGGGGACTTGCTGGATCCTGCTTCATCTCCACTGCCAACTGTCCTGCTGCAGCACTGATCTGAATGGAAAAAAGATCTGTTAAGAAAGCCAGGAATGTAAAGGTGAAGCCTGAAGGACTAGGCCTATTCAGATTCTTGCACTACTTTTTTTTTTTTTTAACAACTTTTTGCATAGTGTTTTCAAAGCCACCTTTCTGGGACTCCAAATCCCTTACACAACTTTTGTCTGCTTTTTAATTTTAGTAGGCATTTAAATTGTCTCACTCAGAAGGAGGGCTAATAACTTCTTTTGCTCAGTTGAAATGACTTAAAAGCTAGGGTCCATTCTCAGGTGTTTCTATTCAACTTGAACAGTTGGAAAGCTGTAATGTCAAAGAGGACATTGTTTCTAAACTATCCTGAAGGACGATGTTCTCATTCCAAGCACCTAAATTAAATCTGATCTTTACATATATAGACAAGCACCAAAAGAATTTCTTGTCTGTGAATTGAAATGTTTCTCAGTTGGTTCCCCATTTCTCAAATATTTAGAGAAGCAGAAAAAGTTCTTGTTTACCAAATAACCTATTTGGAAAGGGATACAATCCTGGTCCCCAGTGTATTCTCAGGGAATTAGCAGTTTCATTTGACTTTCTTCTTGTCACCTAGTGGAAAAGCTTTAGATCTGTCCCAGCAACAGAGTTGAAAAGTTGAATAAATGAGATAATTAATATGCAGTAAAAATAACACTGGCAAATATCTGAGGAAAGAGAAAAATCTCAAGAGTAGCTAGTCATTGAATTAACCACAAAAATCAATATACTAATCAATATACTAACAGTAATTGTGTGCTTCAGAAATTGCAGCCTACCTGCCAAAGCATGGTGGTCAAAGGAATTTGAATTATATTTATAGTCTTCTAATAGGTGTTCTACTCTGCATTGCAAGATTTCACACCAGGAAATGTGGTTTGTTTTCTATTTATTTTTTCATACTTGTTCATTCAGAATCACAACCAAGAACCACCTCTCAGGAACTTTAGTACGTAAGACATGCTGAAGGATAAGGCTTTAATAATTCAATATTTCTAGCAGTTGCTTCAAATCACTTGGAAATTGTTTCTGTTTGATGCCATCCACTGAAAAGAAATCTCTTTCTTCAAGTTTGAATTAATATTAATGTAAACTCTTGCAACCTGTCATATTGCTTCTTAGATCTGTTTCTGCTGTTTAGACCATCTAAGACCACATCTGGTCTTAGATGTTTCATGTCAGTCACACATGACAGGCCAAGCTCTAGGGATTACATCTCCCATGATGAATGCTCAGTGTACCATCAGAGAACAGGCTGTGAGTGTGTTGTAGACCAAGGCTGGTCCTTACAGGAGGAGGCAGGCAGCAGGTACCTCAACTACCTCTCTTGTGAGGCATTAAACCAGCTCAGGAAAATAAAGGCAAATAAACTCAAAGGGAAAATGTTTCTATTCAGTTTAACACAATGAAAAACTTTTTTTTCCGATTAACCAGACTCAAAATGAAATACTTTGTTTGCTTTTTCTTTCAAGAAAAAGATTGGTAAAAATTTCTGAAGAAAAATGTAATTTTTTCAAAAGACAAGGTTTTTGTTAAAATATTTTTTCTAGAAAATGTTGTAATAAATAGTAATACAAACTGAAGAAAACCTCTCTCATTTGTGAATGGCTTGAAACTGTCACAAAACCTAATCCTCTCAAAAGATATCCTGTTCCTAAATTACAAAACCAAATCACTTATGTGATTTTCAAACTATTTTAGCTTCCAAGTTCAAACCAAGATAACAAAGATATTTTCCAAATTGAAAGCTTTAATGATAAGCAAAATAATAAAAAAAAATCTCAGTTTTTTTTTCTTTTCTAAGCTGGATCAAACATATTTTATATGCTGTTAAAAAATTTCAGATGCGTGTCTTGCCACATACCATCCCAGCAACCTTACTATGTGTTCTCAAACCATGATTTTTAACAGCAGGCCCAAATTTAAAATAGAGGGATGTGAGAGAGACCCATTGCTATATTAATATGTATCAAAACAACTGTCCATGATGAAATATTGCTGCTGAGACACCATAATACAAAACAAAACACAAAGATGTCATGTATAGAAACAGAACTTAGCAACAAAAACTAAGTGGAAAAAATAGTCAAGATTTTTTGCAGAGGGCATGTTACCAAAAGCCTTTTTAACTGTTGTGGTAATAGTTGTAATAAATAGAAAAGCTCTCTTTAAAGCCACAGAAGGACAAGCATACCAGAAGCCCTTTCGTTTGCCATTCCTTATGCATCCCATTTTGAAAACTTCCATCTAATCTTTAGCTTTATGTCTCTCACTCCAGAACAAAAACTGAACAGAAGAATACATTTTCCTATGTATTTCTTTGTTATATCTGCCTTTTAGTTACGCATCCACAATTGCTAGAACCATAGGGGAAAAGCCTACTACTCCTTCAAAACAGATTCCACTGAAAGATGGTCCTCAGAGCCATGAGAACATTTACGGATGATTAAAGTATGCTTAGAGAATTGTTTTTCTTGGTTTAAATTCAGCTTGGATTCCAGCTCAGTTCCCATTCTGAAGGAAGGACATTGCAGACCAGCCACTTAAAGCAAACCAAACCCCCAAAAAAGCTTGTTAGAGGTAGCTGTCTCTATAGTTCAGACATTTTGACTTTAGTGTACTCACAAAAACAAATTGTGCCAGACACTCCGGGTATAAACATTTCAAAATCAATCAAATCATAGCTTATGATAGGAATTATAATAATATTTAGGTAACAGCATTATGACCAGATTAAAGGTTGACTGTTCATCTGATTTTATATTTAGCAGGTCCCTTAGCTATTCTCACTTCTAGTGCTGAGGTAATAGGATCTTTTTGCTAATTAAATGTTAATATGCAACAAAGGAGAAGCACTGGAAAACAAATCCATTTTAGGGCTTCATATAAACAGCTCTCTTCGAATACAATTAAAGTGTGAGAAATCTAAAGCCTGTCTTAATGTGCTAACAAGAGAGACAATAAGCCATAGAGCAAACTCCAGACCCACTGTAACCTGAATGTTGGACAGGCAAACCTAATTAGCTTAATATCCAGATGCAGACCATCAGGCCAGTAGAGTATTATTTTATAAACTGAGTGCTTCCCATTTAGAAGGAAAACCCTAGCAGTACAGCTCCTGCTACAGCCTGCCCAGGGAAATCAGCATAAGCCTGGAAGGAGGAACAGGGTTTGTGAATGCAGCTCTGTCACAAAGTCCCATCCGCAAACCAGCCATTTCTCTGACTTCTATTTATACTGTAGAACTAGAAATTTTTTCTAGCTTATTTCACATAAATATTATGTCAATGATGTAATGTGAGTGAGTTAAATGTTGTTAGTGCAGGACTAAATAAGCATTTGGTAAAACGTAGTATTATTGATTATATTAATAGTACAGTAACATTAGATGTCTCATCTGGATTCAGACCTTCACAAGGCAAGGTACTTCACAACACACCACAGAGTACAGGTTTCTTTAGAAAAAATTTTAGAAAAAAGTGCACTTAAGTATTAAGACTAATACTTCACATCTACAAAGTAGCCTTCATCTGAAACTGTTCAAACATTTAAAGAAGAAAAATTGAGGGAATCATTATTGTGTTTAGAATAGTTAATGTATATAAAGACAGTGGATTTAGGTGAAGAAGCCATGGCTGTGTTGAGCTCAGTTCTGTCACCAATTCCAATCAAAGATAGGGTTTTACTCAGCCCTGTGAGGCTACAAGAAACTTTTACAGTAATCAGATCTGTCCTTGTGGATGAACTGAAGCATATTTTCCCCAAAGACATAATGACGACTTGTAAATCAGCATGACTTTGGGATAATCATATTACTGAAGACAACAAACAGCACTTTGTTTTGCTTCTAAGCTAGAGGCTTCTCAGTGCCGTTGGCTTACTGACACTTGGATTTTGATTCTTTTCTCTCTGTAGGAAGTCTCTCACTGGAGTTTGGCTCCTGCTATCAAATCTGGCCCCTCAGCTTGCTCCATTTATTTGTCTGTACCCAAGTGACCGGAGTGGAGATATATTCGCAATTTGGCTATTGCTGTTTTTTACAGTGGAATATTTCAGATGGGCATCTTTTCTAATAATCTGGTGGGGCTTCAAATCATACTAGTCATTCTGACACAGGAGAGAGATACAAGGTGTAGTTCACTACTTCTGAAAGTGTGTGTGTGCATATATAACCATATAACATATTTAAGTGTATATTATAATGATATATTTGTAACTAAATTATAGTAAGAAATTCTAAATGAGAGAATCCTTTTGGAGCTCTACTAAAACCAAGTTTCACCAAGTACATGACAGTTGACAAGATGTTTTTGTTAAATTATCAATGAAAAATCACATACAAAAAAAAAAAAGCAAAAAAAAAAGCAAGGCTGGGGTTGATGTGTTCCATTTGAGAAGATATTAAATGGGGCAAATGTGGCACAGCATAGGGATGAGAAGATTCCTTGGGGAAAAAAAATCAACAGTGTTTTAGAGGCACAAGCCTATTCACATTGCCAATATGCAATGAAACACTGTCGCGGAACATTTGAGATGACCTTAAAAATGCATGCAGTTAAATGTTTAAGTTGTTTAGAATTCTGTTTGGAGATTAGTAATTTTCCCAGTATGGGGTCAGCTTTCACCAACTTTTTCTGTGCAAGCACATGTTGCTACCAACATAAACATGCTAGCTTCTTTAGTTAGAAGTTACATATTTAATTTTTATGGTAGTGACTAATACTACTAGTCTGTAAAAAAAAAAATAAAATAAAAAAGAAGTATCTCACTCCAACTGCAATTCCAATATTATGGAATCTTATAAAATATGTTACATTTCAGAAATAAATCAAAATAGGAGGTTGACTGTGTCCTTCGTTATTCATAGCTTACTTTCTTAAAGAAATATTAAAGACTTAAGCAGCCTTTCAGATTTATGCTCCATGAGCTGTGAAAGCTCCCATATTCTCTTGAAGAATGATGAAATGTCAGTCTATCGGTCATCTAACAATTTTTAACTCTCAATCCATATTTCTAAGACCTTTCCCATTTTAGTAATCTTATTCAAACCAGGAACTTTTACATGTTAAATTCTGAGATCATCTGCAAATAATCCCCTTTATTCTAACGATGACATTAATTTCTTGACCTTTTCCCTTTTTTTTAATATTAAAATTTTCAATTATTTGTGGGTTCATAGATCTGCTCCTGCATTCCTTAAGAGAACTCAGAATCTGTGTAGCATGAAACCATTATACCATTCCAGGAAACTAGCATATGATTATAGTTTCCTCTCAAAGCTTTAAGACATTTATCAGGATAAAAAGGATTTTAATTTGTTGTTCTGCTTAAACATCACAAGACTAAAAGAGTTAGTTTCCCTACTGAGATTTTGCATGTAGCATGTCTGAAAGGGAAGGAGTCTCGGATGGTATTGTCCCCGTCTCCAAGTATTAATTTTACAAACTCAAGGTTTTAGAGATGGCTTCAGATCTAGAAGGTTCATGGCAGGAATTGCTCTGCTAGAGAGGTGTGCTTTGGGATACACTCTTTTATGACTCTGGACTACTACCAGGTTTGGCAGGACTCAGCATGAGTGACAACGTCTCTTCAAGTAAGGCCTGTGATTCAAAAAGCAAAGCTATTACACAGGTCAGAAGTGAAATGCATTAGGCAGATTATGTGAGAAACTCTAAAAGGAACAGAAAAGGCTTTTGCAGATCACATATGGCAGAGGTAGTGCGCATATCTGGAACTGCAGAAGTGAGGAAGGTTGAAATCAGAATGTGAGAGACAGTGACAGAGCTGGGTGAAGGTCACAGGCCTGCAGTAATGAGCTGTCGCAGCCTGTGGATGAACTGCCTGGGTAGCTCTATGACAGCAGCTTCAACAACATATTAACCCAAGCCATTGCAAAAACATCTTTACCCTAGAAATGTCAAAGAGGAAAAACTGAAAATGTTGTTAAGTTTCATAGTCAAATGATGACTGTTGAACAGTGACACAAATTCTACTTATAGAGCATATGGCAATAACTAATTCATGGACAGATCAAAATAAATCAAAACGATATATTCAAAACAAAGCTATCAGCAGTCACATTAAAATAAAACTATATAATATTCTTCCTCATTTATCTTTTGTGAGTTTCTCTTCTCCACCTAGACCGAGACTAATACTGAGTCACTTCAGTACAAAAGTGTCCAGAGCAATACTAAATTATACCTACGCCCTCAACCACCCACTCACACAATAAGACATCCCAGGTCCCAAATAACAAATATAATTATTTTCAGTATCCTAAATCATCAGATTACAGTATCTCCATGGTCCAGAATAGTTTAAACAACTGGAGGGTGGGGGGGTGGGGAGCAGGGGGACAGGACACAAAAAGCACAAGCACACAATCAAGAAGTTCCAATCAGCTTCTAATAAGAGAACCAGAGTTCAAAGGGTATATAATCTCCCTGTCTGAGCTGTCATGAATAGGGCTCTAAAATCTATGATAAGATTATGTTTTCTGACAAAAAGAAAAAGAAAAAAAATCCTTTAAATATACCCTGTAGATGAAAGTTGAAAAATTCTGCTCTAAGTATTTATAATATTTTTTTAAATGCTTTGCAATAAGAACTGAGGCATTCAATGTACTTTATAAATGCATTCTTCTCCTTTTAAAGAAGAAACTGAAATAAAATATTGGCAAGATGGGAAGAAAATTAGGAAGGAAAGAAGGAAATCTGCAAGTCATCATTGCACAAGTGACTCACAGATGATCCTTCCATCTTCTGACTCTTTTCCATAAAATGTGGCAGAAGAAACACTGTAAAGCAAAAGAGCAGAGGGCTGAGCATGAAGCATGTCAGACAGCTGAAATTAAATGAGGGGTCAGCAGTATTTCCAGGCTGACATGCCAAAGTGCATTTTCCTTTTCCAAACTGGAGGTTGTGGGCCAGAAGAAACTCCACAGTAACTGAAAAACATAAAGGAGGGAATGGAAAGAAGACTAGAGAAAAACTTATTTATGAGTGATACATCCAAGCAAAAAGAGTTCAAAGTGGCAAAGAGGACAGGAAATTAATCTACAGAGAAACTTTTCTAGACCTTAATGAGTGAAGCTACCACAGAATAGAGAAGAAAGAAGACAGACTGAAGTGGGTTATATGTGTTATCAGACATGAGGACCTGGGGCAACAGCTCCAAATAATTAACTGACTAAGTGTTCAGGTGAAGCAAAAAAAGGTACAAGGTGAAAAGGGGAGGGACAGATGAAGTCACAGAGAAGTTATTTAATTAGAGACAGAAAAGAATCCACCTGTGTCTGAGCAGAAGCGGTCAGAAGAGCAGAAGGTAGCATTAAAACAAGATGGACAGTCAGTATCTTCCTTTCTGAATTGTGATTGTATGGCTAAGTGACCATGCAGGCAGCAGGTCCGGTCTTGTTGATTCCTTTCAAGCCACACTATAAATCAAGCAGTAATCCCTACCACTATCTCTCTGAATTAAAATTCCCTCAGGGCATCTAAACTTCTGCATATTGAAGTCATTTTGCTCATTGCTTGCTCTCCAACAAGTTACTGGCTGGAGTGCTTTGCAACTGTCAGTATTTTGACAGTGCATGAGCATTCAATTATATGTTGTCCTTACCCTAGAGATTAAACTTCTCAGTAGCCTGCAGCGCATTGGCCAAGGACTCATTGGGAGAGCAAGGAAAAAATGGATCAAAAAGTCCAGGTGTAAAGAAAGTTTCAGTTCACTGTTTACATGAACAGAGACTGGAAGGATCACATGCCACTGTCCACAGACACAAAACTGTAGCTTCCGTAAGAATTTTGCTTGAAGCCTTAGGTCTAGTCTCACAGAACAGCACTGAGTTTACTGGTAACAAGGGGGGGCAGAAGAGCGTTTGTGTGCCTTTTAAGAATTAGATCTATGTTTATATCCCTGGTGAGAGAAAGGAAGACAGGAAAGGTGTACTCAGATCTTTGGATGGAGAAGAAAAGCACGCTTGGATCCCAAAGAATGAGATCTTGAGAGTGTATGGATTTTAGCAGAAAGAATCTACCTTGGCCCTGCAAGAAAAACAGCAAGGGATTTATAAGTAGATTCCAGCAGAACAGAACTACACAGATAGAAACAGAAATCACATGCCTGTATCCTAGCAAAAGGAAACTGGTGTTGCACATCAAAGAAGTGCATAATTTTTAGCAATGTCATTTACAGGTCATTTGTGCATGCTACCCCTAACCTATGTAGCAAATAATCAATGATTTTGGGTAATTATGTGCGCCTCCACTCTCTGGCTGATAAGAGCCCTCTTAATTTTAGGTGACAGAACTGGATTAGAAGTGTTCCCTACATGATGTAGGAAGTTAGTATTTCTTCACATCTATCTTACATAGGAAAATTGCTGCATTTTTTATAATAGGATTTTCAATCAGCTGATTCGAAAAGCCTCCTGTAGTAGACAACAGCATAAACCCACTGGTTTTTCTGAAAACAGCAAATTCTCCCCAGTGGTGTGGATTCCCCACAGCTGAAGTTGTCAACCTGAAAAATGTTCCGTGTGCAGGGCTCAGACCCTTCTTCATTTCTTTCATTTAGTTAGGCAAGCTTCAATATTACAGTTACCTAATTTGTTTGAAAAACCTGGAAAGTATGGCTTACCTGAAGTCCTGGAGCAAGTTAGTTAGAAAGCGATTTCTGTGTTTCTCACAGTTCTTGCACTGGAATACATTCCTCCCTACAGGGCAAAAATACATTTCCCCATCTATTTCTTTAATACTGTAATTCTCAAATGGAAGCCACACACTACTCATAAACAGCATATCAAAACTGCCACGGAAAAAAATTCTGCCACTTTGTTTGTAGGCTCAAGTCAATGTAACAGTATAAGCCACTTATCCTTTAATCTTCTTTTCATAGTAGCAGAACACTCAGAAACATATTATCGTGAATTTCCTTTAGCAGGTGCTCAGTAGCAGCAGGCTCCCATTAAACCAGGCTGCCTTTTCTTCGTGCTGTAACTGTACTCACACCAAGGACAAGACAGGAGCATCTGTGTTTCAATCCTGAATGATCTGCCAGAGCAGGAGGACTAGCAATTACCTGTTACCAATATGAGCACTCCCACTAGGAAGACACGTTAGCATTTTATATGTCATTTAATTTTGTTTTGTAGTGGCAGCTAACTGTTCTTTGCCTGCAGAGCTGGAAGCATGAAATGCTATTGTCCTATGACAATATTTCACATTTTTATCTTCTGTGGCATGCCTTATTTTCCAACCATCAAGTATGGCTCTACAACACAGTACGATATCCCATCAGGTTGAGGTAGAAAGAAGAATTAGGAAGAGAATGGCTGGTGATAGTTTTACAACAAAACTGAAAACCCAGTGGTGCAAAAACTGGTTTCTTTGACTATGTCTACATGAGGAAGTCTTCTAACACAACAGAAGAGGATCAGTAGGTCAGACCAGCTGGTACTCAGGCCTCTATGTCTCCACCATATGAAGTTCCACTGTTACTTCAGATTAATTTTAACCTGTTTTCCTAGATCAAAACATCCTCATTATGTTTGTGGTGTAAAGCTCTCTATCAGATTAATCCTTGGTTCAGACCCCCATGCTCCCTTTAGGATTTTAAGTCCTCTGGATACCTACCCAGATCAGAGATTTTGGTTGTCGATCTTCTGAGAAGAAACAATTTAACATTGACCAAAACCACACAAGAGAAATGCACTAAGATGTAGTAAGTGGGGACAATCAGAGGACTGGTTTCAAAACTGCATTGCTTCTCTGTATTAAAATGCTAACATAGAGCCACCTTTCATTTTGGCTGTAATGCAATAATTAAAAATAAACAAATAGCACTGAAAAAAGCCCAGTTGATTAATGGGAACAAGTCTGAATTAGATACGGAACATAAAAAGGCTTAGAGCTGTGGAAAGAGGGACTTATGCCTCAGCACTGTGATGACTGCATGGATTTATTCATATCACATGGGAAACCTGGGGCGCATCACGTAACCGTAAGGTATGGTTCACTTATTTTGTCTGCCACAGTGTAAAAAGTGACCTCAGATTTCTTTATTTTTGTGTCCCATTTTTTTCAGCTGGAAAAGTACTATCTGAGGAGATGCATACAAAATTTCACAAACACATGTCCTGCATCATTTTATGATCAGCAGAGATACTTCTATGACCTGAAAGTCTACCCAACTGTTATAGTCCCTTGGATATGCTAATTAATGGGAATAATATTTTCCCAGTCTGCGATCCAGCAGCTTTCAACCCTGTTAGATTCAAACTTGCTCATTTTTATCAGTCCAACAAAGCTGTAATATTTGCTAAGGGCATTCAACCCTGATGGGCTAAGACATCGTGGTATGTGAGAGCTAAATAATTTGGCTGAGATTTGGAAGTGATTTGTGGTCTTGGGAATTACTATCTGCCAAAATATTTTAAAAGAAATGTCTGTACTAAAAAGAGTATCTATCAAAAATATTCTTGTTTGAAGAAATCTTTTCCCCCTCAGAGGTATTAAATTATTTCTTTTTAGAAATAATTACAGCATAAACTGAACATGGAATTTTTTATTTTTTTTTTTTTTTGTTTAAAAAAAAATCAGGTCAAGTTGTCCCTTTATTTGTATATTAAAACATTAGTCAAGACTCCTGTTGTCAGATTTTATGAATGGACAAAAGCTTATGTAAATGGTATTCTTATACTCTTATACCCTCAAAAGACTGGCAGTGATTCTGCAGGATGGGGAAAATGTAATTCAGATGATACAGTTCTTAACACATCCTTCCATAGACACAAACATTTCAACAGAAAATTAGACAGTTTTTAAATCTTTTGAAATTAACTCGTATGTATTAATATCATTAAATAGGCTATTTGAAGTGCTAATGCAAGTTTCCTTCTGAGTGGGATGATGAGATGAATTCTTTGTGTGCAAGCCTAGCGTAAAGCTTGAGCCCTTGCACTTCTTCAGCTCTAATACGAGCATGGTAAGTGGGGTGGGTGTGATATATAGGCCTTAGGTTGGCTGCCAACAGGCAGCCACTTCTGTTTGGCTCATCAAATAACCTGCAGAAGCCTGAAAAAATATTTAGAAAAGGCTGAACAACTCTTCAGGTTGACAGTTTTGCCATAAAGTCTACACTCAGTTCAACATATCTGAGTCATTCTGCTTATATGGCACAACCAAATCACTAAGCAAAGCCATTATGACAGAAACACGATGTTGAAATTTGCACTTAACACTGTAACATGACCTTCCGAGAAGGAGGAAAGAGAGGTGAAACAACAGAGTACTAAACTGTGAAAGATTACGCTACACTTTGGTTCCAGCTGAGGGTTTTTTAATTCTAAGTTGTCTGGTCCAAACCAAAAGCTAATAAACATCTACAAGACCTCAGAGGTCTCTAGACATTAAATAATCTATTTGCTTCCTAAATTAGAACTATAAACTGAAATACAGAGATTTAATAACAATTTAAGGCAGACAAACAGTTCAAAAGTGTAGTCAGGAAGGGCACTAGAAACAGAAGCATGTAAAAAGTATGCATGTCTACAAGGAAGAAAGCCTACTAACCCAAATCCATAGGTCTGATGCAAACTGATCCAGATCTATAGCTTAACTTAACTGTATTTTGAGGTACAGGATACAAAAACAGGTACTACCACAGACATGACAAAAATTAGAAGGAATTATATAACTCCAAACACCATTTTAAAATGAACATTCAGTAGATTTAAAAGAAACTTTTTTTTCCTCTTACTCTTTTTATAGTGAAGTTAAGAAATTAATAAATCAAAAGAGGAGGCCAAAAGATATGGAGTAGAGTTGGATAACTTTATCAATAGCATCTGGAACAATGCAAGCTATTTTCAGTGTCCAAAATGGACTTCTGTGGGAACAGGAGTCTTATTCCTCATCCCAAAAAGATCAAGCATTCCTTGAATGTTGGTTGGTTGGGGTTTTTTATGTTGTTCTGATGCCTCAAATGATGGCCACTCCCAGAAAGGTAATATTAGACTTGAGGAGCCAACAACTTGATTCACGGTGGCAAATCTGACTGTTACTTCCCTACATTCTTCAGAAATCACTCCTAATTCTTACAAAGTAATCGAAAATTATACTGTAAAGGAGGTATGAGATCCAGATCCCTGACACTGAATTTTCAGGTCATTGTCTGTTCATCTAGAATCAATTATTGCTTCTCTTCTTTACCTTTCTCATAACTGCAGGAAGATATTTTTTTTTATTTTTTTTAAATATCTAGGGAAGATGAGATTCATAGAATACAACCGACAGCCATCACATTCCAGATGTGAGGAATACACATACAGTGTATCCAGGATCCTATCAATGTCAAAGATAATTTGTGGTGTTTTCAGATATGTATTTGTATTTTATTCAGATACATTTTTTATTCTGTTCCCTGCTTGGGGTGTTATCTGAGAGTGCACCAGGTGCATACTAACAACGGGTAAAGTACTTCCAAGCTATTATGCCAAAGCAGCAGCTTGTTGCAGCTTTCATTTCACTGCTTTTGTTGTTACCTGTGGTGATAGAAGAAAAATCAGTGAAATGGCACAAGTCATTGCTTAGGAGGCTTCTGTATGTCTTAAATTCTACAGGGGTTAGGAAGACAGATGTGGAAGGACAAAAGCTGTTTACAAGCAGCTGGGATCACAAATTCCCACTGAGATTCCAATTTCCAATATAGTTAACAGACAAACCCTGTTCTTCAGAAAGGAGCTTAAATTGCCAGGTCAAACAGGTGCCAGACCAGAACCTGAGCCAAAAAATATAAGCTTTCCACAAAAATGTACTCATTTGCTAATTCTCCCAAAGGAGTGTTTGTTAGTTTGTGTGAGCCCATGCCCTTTGAGAGCAGCCTGAACAGAAATGTTTATTTTTGGGCTACTGAAAGGGCTGTTATTCTGTATCTCTCCCTATTTTTCTGTTTCCTGACCAAACATTTCCTTTCTCCTAAAAGAAACAGTGCCACTTTCTTAGTGAACTAAAAGCATATTTGACATTTCTTAGAAACTTTTGCCCATGCTCCCTCCACTTCATTTCTATATCACATTTAAACACAAGTCAACTTTTCTAATATCATAAGACATTCTCTTCCATCTTCTAACCAGGATAGCTGGAAAGTATAAATCCAATTTCTTGGAAAACTCTTGTATTTAATTTTTGTGTGTGTGTGTCCCGGATTAGAACAAAACACCGCCCCTTTCAGCAGCAATTCTTGTGATTATAGCAGTCAATGCACATGAGACACCCAGGTTTGAGTACATAATCCTTAGGAGACAGAGATGGAACTTGATTCTGTGTTTTCCCTCTTTTTTTTTTTCTGTTTGGAAGCTCCATGCAAGCCCTCAGAAACCTTTTCCAGTACAGATGTACGTATGACAAGGGAGCATACGGCTCCTATGTTGCCCATCTCAAGTTTAGTTCCTAGTAAACTGGGAGAAGATGAGTCCCTGCTCAGATAGCTCTGCATACGTGACCAGGTAAAAAGCTGTGCATTTCAGTACTCCAGTGGCATGAGCATGCCCATTCTTGGAATTGATTGTGAGCTCATTTTAACAAATTCTTATTTAACATTATTTTTATACATATGTAAAACGAAACCCTTACAGCTGGGAGAGCACTTAGATTGCCTAGCCCAAGGAACTACTTTATCACTTATCGAGGGGCATGCTTTTATGATTCTGGAACAGTCCATACAAATATCACAAAACAGGTGGCAGCCAGGCACTGGCGCTTCAGACATAAGATAAAATGGACTAAATTCCAGAGCATTTTATCCTTTGGAAGCAGAATAATCAGGTTTTCGACATAACATAAGAGGATAAGACACAATCACAGAGCTGTGTTAGCTATCCAACAAGAAGATTGCTTATAATGACGCTGTCCTTAATTGGCTCTTAATGTGTATGTTACACCATTGCTTGCTGTTGAACAGAACCCAAATTTTTTATGTGTGTGCAATAGCCCTTCCACTTCCATCAAGATGAGACAGACTCTCATTTAACTCGTGGTTTGTGCTGTTGGAACAGCAAAATTTAATGCGGGATGTTCTCAGCCATTACCATGAAGTTCCAACTGGCCACAACAGGCAACAAAATGAAGATGGTGAGGATCTGACATGGTGAAAAAAATGTTTTAATGCCTTCAGGTCCCCTGCCAGCAGCTGCCCTGCTGGTTATATGTATAACTACGTCGAGTTACATAGGAAAGCAGAAAGCATGGATAGCAGTTCAAGGAAGGAAATCACAAGTTTGGAGAGAAGTATTGGGAGACAGTAAAGTTACACCATGGATCTGGAATCCTAATTCAGGGTTGGTTTTTTTTTCTGATATACAGAAAGCAGACTTCTCCTTAGAGCTAAATAAATGTTTACTGTTTTTTCTGGCTTAGGCAAGAGCTGAAAACGTGGTTTTTTTTTCAGGTTGATGAGAAACAACTTCTCCTGCCCTCGCCAAATTAAAAACTGAAAACTTATTTCAAGTTGGGTGAAATGTTTCCTATCATTTTATATATCAAAATACATAGAGTCAATTTTGAAAAGAAATATTTTGACCTCAATTAATTTTTACATGCTTAAAATTGAAATCGTAATTGAAATTTAATTGAAATTTACCAAATCCAGCACAAATACAAGTACATTTTTCAGCAGTTTGAATCTAGATTGTTTTGGGCTAATATTTCTCCACATTTCAAAAATTTATTTCATTTACTGTTTACTCTGGTGAGCTTACAAATGGAAAACCCACTACAAAGGCTCACACATGTAGCAGGTACGTGTGTGGATATTGCTTAAAGATTTTCCAATAGATTCCTCTCTGGTCCAATGCAACTCTCTGGTCCCTCACTCCCCTGAAAACTGCTTGATTTCAAAGATCCATTACAAAAACAAATCCATGGATATGACACCACTTTCAATGCAGCTAAATTAAAGCTTTTAAATGAACCATTTAATATATCATTTTTTGTTGCATGAACATTCACCAAAGCTAAGACCCAGCAATATACCTATTTAATATTGTACAAAATATTGACAGAAAGGCAATGGTTAGGGAAAATTTTAATTTGCTGAAACAGAAGTTAAAATTTTAAAATAAGATTTACTGATTTGATTTAGAGGCCTCAGGCTTCAGATACGGAAAAAAAAGTTTTATAAAAATGTATTAATTATTTTGGTTGAAAATCTAGTTTTATTCAGTGCCATTGTTTTTAGAAAATATTTTCTTTATATTTTTCACTTTTGGAAAGGGAATTTAAATGCCTTTTCACTATTTTTTATCAATTAACTTCCCTGTAAGGAAAAGAAAGTTTAATATAAGAAAAAAACAGAAGAAACTTTCAAATTTTCATTCATCATCAGAAGAATCCAAACTGAATAAGAGAAAGTAATTGATTTTATAAGCTTTAACATTTTCCCCTAGATTTTTTCCATTGCCCAAGTATGGAGAGTTACCCACCCCTACCGCAAAATTCCTAGCTGTACTTTCTGACTTCCACTCATCTTCTCTGTTAGTCAAAAAAAAGCGTTCAGTAGTTAACAAGCAGAAAACCCTAAAATAGTCATGGTATTTATACTTGTAAATGCAATTGAAATTTTAAACAAAGTAATAAAAACATTTCACTTGTCATTCTTTCAAGTAACATAAATAATCATTAAACAAAACCAAAACCAAACCATATCATTTAGAATATTCTAAAGCCAGAGACAACCAAAGCCTTAAAAATAATAAAATTGATAACCAAGGTTTCTTCTCATCTGAAGCATTACCAGAGACTTTCTCAGCAGCTTTGGACAATCACCTTAATCATTCCATCCCTTAATCTCAAAACAGAAGTAATAATATTAGCTTGCCAAACAAGGATGTGATACGGCTCTATGCATTAAAGACAGTAAAATACTTGAAGAAGTTTGTTTTGAAGTCAAACTGGTGGACACTATAGATAATTTGAAGAACCGCAAAGCAGTGCCATCTTTATTAAAAGGAAGAGTAAGAAAAATGTATCACTGTGCTATGTGTTTCAATAACCAGGTTTCTGAAAAGAAGCTACTAACTCATATTTGAAAATTTAGAAATGCAGTGTGGTTTCAAAAGTCACTGATCTCAGTAGCTCCCCATCTGGGGTGACAAAAGATGTAGAAGCTTAATTTTCATCATGCCTTTAGACTTTACTTAAGGCCTGGACCTAGATTTTCTTCTAATTATGTGAGTTGAATTTTCCATCATCTAAGTATCTCAAATATTTCACTTTGCATAGGACAGAGGAACATTCAAAAATCAATTAGTGCTTTCCCCCTCCGTGGGCCTAACACATTACTTTCTGACTTCAATGCAGTGGATGGGAAGTATCATCTACTATTACTCCTTGCATCACACTCCACTTTCATGAATGTTCAGAGCTCAAAGGCACAGCCTGAGCATCACTGGTAACTCTCATGGGACAGAGTAAAGCCTGCATGAGGGTAACAGAATTTGTGCCAGCAAAAGAAAACAACTCTCATTCATCAGGTAGTGCCACCACCTTTCCATTATGATCTATTTCCTCTGTAGGATGCCAACCAGCAACATCTATCACCTGTCAGTTTCTATGGTACCAAGGACCCAACTCTTTGCTTGCAGCTAGAAGCTAAATATGTTGAGGAGCATGAGCGGAGGACGGGCTTCAGCTTTCTTACAAAGGAAAGGAAAGGAATGTTTTCTTGCTTATTGGCCATGCCACAGGGAAATGTTCCTTGGAAACAGATTAGAGAGATTCCAGGCATTCCTGCACCATCACCAGGGCTGGGTCTGCTCACTCTTGCACAGGCCTTGGACTAAAGGTGGGGGGCAGAGGAAAGAACACCATGAGCTTGATTTATTATTTCTTACAAAGAAGATGGCACTACAGTGAGCAAGATTAAGAGAATGTTCAGCATAAACAATCTGAGGAGGAATGCAAAATGCGTGGATGATTATCCTGAAATGGAGACTCCGCCTGAGCCATTTTAGGTGCTTTTAGATTTCAAAATAGCTCAGGAGTGTTAAAGTCTAAATCTGAATCTTTCCTGAGACAGGATTTTAGGAGCTGAGCCTCTGTGAGTAAAAGGGATGCCCTGGTAAAATCTGAGAAGGGGAAAACTCAAGGCCTTATCCAGAGCTGAATTTTAAAGGAGGTTTCTATATTTTTCTGTTCCTTATTTTTGCACCGAATTTCAGTAGCAGTTGCCTTTCTGAAAAATCAAAGGAAGATGAGGCCAGATGGATCTAAAATAAACACAGAGCTCTTACTTGTTTGTGAAAAGTACACAGATAGCTGAAGGCAGAATCTGTACCTAAATTATTGAAACATGTAAGTTTTAATTAATACTATCACAGGATCCATTTTCCAACAAAGCAAAACCTATTGGAGAGCTTGAGGATTGTGAGCGATATCCAACCACATATTCACTCAACAACAAAGACTGTAAATAAAGCTCTGCATAATGAAACATCTCAGTGTCCCAACATCAATATGATGCACTGTCATACCATCACGTAAAAAAGCAGAAGCTAATCAATTCACAGTCAGTATTAAAAGAACTGATTTGGAGAGCTCACAGTAAATGCTTTGGGACAGACTCTCTACAACCAAACTGTGCTTCTGCTGAGAACAGTGTTTAAACAAGGAAGCCACCAGCAGGCAGAGAATTGCCCTGGGCAGCATCCAGCCAGCCAGGGGTCTGAGCTGCAGCAAGCAGAAGGGAAGAAAGTAATTGCAGGATGCTGTGTGCCACATAGCGTGTGAGCCCTTACAAATCACAGCTAACAGGGTCAAGCTAGAGCAGCTGGAGAGCTGCTACATTCTCTAGCAAGATTGCCACCAAGATTCAGGGCATAAAGAGTGTAACACAGTATCTTCCAGCTTGGGAGAGGGGTGCAGGAAGCAGGGGCAAGGAGAGGGAGTCTGCAAAGACAAACACACACAGAGGGCTGTGCACAATATGGAGGACAGAGGAGTTCTCTACTGACCCGAGCGCCTGGGCAGACCTCTGCAGACAGGGGCCTGCAGCAGCAGAAGCTAGGGCACACTCAGGATACAGTCTGCAGACCAGTTGTGTTTTCAGTTATTGGTCTGACTAAGCCAAACTGAACTGCTTCTGACAGTTCACATTATCTGTCATCAGTCTGTTCTCCTTTTTTTCCTACCTGAAATGCTCCAGGTGCCTCTGGAGGAGAAGGGGGATTACATTTTGGCAGGGGCACCACTGCCCCCAGAAGATGTAAGTGATATTCTCCCTCTGACTTCCATAGCCTGGGAAGAAAGTAGGGCAGAACAGGGAGCAGACTTGTCTCCCACTGCTATAATACAGCTGCAGCTAGGAAGGGACAAAGCTGCACAGATCACTGACAGCTGAGCCCTGTAAGTAACCTTACAGGACTCGGAACGGGACACTCACGGGAAACAAATGGAGAGTCGGTGCTTTCTATTAGCTCTCCATGATAGTGAAGCCGATACGAATATTTCACTACTAAACCATCAGGCCCAGTTCAGTAAATTTATTTTCCCTTCACGATCCATTCAAAACATTCCTCTCAAACCATTGTCAAGTAGCACACCTCTAGTCCAAAGGGCACTTTCCAAACAGATCTCATTATGTTCAACTTACCTTCATCAGGTCCCAAGACAGCCGACTACTGGCACCAGACATTGAGCAGAAAGTCTGCTGCTGCCACTGATCCCAGTCAACAGATTTTTTAACAGTAGGAGAAATTTTGCATGGAAGGACAACATGCAAGGTCCTATGGAACAGACGACCAGAAGCTGCCCACTTGGTGGGAGAATTCAACAATTATTTTCAAACTACCTAGAAACTAGGTTTTAATTCAGGCAAGATTCGGTTTGCATAGCCTAGATGATCTGTTTGCAGTCTAAGCGATTCTGAGAATCTGACACTGAAAAAATTAATCACCTGTTTTCTTTGAGAATTTCTTCAGGATTTATGATAGGGAACTAAATTTACTGGCTGGAAGAAGCCTTTAAAATAAAAGCATTTCAGAAACTGAAATGTCCAAATTTATTTTTGGAGAAATACCAAGGGACAGAATGAAAAATCACAAAAGCAGGGTGAAAACAGATATAGAGAAATACAAGTCCTTTTTCTGTTCTGAACATTTCTTAGATTCATGTGTTGTCTGCTAGCCATCATCCAGATATGTGTCAAACCCAAAAACTCATACACTATACACCTCTAGAGGGAGGAATCAACAGATTATGTATCTTTAGAACAGAAGCTAGGCAGCAGGGAGAATAGAATAGTATTAATTTCACAAAGTTAAGGCTTCATTAGAAGGCAAGACCACCTCTAGCGTTACCTGAGTGTGAGGTCTGAACCCTCCCTGCAGCTCTCATGTGAATGATAGTAAGCATGGCCTAAGTGCCACATTTGAAATATAAGCATGGAGTGACTGATGTTCTGAAGGTGCAGCTCCAAAATGGGACTTAGGTTCATTATGCTTGGTAAGCACATCTCACTACCCTTAGTTGTTTTTCCTTTTTCATGTACAAACAAGGAAAATATTTCTGAGGCCTGTTGTTCAGACACGGAGCACTGCAGGAGGGAATAAAATCTCTTTAAATCAACTGGGAAATATGCTTATCTTAGTAAGACAAATTAATAAGCTTTAGAGCCAAGAAGGTATCAAATCATACTTGTAGAAGGAATTTGGGATTTGAGATTTATCACAATCACCAGTGATGGAAAAGATTTTGTTGATTTCTATGTCTTTATCTTTAGATGTTGTTTATGGTACTTTTAGACTCTTCAGTATTCAGGAGCAGGACCTTCTTTCCATTTTATCCTTGGCCTCACTTTTCCATATGTTAGAGCTTTTCACCTGTAACTAATGTGAAATAGACCTTAGGATACTTTCTTTTCCTTTAATTTTTTTCCCCCGCTCTTTATAGATCAAATCCTGTCCCTACTAAAAACATGGAATAAACCTCAAGAATGTCAGTAGGATTAGTCACAGACCCCATGAAATAAACTTCAGAGGTCTGAAGAAACTGCTGACAGGTCCTTATTGGAAAGCCAAAAAAGAAACGCAGAAGACAGATGAGCTAGCAAATCACTTAAATCCCCGAAATGGCTGTGAATCTTTCAGTTCAGTTGGTGTTTTCACTGTAGTATCTAGCAGCACCTCTAGCTGAGTGAGGTGGGAATAGGTGACATACAAATGGACACTAACCAAAGAAAAAAAATTAAGTACTGCAAGAATTGTTAGTCAATTAGTACTAGAATGTGGCTACATTTGAAACATTTTGTGGTTGTAGGTAGGGACCACTAATAGCTTTGTATCAGATCTCTGTCTCTCCTAACAGACCCCACATGTTCACAGCGTGTGTTTGTTGGCCTGGTACCTCAGCTGAATTCCAATACCTAGGGAATTACTTCTTAAATATCTGATATGCCCAGAAATGTCTCCCCTAAAATTATTATGTAACCATGGGTATTTTAAAACAATTGCTCTATTTCACTATGGAGGTGACTTCACATGGATTTGTTTCTTTGCCAAACAGACAAACCCAATTTTTGCAAACAGTGGTTAAGATAAGAATTTCATTGGGTGAGATGTGAATGTATGCCTGGAAACATGAGTAGGGGAAGGGGAAAAAAAAGGCAAGAATATCTTTTGACTTGAATAAAATTTTTTCCATTATGTTTTCTGCCTCCCCACTCCATCCTGCACCATATTACACCAGCCTATGATGATGAGCATCTGCAGACCTGGGATTACCAAACTTGGCAACCACTCACTTTGGGGCACTCATGAGGCGCAGAAACATGGAAAAGGCAGAAAAAGAAAAAAACACTTTATAAATTTCCCAGCTGATACATTGGACTGGCAGGCAAACTGCCTGGAAAGGTTGTGGCAGAGCCATCAGCGTGAATACAAACCAGAATGTTTACTTTAAAATAATAATAAAAAAACCCCCAAAACAACAGAAAAGAGAAATGATGCAGCTGTGTTGTTCTGCCCATTAAATTACATTAACAGACATTCAAAAGGTGCACTCCAAGGCCTTTGCTGGTGCCAGATTCTTTTATTCCTTGATCTTAATGCAGCCAATGAACTTTAGAATTAAATAATATATTGTGAGTTCTGTGATTCCTTGACTTATTTTTTCCAGCTCCATACAGCTCTTTACCTGATCCCTATATATACACACATACACATGCATTTACACTACTCCAAACCTTTGATGAGTGTGGAAGGTGTCAATTTGTAAAGGGAATTATCTTATACACAAAATGATGTTCCTGATCCAGAAGAATGAGAAATCAAGAGGCTGGAAACACCATGGGTTTCTTTGGCACACAAGATGCAGGTTTTACTGTTAGGACAAGATGGAAAAAAAGCATACCCCATATATGAAAAACCTGCTACAACTGCAAGCACATATGTTAAGCCTAAAGTTGTTTTTTTCATGGGAAAAAAGAGGGAGTAGGAAGATCAAAAGAAAAACACCATCTCAAACCTACTCTAACCTACATGTTCACACACTTGCATAGATGCTCTTATTCCCATCTGCCCCAGCAAACCTCTATGTATTATCCTAGTCACCTCTACTAGCACACACTCACATATGCTCGTTTCCTCTCTCACCCACATATACATACATAATCCATAGGCTGCCGGACTGTTACTATACTTTTGCCATGATACAATGATATTACAACAGCTAGAAGACAGAGAAATGCTCACTGAATCTCACAGCAGAGAAAAGTCTAGCAAATTGACTGTAGTTATTAATGCGTTAGAGGGCTTGGGCAGCAATCGGAAGATACCACACCATCCTTATTCATTGCATGTGACCAGAACCTAATAAATTCAAGGATACTGATACACCCACATCCTTCACCTCCTGCATTAATAGCAAACTTTTCTGGCTGTCAGTGAAGAGTAAACCAGGGCAAAACACCCACATAGAGAAGATCCAAGGTGCTAAGTTCCCTTAATCAGTTTTACCACAAATTGTCAGAAGTTTCCATCAGATCCAGCCTTGCTTCAAACAAGCACTGACAAGGCTCTTCAAAAGTGCAAAAACAGTTCAAGCAAAAAATGCCCCCAGCTCTGAACTTTGTTGCAATCAGTGGGAGTCTGGCTGAAGAAAGTTTAACCTTTGAACTACAGTGTAAATGTATATTGCATTAAGTCACCTCCCCCCACTCCCTCCCCCCTTCACTGGTAGGAGATTTACAAGCAAAATGATAGAGAAAAATACTGTATTGAGAACAGATAATGCTTAGGAGGAGAACAATGAAGCACTACAATTGTTGGTATTATGTCTCCTTTGTAGACTATAGATCAAGCAGAGCAAAGAGTTATCATCCTGAGTTATTTGTGTTTCATATAATAATGCCTTAATGATTCAATTAGCATTGATTCTTCAGCAGCAACAATATTTTCTGACTGATCTAGTAATTTAGCTCTCACTGTTGATTGATACAATTCCTATGAGTAATAAAGCAGTTTGAAAGAAATTTATTTAATAATTCACAAATCACTTTGAAGATTTTTATTGCCTCTGCCACTGGTAATCCCTAAGATTTCAGAAACTGAGATATTCCTTTTAAGAATTTGGCATTTGTAATGGTAAGTCTTTCTTTTAAGGAGCCTTTTTTCCCACCTGGCATGGCTGTCATAGCTCCATCTTAGAACACTTACCAGCCTCTAGGTGGAGAAGATTAAAACAAGTATGGGTAATCAGAAGATGAATAAGCATTACATTTAATGTGCACAGATGACGTAGAAACACCACAGGCAAGTTTTACAAAGTCAACACACAAAATCTGGTTTTGAACCTCAGCCAGAAGTCTCATTAGCTATAAGGAACTATCTTAATATTAAGTGTAATTGGGTATTAGAGCAGATCTCCATGGAGAAAGTTAAAAGTGTTACTGGAGGTGGTTAGAGATGCTCAAGCTGTATGACACAGGGAAATTTCTTCTAGTATGGAAATGGCAGTATATAACCAAATTGTAACATCTTCTTAAGGGTTTGGGGGAAAAACAACTACTTCAAAACTTCTGCAGCACAGAGTTAACCAGTAACAGCTTCATGGTCTTCATGACGCTTCCTGTTGCAGTAACAAAAAATATAGAAGGAAAACTTCATCAGCCTTTCAAAATAGCATCCATCCCATGATTTGTGTTTTGTCCATGCTCTGCAGTGCCTCATAAATTTCCACACTGATAAGTAGATCTTGTCCAAATGAAATGCTCTTTTAATGGGTTTGTATGTGTCTCTTTGTGCATGTATTTATACACACTTCTTATTTCATGATGGCTCCCTAGGCAAAATTCCTCATTCTGCTTTATTAATTGGCTAGTATTTCCTGGGGAAAGCAGACAGTTCTGGAACACACAGATTTTTCTTTAAGTCATATTGTTTGACATTTATTTTTAGCTCAGTGGGGAACAATCCAATTGAAAAGACAACGTGAGAAAAAAACATTCAGCAAACAGAAACAACAAATCAGAGAGGCCTACATGAAGCTCTGAGTAGGATGAATCCTCACTGGGATATATCAACTTCCCTGTTAATTTCAGTCTTTCAAGGAGGATAAATAGTTCTATGTCTAAAGCGCAGTACAGGGAGACTTAAGACAGAAGTTCTGTTCCTTGCTCTGATTAAACTCGTTACATGACCTTGAAGAAAAAAGGTTTTAATTTGAAACTGCACTCAAGTTACCTGCATATACATATATCAACTTTTTGCAAATACACATGTTCAACAGTTGATTGGTTTGCTATGAGATAGTCCTTTCACAACCTGGGGGTAAAATTCAGAGACTTAATCTATCTGCCTGTGCTTTAATGTCCTGTATTGCTCCTGCATAAAACAGAGATGACTCCTACCTAGTTGTACTTCAGAGACATGTTGCAAGGCTCCATTCGTTCACACAATGTTCGTAAAGCTTTCTGAGATCCCTAATGAAAGATTCTACATAGCTACAAATTATTATTTAATGATGGAAAATTGAAACATGGCATGAATGCAAATCGGAGTGAGATACAGTGGTTTTGCTTTGACAGACTGAGGTTGTCTCCTTCAACTGAGTGTTTACCAACATGCAAACATGAACGCAACAAAGCTGTGTCAAACCAATGCACTACAAAAAGCCTCTTATCACAAGGGTCTTAAAAGCTGCAGAAGTTCTTTCAAACAAGATTATACAAATGGCAGTTACTCCATCTAAAAGGAAAACAAAACTGAGTATCCAGTGTAAGTTTGTCCCTTCCCTGTCAGCTCAGGAATTCACACATACAGTTATGTTCCCTCCCCCTTACTTTTAATTTATATTATTGACATATCTAGGTCATTTAATAAAAACATTTCTAGGGCAGGTGAGCAGGAGGTGACACAAAGAATTGGCTGCTACACAGTTGCTTTCACATGTTTTTAGAATTAATGTAAAGTACAGAATACAATAAATGTTAAATCTTGCATACTTTTTCCTCAACCTACTTCTGTCCCTGCTGCAGAAATCACTATTTAGCAACGGACAGCTTTTTATTCAGTCTTGCCCTGTTTGATACAGCATCCTGTGAATTCAGGATGTCTCCAACTTCCTGTCCTTCCTTAACTACAGCTACTAACACTCACCCATCCCAAACTTTTTTCCTCTTCCCACATAATGCCTCCACAGAGCAGAAATGCTCTTCACTGCTCAGTTTTTTCCCTCCTGCATATCTTTCATACTTGACGGTCACTGCTCCTGAGCTTAAAGGCATCCTCAAACTTCTCTCCTCTTTATGTGAATCTAGAAAAGAATCAAAATCAATGGAGTATATGATCACTGATACACTTTCAGCTCCATTGGACTTGTTGAAGAGCAGGCTAAACTGCCTGCCCTATACCCTCTCCCTCCATATCTGCCAAAGCAGAAATCCCCATAAACCCCACAAAAAAGTGTCTTTATAGCTGCAGTACTAACATGCACTTCAGAGAAAAAAATCATACCATGTAGGTGTGACATTGGTGAGGCAGATCCTCCCTCAGCCCTCAATACTGAATGTCCCAGATGAAAACATACCATTATGAGCCATTAGCTCAGACATCAACTGGGACCTCAAACTGTTTAAGAGACCATAGATTAAATGTTTATAGAGCCAAAGCCCTTCCAACACAAAAAATGTTCCTTCTGCTTCAGAACTGAGCCATGGGATGCTCACATCCTGAGAAGCAAGAAAAGCTGAATATTCACTACTTTCCATTTAGGACTAGCAACTCATGTCTTTTTGCTCAACTCAGTTTAAAAGAAGGAAAAACTCTTCAATACCATTAATTTTATACACAGGTGCACATCTAATATACTCTTATGAAACGGTATGCCCATAAGAAATGGAAGGAGCACTGTGAAGAAAACAATATTTGAGAATTAGTATTAAATATTTTTATTATTAATTTTATTAATATTATTAAA
>JAVJGJ010000057.1:23989436-24082092 GCA_035590215.1 Microhierax caerulescens
GTCCCTAGGCTTCCACTAGACCATGTCCCTGAGCGCCACATCTACACATCTTTTAAGTACCTCCAGGGATCGTGACTGAACCACTTCCCCGAGCAGCCCATTCCAATATATGGAGATCCTACCCTTAAATCTATATTAAATCTATGAACTATGTTTTCAGAAGTATATATAATATCTATCTCCACAATAGATTCCATGTATGCAGATATACACACAGAGCTATGTTCACACAGTTAAGCCCAAACACTGCTTACAGATGTTCTGCTACTAGCACGGCTGGGGAATCCCAGAATGCTGAACAAGCTGCAAATCTTTCCTGAGAAGCTCAGAAAATACTTGGGCAGTTAGCTTTTGCTGACCTCTCTGCTGCTGTGATTAAAGAGCTACTGCTAGCCAAGCTACTCAGTTTTAAAGCTAGCTCCACTACTTTTGCACAAGCTACTGTTATGTACAACATTGTTCAGAGGTGTGTCAGCTATTCAGATTAAATAAGAAGCTTCTTCTGAGCCTTATAACTGCCAAGAGTCTTTGCATTGTCTGTATGTGGAAAATACTTCCCACTCTACAATCCTCGGTATGTGTAGAAATAGGTATTTTCTTTAAAGCTGCTGGTGATTTGAACATATCAGGCCTAGACTTCAGTTTGGAACTAGACAGTTTACCACTTCCCTTGCTGGCTCCCTCTTCTGTGGTCCTCCAAAGGTTCACAGAAGCTGAAAGCAAGTGAGCTGAATCCTGACGTCAGTTTTGACTCTCTCTGGAAAGAGATGTGAATATATGATTGAAAATGTTTTTCCTGTTGCACAGTTTGCATATGCTGTGCCCTTACTTATCCCATGGCAACCTCACATCAGCAACATGTGCCTTGACCACCACATGGCTGGAGATGCTGTAAGTGTGTCTTTGCAGAGCAGCTCTGAAGCTTGCAGCTTGTTCAGAAAGGATAAGCCCGTCTGCTCTTCTATTCAGCAAAGAGCCATCAGTTTTAGTCTGCTGTGAGTGCTTTCTGTGGGCTGCTCAGAGTGGCATTTTGGCTTGGAGGTGATCTCAAGTTTTAAAACCCCAACTGGAAGGACCCTACACAACACAGAAGCCCCTGTACTGACTTGACATCATCCTTGTTCCAGGGATGCCGCTACTGCCTGTTGAAGTGGTGGGTTTTGTACATTATCATGGTTGATTTCTTGACACTGCAATTCATTACTCTACAACACCCATTTCATCTTACATTCCTACCCATTTTTTATTAAACAAAAGCCTTTAGCATTTTTTACATATCAAGGGAAAAATTTTAATGCTATTTATTTAATGATTGCTTCTGGCCTTATGTTTATTAATGCTATGTCTTACCCTGCCTCCCTTCTGAGCCTGCGAATGTGTAGGAGAAAGAGGGGTAGTAGGATGCTGCCTTTGTTTTTAATCTGTTTGCATTTTAATACTATGTTATTTATTTAGTATTACTGAATTTTTATGTTTAAATGAACAATTCCTTGTTTAAACAAACAGAATAAAATAAGAAATGGAGAGTGCTTTATAAATACGAGCACTATTCTAATTCCACCAGCATCAAAATGACAGTCTGAGCAGAATGGGGCATTACCACATATAAATAATCACAGTTAACATTAGTAGTGGCGCCAAGTCCCTGAGGCAAAGGTGAGTTTTTCCTAACAAGAGCTAAAGAGCACCTGCACTGAGTGGCTTATTTCAGAGCTACAGGGTGGTCCCTGAAAAAGAAATGTAGCTGTTACCCAATCCAGGGACTCTATAAGGGCTGCTCTCTCAAGGTATGGAACAAGAAGCAAATCCCCAGGGAAGCCTAAGGGGAAAAGAGGTAGATAAATTTTAAAAATTCAGGGACTTAAGGAGAGGGCATGGAGAGAAATACGCCTGACTAAAGACCAGCATCACCAGGATCAAGCAGACAAGCAAGCATAACCAGATCTGAAAAATAAGACAACTCTGGTTTCTGTATGACATCAGATTTTGCATGGAGGTGGCCAGCCCTGTACATGCCATGAGCAGCGCAGCTTCCAGCTTGGGGCTGATTTTGCAGTGTATCAGGGAATTGTATGTTCCAGGGTTCAGATATTTTGCATGGAAACTGTTTTGTGAGAATGTTTCTTCATCATCTGTCATACAAAGGATGGAGCTACAAACATACAGTATTTTTGACCAAAGACCTCTCAAAATCTCTTTCATATGTTTTCATTAGAAGAAAATTTACAATATATTGGGATGTTTTTCAAAAGTACCCTTATACTTAAAAGCCTGTCAGAACTTCAGTGCAAACCAAAAATGAAGGCAGGTAAATTACTGTACAAGTCAAATCATTTGCAATGATTTAATCCATTTGATCTAGCCATGATTTAACATGCACTATCTCAGCCATTAAGTGTTACTACAGCATTAATGCATACATATAACATATCTGCACCTGTATCCAGATACATAATTAAAAATGTTCTGTCACACAGTAAAGCATGAATAGAAAAAGGGAGTTAAGAGAGAGGACCCACTTGCAAGGTACCAATAAATCCTACTGAAATGACTCTATCATGGCAAAACTGAAAGCAAACACATTGCTGCAACCCCCCCTCTACAGCGTTTTGCATGATGAGCAGACGCTCGGTAGAGAGGACCCGCATACAGGTGCAGAGAACCAGCACCCTGTGCTCAGGCCCTGCGGTGTGCCAGCCATCCCGAAAGAGTTAAGCCTAGCACTGATCTGAAGGGACACCACTCACACATCTGTTTAGCACACACTGACTAATTGCAGTGTCGGTAGAACGTGGCAGGATGCCAGCCCCTGCACTCATGCGCAATACACTGGTTTATGCATTGATCTGCTTTTCTTCTGTGGGCTTTAAATACCCAGATAAGCCTGCAAAGCTGCAAGAAGATCGCATCAATATATTTACCCCACAGGCTTCCCTCTCCCTTTCCGTCATTGTTACGTATCTACCAAAGGTCTGTTGTGAAATAATCTCCCGAGCCCTGTTGTGTTGTAGCTTTCTCTAATGTCAACTGAATTTGCCTTGCTAACAGGGACACAGTATCCCAGCAGTATTCCCACTCTCTTCTCTGAATAGCTTATCATTTGATAGTGGAGCTATTCAAAATGGCATCTAGTGTTTTCTTCTTAAGACTTTACTGCTGAATTATTGATGAGTTAGAGTATAATTTTAAAGGAGCTGCAATTTAGCAAAACAGCTGGCTAAGTGATAAATAGGGGGTTGGCACATTTGCTCTGTAGTAAGTTTTGCCTATAGCAGTACTACATCCAGTTTCGAGGTCAGCATTCTCATTCTGAGGCAGCATTTAGCGTTAGGAAGAACGCCTAGTAAGGCACGAACATAAATTTGTTCACCCTCTCAATTTCTGTGTGAGGCCAGCAGGTGTTATGATCCCCATTACACAGGGAAAACATCTGAGGGACAAAGGGTCCTGTCCAAAGTCTGACTTCAGTCACCAGGCAGAAGGCGTTTCAGCCATAGTATCTCTGAAAACTGGCTAAAGATTTTTGAATGGTTTGGGTTTGGGGCTTTTTGGTTTTGTTTTTTTTTTGGTTTGTTTTTTTTTTTTTTTTTTTTTTCAGAAAGATGTTGATAACTTGAAGTAAAAGCTTCAAATTAACATCTGCACCTGTGTCAACAAAGATGGATTCTCTGACCCAAAAAAGGAGAATGGCTCAACCAAGCTCAATTTGGCAGTAAGAGAAATCTAGGTAAGTAGAAAATAATTCATATTCCAATGGGAGAGGGAGGTTTAAAATTTTGCTCCAAGCAAGCATAGATCTTCACATGGTAAATGAGTGCCTGTCCTACTGCTCTAGAAGGAGCATCTTTCTTTACTTTGAAACATTTGTCCATCTACAGAATGAATCAGTATTTTCAAGGCTGCAGCATCTCACAGGACAGGAGACAGCCTTCTCTGCCCATTTCTACTAATTGCTTCTGAAGTCCAGATCAAATAATATCCATAAATATTTGCAGAAAGATAAATGAAGCTGTCATGATAGAGGAGCAGTTGTCTTGATATAAAACACATCTGTATCTTAGGATGTTTATTTAAAAAAGAAAAGCAAAATAAAATTGGCTTATTTCCTCCACCAAGCATTCCAGCACCAGATGAGAATTAGAGCAAATTCTACCTCACTGTGAAGTGGGGTAGGATTTGTACAACAGCAAGGAAAGCATTATGAGATGGGGATTATGTCTGACTAAGAGAATCTAGTTGTAAAGAATACAGACAGAATAGAAGCAGGGGGGAATAAATGGTTCAATTTCATGCTAATGTAAGCATACAGTACTTGAAATTGCATGTTTAAATTTATCATCACCCATTTTAAAATTATCAAGTAATAAATAAATGGTTAAGATTATTCTTCTTGATCGGTTCTCCCCTAAAATATAATTGTTTAGGGAATGTGTTTTAGTACAATTTTGTATGATTTTGCTCTTGTTTTATTTCATCCCTCATTTTTAACAAGTTTCAGGGAGTCATTTATAGACTTTATCTTTTTTTTTTTTTTTTTTTTTTTGTGTGGATTAATTAGGTCAGAATAAAGAGTTGAACTTCTCCATCTCCTAAACAAGTTTGCTTTTTTTTTTTTTTTTTTTTTAAATTTAAATTGAAAAGATTTTGCAAAGGAATCTATGAACTATGCTTACGTACTTGCCCAGGAAAGGGAACAAAATGAGGAGATGCTAACATAGTTGCTTTTAAGCTTATTGTAATAATAAAGGTCAGCCCTGAGCAACAACAACCCTTTGAACAAATTAAACAGGAGATAGTTCATGCAGTAGCCCTTGGGCCAGTATGGGGAGGGCAAGGTGTAAAAAATGTGCTCTACACCGCAGCCAGGGAGAACGGCCCTACCTGGAACCTCCAGCAGAAAGCACCAGGGCAGACTCAACATCAACCCCGAGGCTTTTGGAGTCGAGGATACAGAGACTCTGAGGCTCGCTATACCTCCATCTGAAAAAAGAGATACTGGCACGTTATGAAGGGGTTTGAGCTACTTTGGAAGTGAAGTGGTTCGTACTGAAGCACAGCTCCTCCTGGCACCCCAGCTGCTGGTGCTAGGCTGGATGTTCAAAGGAAGGGTCTCCTATACACATCATACAACTAATTCTACATGGAGTAAGTGGATTCAGACAGTTCAAATAGGAAACCCCAGTTGTCCAGGAATCTTGGAAGTGATCATGGACTGGCCAGAAGGCAAAGATTTCAGAATGTCACCAGAGAAGGAGGTGACACATGCTGAAAAGGCCTCACTGCATAATAAATTACCAGAAAATGAGAAGCAATATGCCCTGTTTACTGATGGGTGCTGCTGTATTATAGGAAAGCAACAGAGATGGAATGCAGCTGTATGGATCCCCCTCCACCAAGTCAGAGAAACTGCTGAAGGAGGAGGTGAATTGAGTCAGTTTGCAGAGCTGAAAGTCATCCAGCTAGCTTTAGACATTGCTTGAATGAGAAAAATGGCCAATACTTTACTTCTATACTGACTCTTGGATGGTGGCAAATACCCTGGGTGGGTGGAAGCAGAGTAACTAGCAGCACAGAAGCAAACCCATCTGGGCTGCCATATTGTGGCAAGCTATTGCTGCCTGTGTGGAGAACCTGGCTGTGAAGGTCTGTTAATTAGCTGCTCAGGTACCCAAGAGTCAAGCCACTGACGAACATCAAAACAACCAAGCGGAGAACACCAAAACAACCAAGCGGATCAGGCTGCTACGACTGAAGTGGTTCAGGCAGATGTGAATCTCAATATCAGGGGGAATTATTTATAGTTCAGTGGGCCCATGACACCTCAGGCCATCAAGGAAGAAATACAATGTATAGATGGGCTCATGATCAAGAGGTGGACTTGACCATAGACACTATAGCCCAAGTTATTCATTCATGTGAAAAATATGCTGCAATTCAGCAAGCCAAGCAGTTAAAGCCTCTTTGGTAGAGAGAAAAATAGCTGAAATATAAATATGAGGAAGCCTGGCAGATTGACTATATCACACTCCCACAAACCTGCCAAGGCAAGCACCATGTGCTTACAATGCTGGAAGCAACCACTGGATGGCTGGAAACATACCCTGTGTTCCATGCCACTGCCCAGAACATGGGCATTGAAAAGCAAACATTATGGAGACATGGCACTCCAGAAAGAATTGATAACAGAGATAACAAGACTCATTTCCAAAACAACCTCATAGACACCTCTGCCAAAAAGCATGAATAGGTATATCACATCCTCTATCACACACCAGCCTCTGGAAAAATTGAACAATACAATGGACTGTTAAAGGCTACGCTGAGAGCAGTGGGTGGTGGGACCTTCAGACGTTGGGATACACATTAGCAAAAGCCACCTGGTTAGTCACCAGAGGATCTGTCAATCAGAATGGCCCTGCACAATCAAACCTTTTACATACTGTAGAAGGGTACAAAGTTCCCATAGTGCACATAAAAATATGCTAGGGAAAACAGTCGGGGTTATTTGTGCCTCGGGCAAAGGCAAATGCATTTGTGGGATCACTTTTGCCTAAGGACTTGGGTGCGCTTGGTGAGTAATGTGGGAGGATGGGGAAGTCCATTGTGTGCATCAAGGGGATTTGATTCTGGGTGAGAATAGCCAATGAATTAAATTGTATGATAATTGCTATATAATACAGTATATCATCACTTCTGTGGTGGCTATATGCACTATCAAGGGTATTACAGTAAAAGTCACACAGATTAATGATGAATTAACTTTGATGAAACTGGACAAGCACAGTGATGATGGAATCAGAACTGGCTTCAGCATGCAACAATCCAACACCACACACCATCTTTCCTGCCCTGAAAGACTGTTATGACAGATGCAGCCCAAAGTCGTGGACTAAATTAACTCAATGGATTTTTACAGGGATGGCCCATAGACAAAAGGAATGATACCTCTGTGTGTACATCAAATGACAGGAAAAGTAATGGGGGTTAAGTGGGATGTAATAGAAAGTATGGGACCTGGGCATGATGTAAATGGTATAGAGTAAGGGGTGGATACTGTCCTGGTTTGGAGTTAATTTTCTTCCTAGTAGTTGTTACAGTGCTGTGGGTTTGGATTTTGTATCAGAATACTGTTAGCAACAACTAAAACATCAGTGTGTTTTCAAGTAGTGCTTACCCTAAGTCAAGGAATTCTCGGTTTCCCAATGCTCTACTAATGAGGAGGTTGCACAAGAAGCTGGGAGGGAGCATAGCTAGGACAGCTGACCCAAACTAGCCAAAGGGATATTCCATACTGTAAAATGTCACACTCAGTATATGAACGGGGGGGTTGGCCAGGGAGGGGCAGAAATCACTGCTCTGGAACTGGCTGGCCATCGGTCAGCAGGCTGTGAGCAATTGTATTGTGAATCCCTTGTCTTGCCTGGGTTCTAGTTCTCTTTTTGTTGTTGTTGTCATCATCTCCCTTTTCATTACAGTTGTTGTTATTATTATTATAATATTTTATTTCAGTTATTAAACTGTTCTTATCACAACCCATGGGTTTTACATTTTTCTCTGATTCTCCTCCCCATCTCACCAGGGGACCAGGGGTGGGGGTGGGCAGCTGCATGGTACCTAGTTGGTGGCTGAGGTTAAACCACAACATCAATCCCGTAAGCCCTGCAATTCTGTACATGCACCATACAGTCCCCACTGACATCCTTATGATCTGCAAATTTATTCTTAGTGTCATCTTTCCCCTGCAGACCTTTGAAAGTATCCTGCTTGAATAGTTTTCTGGTAATGTCACAACAACACAGCACTGGAGACATATAGCAAGCATTCCTGTACCTCACCTTCCTCAGTCTGGACTAATTTATCCAGTTGTTTCTTGGCACATTTAATTCTCACTTGAAAAAAAAATACAATTTTAGTTTTTTTTTACTTATCTGTTAATATAATTTCAGAATATGACTCTGGTAAAAGTATGGAGAGAATGGCAAAAGGAAATACTTAAAATAGAAAAAAATCTGCTGGATTTAGATCCTAAGTTACCATAGCAGCAAATTCAACTCGCTACCTGTAGACTGAAGAGGAAAAGATAAATAAAAGCTGGGAGAGATCATATTAAAACCTAAAGGTCTATTCAGCAGATTCTCTATTTGTACCCACTAAAACAAGCAGAGATCTGTGGTGTTTTGATTCCTGGCACCCTAACTCAGCAGAACCATGCAGAAGGTCTCCTTGGTCCTCACTTTCTGTGACAATATTCTGCAGACATCCTTTGTGAATTAATTTCTGGTAGGTTTATATAATAATACAGCACCACGGAAGCCATCCTCTCTGAAGATGAATGAGTGTTTCTTTTCAGTTTTCCACAAATGAAAAAGAATGCCTAATCCCAGATGCTATCAACTCACTAAGAATAACCTAATCTTAAGTGAGATCAGGTTTCTCTCTGAATTGGATGCAGACTGCTAATGCTTATCTAATGACAGACAAAGTGGTTTGTGTTTACGAGTCTGGGAGGATGCCTCATACATATTTTATATTTTACGCTCATGCATATACAGAATTGAAATCTATGTGATAAACTGCATATCCAGATGCTATTCATATGTGTCATTGATTTTTTACATACTGATCTATTTTGTTTTAACATTTCAAACCACTAGGGCCTTGTTTACATGGCACAATTCAGCTGGATGGTGAAACATGTAACAAATCACTATCATATCATTGCAAATTATGCCATCCATCAGATTAGCTAACCATGGTCACATCAAAATCTTGGATCTTTCAGCCTGCCTATAGCAAATAAAATTCATTTCTGAAATTCATGAAACTAACAGACTAATAGCAAAGGTAATAGCAAAGAGCCAGTACTGATGCATAGGTTAAACAGTTCAGTTTGGCTTCAGAACAAAGGTTTTCCCCAGCTTCAAAAACCTCCACATTGACGTGGAGGGATTCTTGCTTAAAGTTTGCTGTTTTTAAGAAGTGATCCCCTCATTGTTACTTTGCTGGGTACAAGTGAACAAAATAGGACATAAATAGACCTTCTCAAAGACTAATAAAAATACTTAGGATGGGATTCTTCTCTACTACTGATGTACGTGACAACTATCTCTATGCAAAATAGAAATCCGGAAAGAGATTACCCAGTTCAGTTCTACATCAATGTTGATGAGATTTAGTCTCAGTGGGGCTCTCTTGGCATTTGTCAGTTATGCCACATTACCTGTCCTTTTGGCTTTTATTTTTCCAATGGCTTCTCTATGCAATTTGCCAAATAACAAAGGATAATAGCAATAAAAACTCCCATCTTAATCCAAGTTTTTATTTGAACAAATAATCACACAGCAACAGTATAGTTCAGGCTCTGGATAGAGAAGAATGCATAAGAATATGATTAACTTTAGGCCTGTGCAGCAGTCCTACAAAGAGACTGAAACAAATGCTTAAGTACTTTCTTGGGTAGGTTTTGAAAAAGTTTTAGTCTGCATAATGTTCTTCCATATCAGCCAAGATGCAGGAATTATTATTTTTTTCTGAAGTTTTACCTTTTTACTACTGAGAGTGCTTATGGAAGTTCAATTCCCATCACTTCAGAGATCATATTTCTACACCAGCTGAGACAGTCGCTGCCTCAAAGACATTATGATGTTAAATGGACAAGAAAGATGCAAGAGAACTAAGGGCCTCAGTATATCTGTTACAATAAACCAGTAAGTTTTAAGTACTATAAAACAGAAAGAGAACTGGAAGAATGTAAACAAAAGACATATAATATGCCTACAGCCGAAAGAAGAGAGTAGAGCTGAAGGATGCTAATGGTGAGAAAGGAAGGCTAATATGTTCTTGTGCCTTCCCATTGACAACAAATAAGGTATACTGGGAAGTTTAGACTTAAATTTTGGGTCCTAATTTTTGCTAGTTTGGGAAGTAGATCTCTTGTCTTTAATACTGAACCATGAACTTGAATCTGAAAATGTCCATTCAAATGCAGTGCTGGACAATTGCTTAGAATGACAGTGGAAGTGTGCAGCAAGAATTTAACTTCCCTTGACAGATTCAACTTCAGCCATTCTTAGGTAAAGTAAAATTTATGCATTTTTTCTTGTGTGGAAATTAGTGCCCGAAATTAAGTAAAATCAACTAAATTAAATTGTACATTAAGATACCAAACTCATAAAAGATGCATTTAAAAATCCTGAGTAAACCTAAGAGCCACCAGGACAGTAAAGGAGAGAAGAGAAAAAAAACCAAAACCGAAACAATAGAAAAAACCCAGGCAGCTCACCAGCTCACATAGAGGTCAATCAGTCACACAAGTGTGAATCTCTTCAGTCACTCCAAAGCATCGACAACCAAACAGCAGCAGTTTGAAAAGATAATTGCCAACTAGTCCTAAATCTCAGTTTGTGCAATAATTGCAAATTTGCATAATTAAGAACAGTCGCCATAAAGCCCAAATTGTTGTCAGTTTAGAAAAATCTCTCTGCAATCTGCTAAAGTTTGTGTGCTAAAAAGAAGTGTCATAACGATTAGCAGAATGGTCTTACAGTTTAAAAAGGAAGTTTGTTTGTGAACTTGGATATGCCTGCTTCATTTGAGACCTTCGACTTGCACTTCAAATACTATTTAATTCAATTTCTTATCTACAAAGTGTGGATAATGATATGTGACCTTTTTCATAAAGCTCTTCTCGATTCTTGACTGAAAGGACCTATAGAAGTGTAAACTTTTTCATTACACAAACTGTTGTTAAGAATGACTCCGTGACAGCTAACTGTACTTTCTTCACTTCAAAAGCACATCATCCCTTCCAATGGAATTCTCTGCTAATCCCAAAACACACTTTCATTGTATTAAATTACCATGAAGAAGCCTCCAGGGGCAAGTTCCCATACTTTTATTTGTTCCTTCCTCAGTGAATGTGAAGTTAGTAAAGTGCCTGTTTAAATAATGACCAAGTCAAAACCGATTAAGGAAATAAGGATTGAGACAGGAAAGTCACATTTTCTTGTGCATGTGGAGGGGGAAGCGAATGACCTTCCTTAGATATTATCTGTGTTATCCTGCACTAAAATGGATTTGGTAGATTTTGGTTATTCTTTGTTAAGAAATATACCTCTCAGCAGCATACAATGTGCATTCCAGCTGACGTTTTACATGCCAAATGTATTTAAATAGGTTTTAAAATAGCTAAAATTATTGACTCAGAAAATTAAGCTTATCAAAGAAACAAAGCACATGGTTTTATTCCTAAGATCTTCAGGAACATCTCTAGACACCTAATCATCTATAGATTGATTAAGAAAAAAAATATATATAATCAAGATTCATTAAAAGATTCCCAAGTCCAAAATGCACTTGCAAAAGCACACCCATGACAATGTTTTTATTTGGTTCCAGTTCAACATTCCTACCTGAAAAATCACATATCTTAACCACAGCCCCCTAAAACTGATGAATGTCTTCAACTAAACTACACCCAATAGTCAGTTCTCAATGCCTTTCAATGTCCACTTAAATTCAGAATTTTATTTGCAATATACAATCATTACTCCATTCCCCATCTCTCACTTCAATACAGAGGTACTGCTAAGCAGATGACAAATGCTAACAATTTTGCGGTATGTCAAATTCTGCCAATGGATAATTTCACTTTTTTCTTGTCCAAGTCCAAATATCTACAAGTCATGCAGAAATACCTTGAATTCAAACTTTGATCTTCATGTATTTGGATTAAACAACAACAACAAAAAAAAGCAAACTACACATTGCCATGAAGTCTCAATTAAGACATTCAACACTGCAGTTATCAAACACGAAGCAGTATTTCTTAAGAAACAGCAGGTCTCTGCTGAAGATTCTCGTCTCTATGAACAGAATTTTTTTCAGTTTCTGGATAACAGGCAAAATTCAAACTTTCTTGGAATATATTCTCTGTTCTTCAAAAGCAAAGGTAGCAAGTTCATTTTACTCATAAAACACAGAAGACTCAGCTAAACACCTCCAAACAAATTCTGCATGTTTACCTCCACAGCACACTGAGAAAAGCCATGTTACAAGTTGCCTGAAAGAAAAAAAGAGGCATTTTCCCCAAACCAGTGCTTTCTGAAGTTAGTGTGATTTGATTAGCCATGTAGGCTGCTACTAGAAAATTCTCCCACTTTGCTTAATTTCCTTATTTCCATAGAGTCTAAATGGTCTAAATGCTCCCTCAATTCATTGCTTGAATCTAGACCACCGCTGTCACCTGCCCTTCACTTCCCTTCGATGACTGCTTTGTCACTTCCACCACCTTGCAATAGACTATTCCTTCACTCACAAGAAAGTGGGAGAGAAAACAGACACTTTTTCATAGGAGAGTAGAAGTGAATGGGGTCTTTGAATAACCTTGGACTATGCACCAAGACACATCCACTTCCTTAGGTTGGGATGGCAACCAGAATTTAAATTTCAGGACATATAATTAGTCTGAGTCTTACCTGCTGGCAATTAGCAAAATACAATTTTTTTTTTCTACCATGCTCTCCCTATTGCTTGCAGTTTTCTCCCATATCCAGTCTTTCATCTTTCATCTTCAGACACCTGATGGCTCTAAATTTTTTCAGGCATCTTTCCATCAATGACCTTCAGCTCAACCCTTATTCTGGGACACCAATTACAATCTTACAGTATTAAATATAGCTTTGTTTTGGCATTTTATTAGATAGACATCAAAATGTGTGTAATAAACCTATTATAAGATACTTCACTCCTATGAAAACATTTTCTGCTAATCTCCCTGTGGATACTGTCATCCCTTACTGTGTAACATTTCACTGTATTCTTAATTCCTCAGTGACAGGAGCTGTTCTTTTATTTGCCTTCAGAATGCCACAAACATCTGTGGCTCTACATAAAATCTAAAAATTCATGAAAATACAATGTTCTTATTCTTTTCTTGACAGCTTCTCATCTCTATCTCACCTATTAATGCTAAGTCAGCTTGAAAGTTTATCACAAGTGGACTGACCTTTGCCTTATGTTTTGTCTCAAAATAGGCATGCAGTGTCATAGAACAAGTCCAAAGTAATGCCCTGTTTTCTGCTGGTTCGCTACGTGGCAATGGCTCAGATGTCTCTCTCTGCTATTTCAAGTGGTTAACTGCATTATCTAAAGTAAGACTTGATTGTCAAAGCTTGAGCTCATATTCTTCCCTGTTTTATCTGAAGGTAATGCAATTTCAGAGAACTGATTATTTCATCTGATGAGAAAAAAAAAAAGCATGACAACGCTCCATCTAATGCACTGAAGGGATCTGAGCACTAATGTCTTAATACACTGTAATGAACATGAAGAAAATATCTTTTCATCTGGTGAAAGGGGAAACTTTTGATTGCAAAAATGCATCTGTGATAGCAAAAGTATACAACACTGCACATTCAGTCCACCCTGATGATGCTTATAGAGCACACAGTACAGATGATACAATACAGCAAAGTACTTTTTTTTATATGCTTTTGTTCCTGGATTTTAAGTAAGATGTTCAAGGGAAGTGTAAGGGCAGTATTTTGAAGTTACATAACACACTGTCAACCCTTCACAGTTAAAAATAAAAGGATTCAGGCTCTCCTCCATAATTGTAATTTACAATGACGAGTTGCATAGATGCATTCTCCTAAAGAATTTCAGTATTTATTCCTCTTTTTAGCACCGTGAATCATCAAGGCCCACTGGCTCTCTCTTTAGGCAAGTTACATACCCAGTAACTTTAATGGATTAGGAAGAGGGGGTGGGGGGAGAAATCAATCCAAATGTTTTCTGCTTTTGTTGCTTAAAGGCAATCAACGGGAAGTTAAAGAAAACTATTGATACACCCCTCAAAGCTACTGTTGAAATGCATCTTAGGTTCTGTTTCTGACCCAAAACTTTCCCATATGACCTTTTCCTCTCTTAAGTGCTCCCCACAGTTTTGAAGTGCTGTGTATTTGCAAGGTGTATTTATATCCCAGCTATGGTGAGAGGCTTTAGGATAAGAGAGGTAGAGAGGGAAGAAAAGGAATTTGGAAAGAACTGGGAGGAAACTGCATGTGGTTGGCAGGGGAAACTCCTAACAGGAAAGTATTGCCAGGCCTACAGAAATAGGAGAGAAGCAGCATTTCTTATTTTTCAAGCATCCAGTTTCAAGAACTGGGACGCCAAGAGAGAACAAACTGTGGCTCAGCCACAATTACAATTCTGAATATATTTCTAAAAGCCTACCTTGACAATGGTCCTTCCCGATGACACACAGTGCTATTTGTAATAGGTGCACTTTTCTGCAACTTTTTAAGGCTTTTATTCCCAAAGGAATGATGAACTACAAGCAGCCACCTGCAACAATGCTATGATTGCAAAAAGAGTTGTAGCTTAGATGTGTTCTAAAGCATCCTCCATCCTGCCGACAGTTTGTTGGACAGATTATGTTATTGAGAAAATAAAGTGTTTTACTGTGTCAGCAGGGTAATTATATCTGAAAAAAAAAACCAACCATGGGAACATTTATAAAGTCTCTCCCCAAAACTGCGTTATAAGATAAAATAAAGAATGATGACTGTATGAATAATCTCACTTTAAAAGAAGTTCCTCTTGCAAAGCTCATAGCAACATATCGTTTCCTTCCTATCTTCCAGAGGTGTCAGTCATCTTCTATCTTATCACTATGAACACAATGCAGCCCAGTGCTGCTAACTTCTCATACTGGAAGAGCATTTGAGTGATTAGAGGTTTCTCTTTTAATTTCTCTTTTGTCTATGTATTCTTTCCAATAGCTTCCTTGTTCTTAATAGTAAAAGAGACGCATTTTTCTGCTACAAAGTTGGTCTACGACTTCCAGGGACAACTTCTAGAGATACCAAAAAGACTCCCAATGCTCCCAAGCCTTGTACTAAGGGCATGGGCTGACTTCTAGAGGTCTAAAACTGAAGTATAGACAACAAATATTGTAACTTCAGCTTTTAAGTGTTAAAATGACAAGCCTCTTGGAGCTATCTAATGAATAAAATATGTTTTTACCATAAGATAACCTTAACATTTTCAATGACCTGAAAATTACCAAGGATTGCAAAGGCCATGCAGTAGCTCCGAATTGTACAGTTCTTTTATGATCAAAAAGGAAAGGAATCTTTTTATAAATATTTGATTGAACCTTTATAATTTCCTTGTACTAATTAAATTATTTTAAAATTCCTATTTCTTATGACTTCCACAAATCCTTACATGAGAACCTCAGCAATCTACCAGTGAAATCTAGACTCAGAGTAAAGATCAGTTACTGATGGAATGAGATTGTAATGATTGCTGTATTACATAGCTAAAGATACACAATAACTTCATGCTTTCACAGGTTTTATTTAAAAAGTATTCTCCCACAAGTAGGTCACTATCTTGGTTTGGGAAACCATTAAATTCACAGAGTTCAACAACGCAGAGCCCACCCACCAAGACCAAGATACTGGTTTTACTCCCACTAATGCTAAACATAATACTCTCAATCAGTTTTGTCTGTAGCTTTATAGCAAATCTTTTTTTTTTAAACTCAGTCTAAATTAGTAAGTGCAGCTGCATATACTCATCAACATATTTCACATGTAACAATACAGCATTTCGTCGATGAATTATGAATGGTGTAGAAAGCAAAGTAAATGGTAAAAATATTAGATTTCATCATTTCTTGTAATACATATACATGTACATTCAAATTCCCTCAAAAATACCAAAATGAGATAATGCCCAAATTTTCTAATTCAAGGCATGTATTCTACAAATTCATTACTTACCTAGTTTGTACCAACCCATGAATTTCAGTCAAGTCCAAGCACAGAACTGAGCGTTAGCACTTGGTATTTTACTTCTGCTAACAGTGGTATGAGCTGACAGTTACTAAAATACCAGACCAGTCTCAGAGTATTCTATTCACTGACAGATAAGGGAAATGAGCATATCAATCAGTGCTTTTATGGGCAACTCTCAAAGCGACGTGACAGGAAGCATATTTAATAGCGTGTATTTGGGCATTGTTGGGTAAAAATGAAAAACATTTCACTTCTACATTATCAAAACTCTCAAAGTGGTATTACTGAACCTAACAAATAGTAATATTTAGAAAAGCAAAGACATGAAAATACAAATAATAAGAAAAAAAGAAAAAAGTCCCAAACCTACTAATCCAGATTCAAGATGAGAAATTCCCAAGGCTAACATCAGTGATCTACCTGCCAAGATCAGTGTATCAAATGGCATGCTTCTTTCCGAGGTAAGATGTTGAATATTTGAATATGCTGTTGGAAACTCAGCAGGACCCAAGAGACGTTGCTATCACTCACTTCATGAGTACAAGGCAAAACCTCCCACTGAGTTCTGAAAGCAGGCCCTGGGAGATATTTGCCCTCACAAATATTTTTGGAGGGTGATCGGTGTCCTAGATTTGCCTTTGTGCTGGCTCTGCTCTGTGCCACAGAGTACCTGCTGTGTTTGACCATTAGCAGACCTGCCATAGGCTGCTTCTTTTGCCTTAAGGAAGCATGCTTCATAGCTCCCTTACACATTCAAAATGCAGTGACAACATCAAAGAACTTCATGACATGTTTATTGATCAAGTTGTTACACTGACATCAACCCAAAAGGAATGGCAAACCAGCAGGTACCATATTTCAATCAGGAGTATTCAGAGTAGCTTTTTGGTTCCCACAGAAACTTCTGTGAGGAAAATCAAGTTTTGAAACCATTGAACTTTCCAGGAAAAAAAAGTCTGCTTTTCTGTAAGTGACATTGATTTAGTTTTGACATACAATGTTTAATAGGTTCGGATTTTTGGAAAACCAAAAGAAATTCAGCTTCTAAATACCATTTGGAGGGAATTCTTGAATCTACTTTTTCTTCTATTATGATTAGTACACCCCTTTGGTTTCACACTATAGAGGAGAAAACCACAGCACATTCCAGTTCTGAGGAACCCTCCCTACTGCCGTTACCTTTCAAAAACAACCAAAAGTGGTCTCACAATGACCGACACAGCTCCCTCAGCTCTTGTAAACACATCCCATCAGGTCCCATGGAATTCTGTACGTCTGTCTTGTTTACATGCTCCCTAAACTGATCCTCCCCTACCAAGGGTAAGTCTTCATCACTCCAGACTTTCCCACCGGTCTCAGGGGCCTGGGATTCCTGAAGGACAGTCTTGCCAGTAAAGAAGGCATTAAGTACCTTGGTCTTTTCCTGTCCTTTGTAACCAGGTCACCCACCATACTCATCAGCAGGTCCACATTTACCTTCCACTTCCTTACAGCTGATATACCTGTAGAAGCACTTCTTGTTGCCTTTCACATCATTCTTTAGATTCAACTCCAGGTGGACTCTGGTTTTCTTAACCCCATCCCTTCAAGTTTAGACAGTGTCCCTGTAGCCTTCCTGGGTCACTTGGCCCTGTTTCTACCTATTGGCTGCTGCCTTTTTAAAATCTGAGTTTTGTCAGGAGCTCTGTGTTCACCAGTGCAGGCCTCCAGCCACCTTCCATTTCCTGCATGTTGAGATCAACTGTTCTTGAGATTTGAGAAGACAATTCTTGGAAAAAAAACAACACAAAAACCAACCAGCTCTCCTGGACCCCCCTGCTCCTCAGGACTGTCTCCCATAGGATTATTCCAAGCAGATCCCTGACCAGACCAAAGTCTGCTCTCCTGAAATCCAGGATTTTGATCCTGCTGTTCGTCTAGCTCCCTCTCAGGATCCTGAATTCTACCACCTCATGGCTGTTGCAGCAAATGTGGCCCCCAACTTTTAACATCCCTGAACAGTTCTTCCTGCTTTGCAAGCATGAGGTGCATCACTGTCCTCTTCTTGTCAACCCTTGATCACCTCTGGCAGTAAGTTACCACTAATGCACTCCAGAAAATTCCTGGATTGTTTGTGGCCTCCTGTATTGCCCTTCCAGCAGATATTGGGGTGGTTTAAGTTCCACCTGAGGACCAAAGCCTTTGAACATGAGGCTTTTTTCAATAGTCTGAAGAAGTCCTCATCAACCTTTTAATCCTGATCAGAGGGTATGCAGCAGACCCCTACTGCAAGGTCACCCACATGGGACTTCCATATAGCTCTAACCTATAAGGTCTCAGCTAGCTCCAGAGGCAGAGCTCCACACACTCCCACCACTCCCTCACACAAAAAGTAACTCCTCCCGTACTGTCCTGGCCCATCTTTCTTAACGAGCTTTTATGTGTCCATTATGGTGCTGCTCTTGTGTGAGCTCTCCCACCATTTCTGCAGTTCGGATGAGATCACAGCCCTGAAACTGCAGACCCCTAACTCCTCCTGTCTGTTCCCTACACTATGTGCGTTAGTAGATTCTTCAGATGGGGACTTGCTGGTTTTCCAGAAAAGTTATGAAAGTTTTGCCTGTAATGCTGCCCTGTAGCACTTCTTTATTGCATGCATAAGCTTGATGCAGGCCCTCTTCAGTGTTATGGATTAATAGCTCTCCCCTGTCTGGAAAACACTGCACCCTTTTCTTATGAACTCAGTCCACACCTTCATCACTTGATTGTGGGTCCTCATTCCTCTCCCATATCGCTCCTAGTTTGAAGTTCTTACCCAGCTGGCCAGCCTGTTGGCAAAGATGCTTTTGACCTACTTGGTATGGTGGATCCCATCCCTCCCTAGCAGTCCTTGATATTTAAGGAGGATCCCATGTCCATAAAAGCAGGATCTCTTATCAAAACCAGCTGTGAAAACAGTTGTTCACCTGCAGGATCCACTCACTCCTCAAGCCACATTGAGGAGAATGTCAATAAAACATTTTCTAATGCAAAGGTGCCAATCATTTCTAATTTGCATCAACCTTGCAAAGAAAAGCAGTCAGGCCTGAGTCGTATTCCACCAAGTTAAAACCAAGGTATGGAATCTGGAGCAATCCAAAGCTGGTAGCAAAGCTAGCAAGCAATGTGTCCTAACATCCAGGGGAGAGAATGGTCTTTATCTAACAATTTCCTAACACTCTAGCAAACTTTGATGCCAAGGTCCCAGAAACCAGAAATTTTACGTTTTGAGTGTTCAGTGAAATAAACACAAACAACAGTAAGAAATCTAGCCTCTGAACTAGCATTAAGTATTACATTAATCTACAAAAGGATGAATAGCTCTTTCTTGTTGGGCTAGTTTAACCTTATTACATTACATGGTCAAAATTCTGCTCTGGTTTGCAACCTCAGCACTAACAACACCCCAGGTAGAACTCTAGCATCAGTGACAAAACTACCACCAGTGTTTTGCAGAAGGTACAATGCCAGGCATTAACAATCTGAATGTAATCAGGGCATATTCTAGCATCATGGGCTGGGTGCCTCTGGCTAAGAGAAAAAAAACAAACAGTAAAAGAAACCCCATTTTCAGTAAGCAGAGTAAGGAACACAAACAGATACCAGTGCAACTGCAGTTGTGAACTGAACAAAGATAATGAGTGCATCAAGAGTCTGGATAATGACTCAAAAGAGGAGATGAATATGACAGGAATAGCTCTCTCTTTCCCAACAAAAATCTGACCCCCAAGGCAACAGGTTCCTCCCTTCCTTCTCCTTCCACCTCTACAGCAAGAGGGAGGTCCCAGACAACACTGCAGCATCTTGGGTTAGCAGGTACTCTGTCGGTTTATGCCCTTCAGTGGCCATAAAGCCACTGCAGCTCTATCTGTCAGAGGACCCAGACAGACAGGCTGAGCCTTGCTCATCAGTGGCGTTGCCATGGCAATCAGCTGTTGCCGGGTAGCCAGCAACTAAGAGAAGACTGTGAATTAGCAAGGCCTAAAAATAAAGGTGTCGGGGTTTTTTTCCTAGATGTTCATGTGTAACAGGCAAAATAATAATAAAACTCCCTCAAGATCTCTGCAGTTACGGGGTGTTTATATTCTGCAGGCTTTGATCACCTTTTAAAATTAGCACATTTTTCTAAGCAACAAAAACAACCAAAACATGACAGTGGGGAGATTTTCCAAATCAATGAAAACATGAGACTAAAAAGCAGGAAAGGAGATAAACTGTTCTGAATATTCAAAGAAACTGATAAAAAATGACAGATAAAAGACTAAAAACCTTCTTAATCTCTACATCAGCAGAGTCAGAAAGTGTGGCAGCTCTGCTGGTTTACATAGTCTGTGTGGGAACTGTCCTGTAGTTGAGGGATAAGAGAAAAACTAGATTTCATTTCCATCCCTAAACATTCCCTATGTATATGGACCCTATAAAGTAAGAGAAAATGAAATTTAGAATGTTGTGCAACCAAATGCATCAAGGGCTTTGGCATTCTCAGATCGAGGACATGATGGGAATACAAGATATGCCACGTCCAACTGTAACTGGGTTATGAAAGCAAGCGCTGCAAAGGCTCATCACCATGGAAGGAAAGGCTGTTGAAGTGAAACCTTTTTCCAACAGAAGTTAATAGAAGTTGCAACTAAGAAAGCAAAAGGTGGCCTCCACTGCTTCTTCCTCATCACTATATGGACACAAGACCAAAAAAAAAAAAAAAAAACCCCAACAAAAAACCCAACCACTGTTCACACCAGGGTCACAAGGAGACCTGCAGCACCTTTCTTCCCAGGAGCAAGTATTTTAGAGGAGAGAAAGCTGTAACAGTCCCTTTAAAATAAAATACCAAAATCAAGTCTGATCCTAACCAGTAGTGTTTTACAGTTATTGACTCCAAGATCTGCATGGGTTTGTGCTGCTGGATTCCCCAGGACCATTCCTTGGAGGTTTCAAGGGATAAGCCCATGGCAGAAATACAGCAGTGTTGGGCCAAATTGCTTGTCCAGCTGACTCCTTTCGCAAGAAAAGGAATGTCACTAGACAAAGGATGAAATATCAAGTCTGAGTGCATTTCAGTGTATAAAATAAGAAATATTTTGGGTTAACTAAAAAAGGAATTTTACTTTTTTTTTTGTTTTCATTCAATTAAGGAAAATCTGAAGAAACATTCATTCTTTTTACTAGTAAACATTTTTTCTTCTTTTTTTGTAAACTGAAAACAAAATGTAATGACATAAACCAAAATGGAATTCTGAAATGGAAAGTAACTGCAGATTAAAATAATGTAAACTTTCAATGCTGAAAATGCTAAACTGAAACATTTGGTGGCTTTTGAACATTGTTGCTTCAAATTAATAACTTGGCAACAAAAAAAAAGGAACTTCTAAAACATCTTGATGTTGCAAAATGTGTATTTTCAGTAAAATTTAATGAAAATATTCAGTCCTCTATACTTCAAGCACCCAGCCCCGAAAGTATTTTCCCCCTAAATTCTATGCTGTACATGACCCAGTGTTTAGAAAGACACAACACATCAGCTGCAGTATAATGAAAATAGTTCTCTCGTTTTCCCTCTGCCCCCACCACCCATGTTTCAATAAATACTGTTATCTTCTTCAGTGTATATTAGGAATCAATGGCAAGTGGAAAATGTCACAATAAACACCTAATAGCAGCATGGTAGATCTGAGAAACTGGAATAACATCCTTGTGCACAAGGACCTTTGAAACAGTGACATAGAGAAGCAGTCGATTTACTGAGAATATTCTAAAAATACATCTTTACACACCCTACAAAGGCGCTACATACAAAAAAAAAAGGCCACATGTGAGTGGAAAATTACTTCCAAAAATGAACAAGAACAATACAAAGAAAGCTAAAACAAGGACAGCTGGATTTCTTACTAATGACTGTTTGTTTTCAGAAAAGACTTAAAATTAAAATGTCTCTTCTAGTTAGAAGGATCATTCTTATCCTTCTCCTTTTGTTCTGGCATCCATCACTGAATGTTACACATTTTGACTTGCTGAGTATCACTTAAGATTAATTTAGCCAGACACACAGAACACTTAATGTAACTGTATCTTAACTCTGCTGATTTCAGCCTAGAATTTGATTTTTGTCCAGATGGGCTTCAACTCACATGAAAACACAAAGCAATTGCACATATAATGATAACCTTTAAGGAAGCCACAAACTCTTAAGACTGAAAAAAATCCGACTTGATTTTTTCCCTCTTATTGCATACCCTCAGGAAACACAAATACCCTTCCAGGGTTGGTTTCCAGAGATACAATGTTTTCTGAAGTTCAAAAGAGTTATTTTGAACTCTCTGAGCTTCTTAGTTTTGTTTCTAAAATATAATTAGGGATTCCTTAGCCTGAGCCAAATTCTTGCATATATGGAGGTGCAAATTAGCAGTTCCCCTGAAGAGGAGCACTAAGCGGTATGACTTTATAAAGACATTGTGTTCTCTGGGCCACGCATGAGACTCCGTTTGCCTCCACAGAGCTTAACTATTTAGGGGGAAGTGCTTCCCCAAGAAGTCTTCCATGGAAAAGTCCCTCGGCAACACCCAAACAGGGGACCTGAACACTGCCTTGGGCACACAGAGCAAAGCCCAGCCATGGCTGCTAGTTAGGCCGGAGCACGGTTTCCTCACTCGGTATCACAGAGGCAGTCAGGACAGTTGCGTGGTGGGGGAGGCAGAAGGGAGAGGTGAGCTCTTATTTCTAGTTCTAAGATGTGCAATACTAATGGAAAATAATGGAACAGCCATCATCAAATGGTCTCTAAGTCTTTCTTATTTTATTTCTGCTGCACTTCTGTTACCTACAGTAAAGTCTCACTTTTGATATCCTTTAAAGCTTAAAAAAATCTGAACTACCAAAAACTAACAAAAAATCCCCACAATGGCATAAAAGTTCTCTTTTGCATAAAAATAATTTTATTGAAATTGCAATGTTTTGCAGACATGTTGATATCAACTAAATTTTTGACAGAATGTCAAAGCTTTCCACTTCAGACATTGAATGTAGCAATTAATCTACTCCTCCTCATGTTAAACTATTAACTGTAATTGTATATATAAAAATAATATATATTATACTTAGTGAAGTGGTACAATATAAAAGGGGAAATAAAATTAATCAAAATGTTTTGATACCGCTAAAGTGATTGTTATATTTTGAATCTTCATTCAAAAAATGTTGGATGTATATTCCAACTTGAAATTATTTTCTACTCAAATTTTGGAATTTCCCATGGAGGAGAAAACCTGGTATTTTAGACACAAAAACTGTCTAGTTTTCTTTCACATTCATTTACATGACTCTTCCAGTGAATACAGTTGCAGCCCAGAAGCATTAGCTAAATTGAATACACTCAAGAAAAACTGATTATTATTTTTGCTCCAAAATATTGGCATTAAAATATCACTTAAATTCAAACAATTCTACACTTTCCTTCCTCTAGCCTCAAGATTTTTTTTTTTTTTTTTTAATCTATCTTATATTTTATGGTTTAAACAATAGCTACTCCAGGAGGTACATGAAAAAAGCTGCAATAACATTGACCTATTTCACTGCAATATAGAAATCAAAGCTTTGTGTTCAGATAAAAAAAATGAGACAAGCAGGAGAAAGCATCTAGTTAGAGTCCCACACCAGGAAGAATGCAAAACACAACAAATCTCTCTCTCTTAATCCAAAATTTAGAGATTGCACGCTGGAGGAAGAACTGCTGATGAGACCTGTACCCAAACTGAACATAGACCTCATTCTTGCGCATGAGGGTGAGGGTGCTTTGATCTCATCTCTCAAATTCTCCCAGACTACTGTTCAGTTTGAGTATTTTTTGTTCTAAATGTGTTGGAATTGCCTCCTGCATCACCCTCTCCATTTTGAATAATTAAGTAACATGACCATCTCTTATACCTTTAGTTAGGAAGGAAGGAGCACTTAAGTCATTAGAAAGCCAAATCTCTTTAAAATGTCACCATTTATGTACAGAAGTTATATGAAATATAGCAGCAAAGTATCAATTTAAAATAAAATAGATATTCTGGAATACCTTCACATGAGGACATATTTATCCTTTTCCTTCATTAGAGTCTTCTGTTGGTTTGCTCAGTTGTAACAAATTCAGTAAGTTACAGGACACTATTCTTGTCCCTTGGCTGGGTAAGAACTGCAAAATTTCTGACACAAAAGTACACATCTAAAATGTTTTTTCATTAATGCATATACATTTCAGTGTGAACAAAATTTTGACAGTTAACTCTAATTAAACCTAAAACCTACAATAAAATCCTCCCTCGAATCATTGAATTGCAGCTAATTTCCACTAAAAACTTGTAGTTGACTCAAATATACTTGAAAGATTCACAAATCTCTTCATGGTTTCTCCTTTACAGAGCAACCCGCGAAAGTAATTCTATCAACATGAACGCTAGCTATACAATATTATACCAGCTTTAGGTGCTGCTTTACATTTCTTCTTTCTATCAACAAGGAAGAAATGTGCAGATCAAAGTCAGACAGGTTCATTTTTGGCTTATATATCAATTTATCATTTTCCATTGAAGTGTCAGATCTGGAAGTTTATGGCACCTGTAAAACTACACTGAAACAATGGGCTTGTATAAGTTTCATTGAGAGTCAAATCTATGCTGCAGAATATTACTGGTGATGATGTGCAAATAGGAAAGAATCAGGCTTGTCTTTGCTTAGTCTGCAAGGATGACAGCAAAAATATCTGTAATCTAAATATACTTGATCTGAAGTTATATAGAAAGAAACATGACAACCTATCACATCTTTTTTCTTTTTAAACAAAGTCGCATTTCTGAGAAGAACTGCAATTTAAGCAGTCTTTCAAGCTTTGAGGTCTGAGTCAGTTTTGAAAGTAGAAAGTGGGCATAATGAACATGCAAAGCTCCAGCAGGTATCTTTAGATTCAAGTCAATCATTTTATATGCCCCTTGGAAGGGTGGCTTTCCCTCAGATATGAACAAGGGAACTGAGCAGAACTTTGTTCTTCAGGAGTGATCACCATCTCCTGCCTCCTGGGAAGCTTTCAAAAATGGGCTAGAAATCAACCTGTTGATCTGCTGCAGTAGTTCTGCACCATTTTCCTTCTGAGAATTACTTCATAAGAGAGGCCAGAGACCTGCCAGCCCCCAGCCAGCCCCATTCCTGTCTCTCCACCCTACAGCTTCAACCTAATTTCTTCACAACACTCACAGTTCTCCACTGCTTTTTTTCTCAAAATTATTCAGGGTGCTAATACATAGGGATGACTGAATTTTGAAAACAAGATACACTATTTGGAAAGGCTAAGATCACAAGATCACACAGAGATCTATAGTTTCTATTGTTTATTATTTTTTAATTATTCTAGACTACCTTACTGAAACAGGCTCATCACCTTCAAACAACAACTTTTATCCATATGGAATATTGGTAAGTCTGGCATTAAAACAACAAATTTACATATTGAAAGTGTTCAAAGTTTTGATTTCTTTTTTTTTTTTGATCAGCAGATGAAGGACTTGATCATGGATCACCCACACTTTGTGTATGCACCAATTTACACTAATCCGTACCTGTTTTGCTGAAATTCTAAACAAGATTTTATGTAATTGTTATGAAAACTGAAACATCTTACTTCTTTGGGAGAAAAGGAAAGATTTAATCAGCTTTAGTTATGACTTTAAGTGAGGAATAAACCAACATGAGATGATAAACATCAACTTCCAAGGACAGCCTCAAACATTTAAAATGACAACAACAACAACAACAAAAAGAAAATAAAGGTAGCATGACACATTCTTTTACTTCAACTAAAAAGAAGTGCAAAGGGGAAAACAGAGATGTTGATCAGCATCCAAAGAACATGAGGTTCTTGATTATAGATATTTCTGATTCTTCTGAACGGTTTCTGATGTAGCACAAATCTCTTCAAAAAAATTTGAATGTAACAAACAAAACAGAGTTAAATTAAACCTAAAAATTACCTTCTTTCTCAATAATGGAGTCTGCAAATATGCACAATATTTAAAATAAAACCTGTACAATTCAAACCTGTCTTTGGGATGAGGACTCTTATGCAGAGATGCACCCCTACCATATTCAGCTCTACTTAAAAGGAGGAACAGTGCACAGCCACCCTGAAAATAAAAGGGAAAAAACAGCTCCTGAAGCAGAACTAATAAAGTCAGGGTTCCAACTGAGTTGCACCAGGTATTTTCTGCCTCCTCTGCTTCTATGACAAGAAGCTCGACTCACCACGTTTCCTGTTGTACTTCCATTGTATCTTCTACGTTTCCCTAGATACCTGCGATACCAGCTATCCACAAATTACCTTCTGTTCCTCTCCATATTTGCATTATTACTCCATACTGTTCTCAATGTTCCATGTTCCTTTAAATGATTTCCTAGCAGCAATATTCCTCATTTGCTGCAAACCTCATTGGCCTTTCTTGTTTGGGCAAGGCACAGCATGAGTTTGTCTGGAGCCACACATGCTCTTTGCTGATGTACTATGTGCTGGTTGCTTGACTTGTATTCTTGTGCTGACCGCCCAACCCATTGTTGCCAAACTCAATGAATAATGGTTGAGTTTTCTCTGTCATTCTCTCCGTGGGGCCATTAACAGGGTTTCTGTCCTCTAATAAACCACCCTTTTTGATAACTGTTTTAGGAACTTAACACCTTTGAGAACTCTGTCTACATACTAATTTTGATTAAAATTTGCCAACAAACTCAAACTTATTAGCAGAAGAGTGACAGAATATGCTATCATTTATGCTTTTTTCTTGAAGAACCTATGCAAAAAACACAGTTCAAAGAGCTATCATTCATGGTGGTCTTCTTTCTTTCACCATAAACCTCATCTCAGATTCAGTATACGTTTTCTTGTTATATTACACCTTTTTCCTTGACCAAGCTGGCTAGAGCTTCATATGGTGTTACAAGAAACTGAAAGGTTCTTTTGCACAAGGTTGTAAAATATGTCACTCACACAAGCGGGTGTTGTCACTCACACTCCTGGTTGTTTAGCCTGGAGAAAAGGAGGCTGAGGGGAGAGAGACTTTATCGCCCTCTGCAACTACCTGCAAGGAGGTTCTAGTGAGGTGGGTGTTCTTTTCTCCCCAGTAACAAGCCTTATAACAAGAGGAAATGACCTCAAGTTGCACCAGGGGTGGTTTAGTTTGAATATAGTGGAAAACACAAGGTTTGGCCCTGCATCACTTTCTCACTTCTTTATAGAACAAACCTACCTAAGAATGCATAGGAAAAAACAGAACTTGCCTGAAAGTTATTTCATTCTAGTTATTAGGGCAGTTTGTAAAGGGCAGATGGTGGGAAAGCTTCTAAAATAACTGAAACGCTGCTGTAACTTCTTTGATGTGATTTTTCTATCCTAAATGTGATAAACCATTTTGTTTCTATTAATTGTTACCTTTAAACAGTTTGATTAATAATTCCATATGAAAGTACTAAATACACAATTAAGAAGCTGTTAGTTTTCTACCAAAACTCCCTATAATGTGTTAAAAATAAAAATACAGCGGTCCTGCTTCCAAATAGCTGACTCCTATTTCAACAGACTGAACATGCAGCACTGCCCCCCTTTTGATGGAATATATCGTACCTCAGTCTTGAATGAAGCCAGATGAGAAGGTCATAAAATTCATGCCCTTGCAAAACAGTCTGCAACCTCATTCATAAATTTCTGTTGTATATACATCAAATGCAAGAGAGATGAATGGCAACAGATTTAAATACTGCCCCAATTTCATTTTAATGGAGAGTTATTTGGTGTGGTAAATACCTAATTTCAAAAAGCTATTTGGTTTCCGAAGAATGTGTAATTTTAACAGCATTTGTTGCAGTATTACTTGCTTTCATTTCTATTATTTCAGGTAGATAACTGTTTTCTGGCTACTTCTGTTCTCTGTCCTTGTGGATTCTCCAGCTGTAGCACCAATAAGAGGTCTACAATGACCAGTACTGAAACCAGTGACTTGCAGACTGTAGCCCACAGACGTGCTTCCAGCCAGGAATCCCATCCAAGATTTCAGAATCCCTTCTGGTTTAAGTTTTGTCAAAAGTGCTAGGTCCCTACAAAAGCTTTCTTTTCATTGAACTCATTTTCAGATGAAACATTTAGATGAAAAAAAGCCCTAGTCAGTTGTTATGCAATTATTTTTAAGGGTTTTGCAGACCCTTGTGAAAAAAGAGTGCAAAAAGCAAGCATTTTTCAGCACTTTACTAAGTTTAGATTTCCTTTGCTGCTCTTTTAACACTGGCCATATTTTTCACAAAATGAGAGGACCAGGAAAGCCTAATAAAATTGCAAACTGACCTTGAGATATTAGCACCTCAGGGATGCTATAATTGATCACAAGGAAGGGGATACTGGAGAACATAATCAAACCAGTTTTGAGGAAACTTATAGATCTACAGAATCTATTAGATAAGCTTGCTCCACTTGTGACCAGTATTCAATTTACTCCAACCCCTGAGAAACCAAAAACCCTACTTCAAGCCACAGTTGCAGATGCAATGAATTTTGGACTCTATTAGGGTATTAAAAAAATAATAATAATAATAAAAAAAAGCAGTCATGGGACACTCCAAATGTATGATGTTACATTCTTAGTCTTTCTGCTGCTCTAAAGAGAAACATGGACATCAATTTAACTAGGACAGACTGAAAATTATGTAAATTTGTAATTAACAGCAGAACATTCTTCAGTACTCATAGACCCGAGCCCCTTTCACTTCCCCAAGATGCTCACCCTCTGCTCAGCCTCCACCATTCTGCTAGCACAAGGGCTATTGCACAGTAGCATAACTTGAAGCATGCATCCATGGAAAATTCTGTTCCTGAGCTTGTCTGTAGTTATACTGGCTATTTAAATATATACTGGGGTTATACTTGGGGGGGGAAGCACACAGCAGAATCTCTATAGGATCTTTGCAGAAAGCCTCATCCATGATTCAGAATATGGCTTTCTCTTACAAAAGCCAGTATTGATAAATCAATAACTGAATGACTGATCTGACAGACTCTTAGAGGGTGCTGTGCTGTTGCTCACATAGGCACCATTTTACAGGTGAGACACTCCGGTATTTACAGTCACTACAAATCCCACACTTCTATATAGAAGACATTGCTATTCATGACTGTTTAAGTTATTACTTTCTCTGCTTCAAAATAAGTGCTGGCTGTTAGGGTATTAGTGAGGAATGAAAAAAAAATGTCTGTTTTTTTCTATATAAAAGTATGCACAAATTTAAAATGAGGCTTAACAGTGTAATAAACTACTTCCCCAGGAATGTTATAAACCATTAAATTATCCTTTAAACAAAGTATTTTTCTCCTTGGTACTTACTTCCTGAGAACTGGTGGGCAGTAACTGTACCTCCTCTCCAGCTTTGTTTTTTGTTAAGCAGGACTAGTGAAACTACTTCAATCAACTTTATAGATAATGGTTTCCATTCTCCCACTCCTCTTGTTAACCTTTCCCCATGTTCTGTTTCATTAACATCTAACATTAAAGATCATATCTGTGAAGTACCATGTACAATAGGGTTAATACCTCTTCCAATTTATTTGACTTCTGTTGACAAAAGTGACACATTAATTTCCCTCCCTGCTAAGTTACACTGGAAAATCATACTCATCCTCTGGTCAAACTGTAACTATCTTAGCTTTTCCCAAAAAATGCTCTCCAGAGGAGACTAAAAATTTCTTTTTGTTAGTACTTAAGGCATGACCTTGTGTTTTGTGCTATAAGACCACATCTGATTTTTACTACTTTAGTCTAATCATCAAGTTGTTCTCATATATCAGTTCTTCTCTGGCAGTGAAAATGCCTCATAACTTTAGTGACCAGCAACTTGCCTCAGCACATCATTTATTTTTTTTTTTAGTCAAAGTCAGTAATGGCAAAGAAAACATTTAACAAAACATGTTAGTTTTCAGGCAACTTCCATCATGGGAAACCAAACCAAAATCAAACAAAATCCCCTCCTCTGGTTGCATGCCAATTTGAAGAACAAAGTGAAACCATTCATTTTATACTTTAATCAACATTTGTTGTAGAAATCTGGGGTTCTGAGTAGCTCTGTGTACCTATATCAATATCCATATCTGTATGTACATCTAGTGAGAAACATTTGCTTATCATAGTCATCCTGAAAACAAAAGCTTGTTCCTTCACCCTTAGTGTATCAACAGCATGTCTTTAGTTTCCATCTGCATGACATGAGCTTGCTAAACCTGCCATGTATCTCTTAGGCACTGTCCTGCAGCCAGTTACTAACTCCTGCCCCACATGTGGTTGATGCAAACCGTTATATACAAGCCCAGGGTATGCTATGCACTACTGCAAAGGATACAGTATCCCTGCTAGTCTCTGAACAAAAGTATGTTTAAGAATAAAATCATAAGAGACTTATACATTCCACATAAAGACAAGAAGTATTTCCACCAAAGAACATCTGATTTGAAAAACACATCACAAAACCAAACTGTGTATATAGTGAGCAATTTTCAGGGTGAAACAGATCTCTATGGCCAGTAGAGTTCCACAAACCAATCAATTATGTTCGAGTCTAACAGGAAGAAAGGATTAATTGATACATCCATCTTGGAAGTGTGTTCCTGTTTTGTGGGCGTTTTACCATGGAGATAGGACTACTCCCTAACTAAATGTCAGACCCCAAAGGAAGATAAAATTTCGATTCCCAGATCAGATTTTTTAGATCTCTGCATGTTTTCTTCATTGCCTACTCCAAAGAAAAAGAATTCACAAAACCCAAAAAGACTTCGTTGGGTCTCTTACACACATCCAAATCTACTGGCCACAAACTCCTGCTAAATCTTTGATTAATGATGTACTGGCAACTACAAACATGTTAAAACATTCTAATTAGGGCTGCAGCACCTCTCCTATGAAGGAAGACAGGCTGAGAGAGTTGGGGTTGTTCAGCCTGGAGAAGATAAGGCTCCAGGGACACTTTACAGCAGCCTTCCAGTACCTAAAGAGGGCATACAGGAAAGCTGGAGATGGACTTTTTACAAGAGCATGTAGGAACAGGACAAGGGGTAATGGCTTTAAACTGAAAGAGGGTAGATTTACATTAGATATTAGGAAGAAATTTTTTACTGTGGAGGTGCTGAGATACAGGAACAGGTTGCCCAGAGAAGCTGTGGATGCCCCATGGCTGGAAGTGTTCAAGGCCAGGTTGAATGAGGCTCTGAGCAACCTGGTCTAGTGGAAGGTGTCCCTGCCATGGCAGGAAAATGATTGTTACTCAGGTTTACAGAAAGGAGGAGTCCAGCACGGTCTGAACATGGACACCACCTGTCTATGAAGTGAAATAAAACTAACAAGATGTGAGTGCTTAGTTCCCTAAAGGAAAGGCAAAGCGAGCAGGCACACCTTGGCTAAATTGTCAGATTAAGCAGCAGTATAGGTGAACAAAGGTCAAATCAAGGAGCCAGTGCAAAAGATGCCTACACAGGAAGGAAAGCTGTTTGGCTAGAAGTGTCTCACTCAAGAAAGCAAAACCATGGAAGAAATACCCACATATAAGTAAATATATTTACCCCACAGAAAATGGTAAACACCATGAAACATTGTTAAAAGCCATCCAAAACACAAAAAAAGGGAAGTGTTTCTAGGGTACAGATTTTTAATTCCTGGCACACTGAGAAGACAGGTAGATACTTACTTCCTCTCTGTATAGGCTTTACTGCTGCAGTGGGCAGTATGATTTTCACAGGTATATATTAACATAGAAATATTAAGTGGTTTGGATTTTTTTCATCTTTTTAGTGCAATTTTGGTATGACATGACTTTATATGTTCATTTAAAATCCTCATCTAATGAAAAGGAATCAAACTTTTTTAAAGAAATAATACCTTCCATTTTGATGCCCCATAGAAACATACAGAAATTGAAGACTAAGAGTGTAAGAAAAAGCTATCTAGTTCCCAGAGTTCACCACCTCATTTGATTTCTCTCCTAACGTTATGTGCCTAAAAATTATTTAGAATGGAAGTATTTCTTCTACTTTTGTAACTTTGCCAAGAAAAAAAAAAAAAGATGGAATAGAATAGAAAGAAAATAGTATTTAAACGTTCTGAATGATTGGAATAAATTGTAAACAGTTTCAAACTACATATATATCCTTTTTGTCATAGCAGGATGTAATTCAGATGAGACATTACATACATAGAAAACCTTAGTACAGCATTTCTGATAAGATATTACAAAACCCACTTCATCACAAATGTGGTAAAACTGTTTGGCTGTGGAATCGCCATCCGTGAAGATGATCAAAACTCACCTGGACCTGGCACTGAGCAATCTGATCTATGAAGTTCAATCTAACTTCAAAGTTGGCTCTGCTTTGAGTAGATGACCAGATGACCCTAAGTCCCTATGAACCTAACCTATTCTGTGAGTCTATTTTCAAGGTCAAGCTCTCCAAGTTAAGGACAGAAGTATCTTACAACTCTCATGAGCACAGGATGAAGTTATCATCCTACTGTTCCACCCACTGTTCTTTTGCAAGGCCTGTTTTCAAAGCACATCTTACATCGCATGACCACCTCCCCCTGGCCAGTCATATCCAGACTTGCACATATTTCAAACCCCTTTAACTTTTTTCTGTGAGCATCCATCATCTCACACACCCTAAAGTCCTGAAGGAGGAAGGACCCTAATGGAATTTTGCCTAAAGGTGTAGCTTCTTTGTTTCTGTCCCATTGAGCCAATTGCTTCTGCACCAGACTCAGAAGCAGAACTGACATCTCTGTGTTGTGCTTCAAATGGGCGATACGTAGGTGCAGAAGTAAGAAGATCAGGAGCTTGAAACTAGCTGAGGGGGTCACAAGCAAGTATGTGAGGTAAGAGATTTGTGTGTCAAGAGGTAGGAATGATATACATTCACAGGACTTATGCAAATGGTCTCTTCAGCTTTCACAGAATTTTAATTTTCTTTTTAGTGTTGAAAGTCTCATTATATGTAATAAGACATTCTACTCTTGACTTTGAAAATGGCCAATGAACATGATGTGACAGTTACCTTTCTACAAATAATATATTTTATCATCAATGTTCTAGAAACTCCATTAGCTTCCAAAGATTAGCCTAATTGGTAAGCAGCTTTAATTTCTGAAGAGAATTATCTGCCAATATATTAGATGGAGGTGGGAAGGGAGAACAGACCTCCAACAAGGCTCAGTGCTGGGTCCTGCACTTGGGTTGCAACAACCCCAGGCAACACTACAGGCTTGGGGCAGAGTGGCTGGAAAGCTGCCTGGTGGAAAAGGACCTGGGGGTGCTGGTTGATGCCCGGCTGAACACGAGCCAGCAGTGTGCTCAGGTGGCCAAGGAGGCCAACAGCATCCTGGCTTGTATCAGAACTGGTGTGGCCATCAGGACTAGGGCAGTGATCATCCCCCTGTATGCAGCACTGGTGGGGCCAAACCTTGACTATTGTGTTCAGTTCTGGGCCACTCACTACAGGACAGACACTGAGGTGCTAGAGCGTGTCCAGGGAAGGGAAACAAAGCTGGTGAAGGGTCTGGAGCACAAGTCTTATGAGGAGCGGCTGAGGGAAGTGGGGTTGTTTAACCTGGAGAAAAGGAGGCTCAGGGGAGACCTTATCACACTCTACAACTACCTGAAAGGAGGCTGCAGCGAGGTGGGTGTTAATCTCTTCTCCCAAGGAACAAGTGATAGGACAAGAACTGGCCTGAAGTTATGCCAGGGGAGCTTATAGATTGGATACATTTGAAAAATTTCTTTACTGAAAAGGTTGTCAAGCATTGGAACAGGCTGCCCAGAGAAGTGGTTGAGTCACCATCCCTGGAGGTATTTGAAAGACTTGTAGATGTGACACTCAGGGACATGGTTTAGTGGTGGACTTGGCAGCGCTGGGTTAACGGCTAGACTCAATGACCTTAAAGGTCTTTTCCAAACTAAACAATTTTATGATCACAATAATGCAGATAATATTAACTGTGGCTCTAGAAAATGTAAACAAAATTTTTTCTAAAGTAAATTTGGTTTCTTTTTTTTTTTTAAACAGTCAATGGGCACACAACTGCTAACCTACCTCCAGTGTGAGAACCACTACATGATTACTTCTGTTCCACTGATGCTTTTGCACAGCTGGTGTGCAATTCATGCCCAGTTCTGTGCATCTCCTAAGCTTCATTCTTCTACACTGCAGGAGACTCCCGTGGCTCTTAACTCATAACAGAACAAGGGTTATATTATAACCCAGTAGACATGACTGAGTTAATTTGCTGTGGTTTACTTCAGGTTAGGACTCCATGATCAGCAGCGCTGAGTGAGAAAACAGCCTTCCAAAATCCAATCTTTAAGTATTTGCTGTGGAGGGAGTGCCTTTGGGGCATTCTTTTTTTCCTGCTTGTTCTGATTTTACCACGCTTCCCCAATTACACTAAATATGTTTGTAGAGTAAATACTGAAATAACCTCAAAGTACCATTCCTAGCATCATCTGTCATGCCACTCTGAAGTCTTACTTACCAATTATCTTGAACAGCATATGGAAATAAAGTAGCATGAGACAAATCAAAAAGTTCCATGATTTTATCCAACACCTTCCTAATGAATTACTCTTCAGATCTCAAATTATATTATTCTTTTAGTCTACTATAAGCAAAAAGGTTATACAAATGCAACCAGCATATGCTTTGCTGCCAGTTTCCTAGCTGCAGTATGTGGACCACTGATGCTTCTTAATTAGTGTTTCAAGAAAAACAAACAAAACTCTCATTTCAAGAGTCAATATTCTGATTCTCTGTGGCACCTTCTCTTTATGAAGCTATTATGGTGTTCTGAAAGAATGCAGTGACTGGCTTTCTGATTCAGGTGTGGTGCACACATACAAACAAAGAGACTGCATTTTCCATGGCACTGTTGAAGTGTCAGCTCTGGCTTTATTTCATTATCACAGAGGAATATATTTCTCTGCTATCATCTGACCTTTAAGACTGCTAATGCTAGTAGCATACTCCTGTGTGTGAACCACACTAAAAAAAAAAAAAAAAAAAAAAAAAAAGACTAGCTGCTAGATATGCATCATACACTCAAGCAAGGAAAACCTTTTTAACTTTGAATAGTGATGGTCAAACCACTTGAGGCTTGAGGTTCTGTTAAGTACACCAAACGGTTGATTACCCAAACCTTTACCAAACCCCTTTGGTCTTTTAACACAGAAGGAAGTCTTTCAAGAGCAGATGTGGGAATTTATGTTTCTCAATCTGCTGTATTTGGTTGGGTTGATTTTATTTTACCATGGGGTAGTTTCTGGTCCCTCCAAGTCTGGAGGTAGCTGGAATAGCTACCCTTCCATGATGCAGAATTTGCACAAAGGGCCACCACTAGAACAAGGAAGTGTAGAGCGCATGAAAATAAGACAAAAGAGGATTAACTTTAAAAGCTTAACAAAACTAAAAGATCAGAGTCCTCAATGAAGGATTCCAGTTAAAAATCTGTGAGAGATTTGACCGTTACTTTAAAAGTAATCTGATCTAGGTTTTGCTCAAGGACTTGGTAAAGAACAGAGCCAGTTCTAATTTTATCCAGACTGATTCACCTATCTGTAATGGCTGTCCTACGTGCTCTAATAACACAGTCCTGTGGATCTTAAAGCTGCACTGTTACACAGATGTCAGATTTTTAAGACCCTGAAGAGGTTTCTTTGCTGACAAACTGCCAGCTTGACCAAGCATATCTTACTAGCTCCCATTAAGGGGAACATATTGCGGAGATTTCCTCGGGCAAGCAACAGGACATCAGGCAAGATGGTATCTCTCATAAGGAAGACTTAAAATAGCAACCTACTCAGAACAACTCTTGGAGTATACAACAGGTGTACTGTATTGAAGGTAAAGAAAACAGCAGTGAGTGCTAGAACAAAGAAAAGAACTGCAGAGAACATTTTCTGTGAACACCCAGAAATAGAATTACTACTACTGATACTATTGTCCGTACTACTGTAAAGGCAGCAGCGTAATAATCGAATCATCAGCCATCGGAACAGGAAAAAAGTCAGGACTGTATAGACCAATGCCTTTCTTTACATTCCACCATTTTTACAGAATTAGAACTTTTAAAGAATTAGAAATCAAGGCATTTAACCCAAAGAACATCTGCAGCAACACTTAGCAACACCACACCACACACACACGCCACACCATACAAATTCCTTGCCAATTCCTTTTAACATTAGCAAAGAGAAACTCTGAGAGGCACTGAGGACAATCCTGCGTGAACATGTTCACTCAGCCAATTACGGTCAAATATTAGTGGTGACTTTTCTGATGTGGGCACCACTAATGATTTATAGAGAGACTATTACTGTAGCAGTGAAACATTTACTAGAAACTGGACTGGGGCCACCAATTCATTTCACACAAGCTATTGAAGCAGTAAAATGTTCTCTCGTCTCATTACTAATTTGAGCCAAAGTTATTCGGTTCCTTTAAATAATGTTTCTCATCTGCCTGTTTTGGGTTCAAAAAAGCTGCTTACAACCTTTGTGACTATTTATAAGGCTTTCAAGCACTTAGTTTACTGTAGTTCATTAAATAAGGGTTAAAGTAATTGAAGCATCCCACTGAAACATGCACAGGCCTTTTGCTAAATTTTTTCTTGTAATACACTTGAGGCATTCAAAACAATGAAGGCAGTTTAATAGTGTAAATGGTATTGCTGTTGTTACTGGCTTTCATCATTCTTTCTGGCCATTTATATGGGGAACTGCAAAGAGAAGCCAGCTATAATTAGTTTTGTAAGAGATGCACATCCTTTGTCCACAGAGGGTCATAATGAAACAGCAGCAACAGAAGAACATATACATACAGTGGAGTGGAGCTGCCTCTTTAACACCGAGGCACCATGTAATGCTCCATCTGGACCCAAACAACTGAACCTAAGTATGAAATAGTTCCGTAGTTTCCTAATGCAAGAGTTTGAAATTAAGTGAAATAAATCCTTCTAACAGATGAGGGTGTTCTAAAGTCTACAAGAAAAAACAGAGAGCCCTTACTTACAGCACAACCAGTAAGCTCTGCAGGTGTTTACAGCATTTATCTGGGGTTTGGGAAATCCCAGTACAGATCTTTACTCTGCTTATTTAAGGATATGAATATTAATTTTTTTAAAATAATGTCTTAGCAACTAGATTACGGAATTATTCTCTCCCAAGGTTTTCTATTGGAGATACCTCATTATATATAATGGTAACCTACATTATATATAAATATATAAAATACATTATATATAAGTATATAAGTATAAATGATTGCAGACCAGGCTTGAATCTCTTTTGCACATCTCTAGAGGTTGTCCTAAATGTGGACATGGATTCAGTCCCCTCACTGTTTTTCACACTGCATCTAATTACGTTTACCAAGAATACCTCTGACAGGTAAAAAGCCAAGAATGATTCTGTAACCTGATAATTGGGACATTTGCTGGGTAGAGGAGCCACCACTTAAAAATGCTGCTGAACTGTTTGAAGACTTGAATCTGAATCACCCCCATCAAATAAGTGCCCTTGACACTGAGCTCTCAGTGGCAGTTTCAGATTGTGTGTTTTCTCATCGTAACTATAAACTCCACCCTGAACCCGAAAGCTTTTCCTGCAGAAACCGGTTACATACATTGCTATAAAAAGTGCCTATTGTGACACATGTACTACACAGAAAATTTCAGTCTGACATTTATGCAACCTATATGTTGGAAACTCATGTTTCTCCGGGCTGTATCTCAGCTGGAGGGCACAATTGCTTGTTGTTCGCTCTCTTAAAAATGAGGCTTTTATCAAAAAATTCTCACCTGCTGCCTTGATTCATTCATTTCTGTATAAATGGGCTACCACAAGAACCCAGGTGTCCCAAGTAAAAAGCTAGCACATATGAGGAAATATGATGACAAATACAATGATGCCATCTCAAGCAAATTCAACCACCTTCCTTCCACACATCATTTTAACAAGCACACTCTGATGATCATGTTCCTAATCTCCTTGCTCCTCATGCACTGAGGAACACACAGACTACGGAACTGGCAAAAAGAATTATCTCCTATCCCTCTACCGTTAAATTATTTCTCCCCTACAACCAAAACTGGGAGAGTAGGCCATTCTAAAACTAAAGTTTGCAATCAAATCAAGGAATATCATTAACTATGTTACATAATTTGCAATATATATCAATGTTTTTTAACATTTGAAGGTGCTTCTGAAATGGAACTGGTACTTCAAAGGAAATAAACACAACAAATGTCCCAGATGGCCTTTTACTGTTATATACATAAGCTTAATATTTTAAAATTTCACCTGGGATGTGACTGAGCAGCAGTACGTACCAAATGAATTACAAATACATACCGGCATACAGTGCCTGTGCATCTGAGAAAGAACAGCCATTGGCTCAGCAAGAGATAATGCACATGTATTTCTCATTGGATAAGACAACCAGACTTTAATCCATAACATTTAATTTCAAAGTTATAAGCATTAAATTTGCTTAGATACTGAAGCCCAGTTTGGAGTACAATTTTCAGGAAAGTGAGTTAATCAGATAGAAAACTCCAAAGCTCCTCTAGGCAAAGTTCAGTTACCATCTGAAAGAATATTTGCAGAAGATCTTTTTTCACTCAAACAGCATACTTGATATGACTCAGGTAATACACCCTCAGTTTGTTTGTGCTACATCAACCAGTCTCTGAGGACAGCCTCCTGAAATGTATTGTAACTGCACAAATAGATTTTGTTTCTTGGTATCACTGTTAAAGAAAAAGGCTATGTAGGCGGGAATACTGCAGCAAAGTAGTAAAATAAGGAAAGACCAAGGGAAGAGGAGCTTATAGGTAAGTTGTTCCCCACCCCCAACCCAGTTAAGTTTGGTTTTAACATGACAGCCATGTTTTCAAACAGTTGTAACCTAGTCCTATTGAAATCTGTGGAGTTACACGAGTATACACAGTCCGAGGATCTAGCTCCAAGACTGGAAGACTGGTGCTTTTGTTGTTGTTGTAAACCATTTCATCTTCACAAATAGCTCATCACCATAAGAGTCTCATATGGGCAGAAAATATCTCATCTCACTAGCTTCCCATGAACTGTAATTAAATAACTTATAGTAGAAGTCCAGAGGCTCCTGTCTGGTTTTAACCGTGTTTCCATTAAAGCAAGCATTGCTACTGTCCAAGTGAACCAAGAGTTCGGCAGTGTGGCCTGAACTGCCTCTGAAGAACCTTCGTGATCTACAAGGTCCATCATACCCTAGCTGAGCTGTTATACTCTAAAGAAATTAAACGTTACATCTAGCAATGTTGATGGTCAATTTTTAAGCTACTTGACTTAAAAGAAAGCAACAAACATAGTTGTTATTGCCTTCTTTTACTTTACTGCCAAGAGAAATAATTGTTCTAAGCCACTACTGAGGAAAGCAGGCTTACGCAACAGACAAATGGCACTTGCAAATACATACACAAGTCTCACGATACCACTCAAGTAATGCAGGCACTATACCTTCCTAATACAGGAAAAAAAGGGCAATGCTTGAACAACATACCTTCCAACTGAAACCTCGCCAAGAAAGCAATAGTTTGCACATAAGGTCTAGGCTATGCAGTTTTGGTTTAACATCTGCTGCAAGAGCAGTTTTTTTCCCTTAAAGCCCGTGCAGTTACTAATATTGAGAAAATAAGATTATTGTCTAAACAGCACAGAGATGAAAAAATGTTTGTATTTGCAAGCTGTCTGCTTATTTAGAAAGCATTCAAGACTGTATCTCATGATAACATATTTGAAGAATAACTTCTGGAAAATGAACCTTTTGGTTTATATTTTCATTTCTCTTCCTCCCTGCAGATGACCTGTGATTATTTTTCTAAGTGACAGAGTGCACAGATTCTTGCATCTTCCTACCACATGCATGGGAAGGGTTTCCAAGAGATTAAATTCAAGGATTCAAAATCATAATATTAGAATAATAAAGAATGATTTGGAGGGCTTCTTACCACAATAAGCTTGCCCAGAAGTACATAAACACAACTACTGCCATTATGTACAGAGGTAAGTGTCTCTCAGGCTGGTTTTATTTCATACCCTAGCTAGAAGAAACTGGAAAACACTTCAGAGGAAAAGTGGATGAAAATACTGGCCCTGATCATGGTTGCTAGGCACCAAGCAATGCATAGAGGACTACAACAAGCCAAGTTTCAAGCAGATTTAGATATTGTCCTAATGAACATAGAGTGTCATCAAAACCCAAGGGTTGGTTTAAATAATTTTGCCCAGACTATTCAAAAAGGAAAATTATTTTTATCTTGGCTTACTCTTACAAAACAGGTACAATACGCATGTAGGTGAACACCCCGACAGTTGCAAGCACACAACTTGTCATATTTAATTCCCAAATAGAGGAAGATTAAATAGCATTCACGACTGCTACTGAGCACAAGCTCAGCGGTTCACTTGCAAAGTATCCGCTGCAGGATGGGAATCCAAATCCTTACCCACCCATCTTCACTTCACTCCCAGAAGCATTTGCATCTTTGCGGCTCTTGGCTGTACATCCAACCATCTTGGGACCCTACCCACCTTGTGCTGCCTTGCCAGGAGGGACCAGGCCCACTGCTGACATACATGCCAGCCAACGTGCTTCCTGAGAGGGATACTTAGGTGTGGCAAGTTGTACCATAAAAGAGGCATTTCCTGGAGCGCTGCAATGCCTTGGAGTTCATCTGACACAAGTACAGGGTAAAATTTACCTCTCTGTGCTTACTGTAAAACAGATCAGAGGGAATCAAAGAATGGTAAAATAACCTAGGTTGGAAGGAACCTCTGGAGGCCATCTGATCCAACCTCCTGCTCAAAACCAGGCTCCGGGGTCAAAACAGATTTCAGGTCTTTAAACAGTTCTGTCTTTAAATAGATTCAGTTTCAGAGCCTGAATAGTTTGGGGATTGTCGGTTGGTTCTTTTTTCCTGACGAGTTCAAGTCTTTGATCACAGTTGTTTTTGTATAACATAAATAACATTTCCTCACCCATATCTGCCATTTCTTTTCATGCTTTAGATCTAGAGACTGACTGGAAATAAAACAATATCCTAAATCATACCAGATTTTGGAATACAAATCCAAACTTCTCAGTTGTTGTCTATCTGTTCAAAATGCTTCTGTGAATGTAATTTGATTCTGGTGCTTTCCTTTACCCCCTGTATTCTGATTATCACTATAGGTACTCAAATAAAAGATAATTAAAAATCATCAAAATGCCATCACCCCAATCCAAAAAACTCCAATCAGTCCTGAGCCAGTCAAGAAGCAGATCAAACTGCAAATATATTAAAAGACATGAACTCTACTCCTAAAGTTTTATCTTCAGTTGAGGCCATGCTAAATTTCTCTATCAAAAAAATACTTTTAAATGAGCAGTTTCCTCAATATTTGCTGCAACACTTAGGATTCTCTAGGTCATTTGTTACCAGGGAAGATATGACTTTTTATATATTCAGTTACCTTGTATCATATATTCAGAGCACTTTATTGTTTGTATTTATCTTCTTGTCTTTCAATAAATATTATTTTCAGGTTGTGTCATAACTTGTGCTCCAATCTACTAATGGTGTTTGGACAGATTTTCTAGTTTTTAAAAGTTTTTTCAGGCTCTAATGAATTAGTTCTCTTATGATTTATTGTTTCAAACTTAGTACCTTTATTTTTTATTCCATTTGCTCTTGTAGAAAAACGCATTTAAATGGCCTTCTTCAGGATGATTTTATAGTTTAAGATCTCTCTTGTTTTTTCCATCTAACTTTCAACCACATTTTAACTATTTTCCTTCAAGCCTCACAATAATAAAACCACGTAAATTGCCATCAGAACACCTCTGCTAATAAATTAGAATTCCCTCACTTAATAGCTGAATTACTCCTAGCCCTGTGTAAAAAGGGTTGGTCTATGAATTCCTGCCATTGTAAACTGGTAAAAATTACCATCATTATAAGAAATAGTTACCACCCTCCTATGTCCAGCTCTTCAAAAAGTTCTTTAAGCTGTGATCCTGGCAGCAGCAGTATTAGCACAGGGAAAAGAAAGGGGTAATGGGGCAGTCAAGAGTAGCGGAGGGGCACCCATCCCTTGGGACCTGCATGGACTGGAGCAACTGGAGGACAGGTGCATTGTGCTCACTGCTGCACAATGCAATGGGTGGGAAGGAAGAAGAGTATGATTTCATAGGAAAACCTGGAGACAGTTGAATATGGCAATAACTTGGATTCATCCAGTGTAAGAACAACTGCTGCATCAAGTGTCTGCTCTGTCATTTCACAGGACTGCGGATATCCATACACAGAGCTTGGGTAGCAGCATGCAGAATGTCTGCCAGTGATTCAGCAGCCACATTCTGCCATCTAGTACAACACCATGATTCCCAAAGCAGATGAGTTTACCTTCCAAACTAAAATGGGCAGACAAGGGAATGGCATATTATTGACACCCTTTGGTAACCTCTACGATGCCCTATTTTCCTCCATCAGTCCCAGAAAGAAACTTCTATGTCCTTCCTCTTCCTGTATGTGCTCCAAAGCCAAATATTTATTGTGTTGCAAAAAAAATATTTATTTAAAATACGTGTTATTCAGTCATTCAATATTGAGTTAATTATAATAATTCCTTCATGCTTTCATAATAGATTTCAATCTATTATCACAGAGGTCTTTTCACTATTTAGATTCTGGCATGATGTGGTAATGCTTCCGCTATTACCTGTATTCACTGATATTTGTAACCAAAGCCAAGAATTCGTAAACCGACTGCTTGGAGTTAGCATTCTATGCCTATACTTGGGTATCTTAAGCAGTGGTTTACTTTTTGAAAAGTGCTGAGCATATAGCTCCTACTTTAACTTTCAAGGTGAAGAATTAAGGCCACTGAAATTTGGATTTTATTTTTTTTTTAAGAAAGTATGGGTTTAGAGTTTATTTGATGTTTTGCTTTTATTTTTCATGATACAGACAGAAAATTTGAGAAGTGAAGCAGAAAAAAGCCTGAGTAAATAAATAAAAGCTTTTAAATCAATACTGGAATTCAATGCAACAAGAAATGAGGGAGTTCAGAACTTCCATGAGGTTTTAAAAGTAATGCACATGAATAAAATGTCTTTTGGAGCCTAAGCCAACTGGTATGAGGAAAAATGTTTTTCTTCTCAGATAAGCTTGCACATTATAATGGCTTTTCTTCATCCACTCTTCTATTCAGACACCATTATAGTCCTCCACCAAAAGAAGGACAGTAAACAAAAAAGCCAATCTAATTTGTAATGTGACAATAGCAATGAAACACCCTAAAGCTCACTACAGCACTACTCTGTACTCATTTGTAAAACTGCATGTTCACATTCTGAAGTTAAAAGATCCCTCTTACATTGCACCATATATGGACACAAAAATAGTTACATTCTTCCTTTTTGGTCTTAATACTACTATATAGCCATGAGTTTATTAAGAATACAAATTTTGATATTCCAGTTCAAAGACAACAATACTCAAGACCATCAAATTTCAAGCACAACCACAGGATGAAAGCTCCACCATCTTGATACAAAGGATGTCAGAGAATGATAAACTTTCCTAAGAATCCCCGTAACATCCAGTACAGTCAAATCACAAATCTAGTGTGATAACCTGTATTGGGTAGTGGTGGGTTTCTCAAATTTCATAGGAAAGCACAAAATTTCCATTATACCCTTGGATGAGACTAAAAATTTGTGAACCTGTGGAAAGTATAGAGATGCAAGGAACTTCACTGATTACCGTAGGCAAAAATACTTCTATGTCAAAGTATATGGCATAATTAAACTGTTATCACCATTACATTATTGCACTGAAGTCCATCTACCACATTGTTTTATCAGTAAATCCTACAGTTTAACATCTATAAGCATTTCACAAATTTCTGCACATAGCTGTATGTGAACAAAAAAAAATCACTTGTGTTTCTAGCAAGTATGTTTACCCTTGACACAATTACTGTAAAGTCTATGGAAAACAAAATGAAGGTAAATCATACTCAAGGTGTTCTTTTTTCCTTATTCTGGCACAAACTAGAAGTTGCCCCTAGTATATCAGTTAATTTTACCTAATGTAGCTGGAAGAGTGTCAGGCCTGTCAAGGAGACAGACATGCCCACACTTCTTCCCTGCCAGCTGCACAGTTCTTCCAAATGACTTGTTGTGCACAAAGAAAAGATGGAAGAGTCTGCCTTAGAACATAAAGTCTTCAGGACAGTGACTCACTTCAATGACAAGTTGAATTATTACATTTTTTATTCAATTTGAATCACTGTATCTAGCAGAAATCTCTCATTCTCTGCCCTAGTCCTATATCAATGCTTTATACCATGTAAAGGTGCAACAACAAATCTCCCTCTGTTTTAGACTTCAGGAATGCAATGCAGAATTTGAAGTGTTTATATCGCATTTGCTGGAAGAGGTCGAGGAAGGAAGGAGAAAGCAGAACTGCAAGGGCCACAGAATAATGATGCAGAATCTTGATGATTGTATACCAAATTGCTAGTTACAAACCATATTTTTCTTAACAGACACTCTTACTATTCTTTAACATAGTTAACATAATCCATAGTTCATAAGAAACTGTGCTACATCCAATCTGGAATTATAAACCACCTGCAAAGTATCTGAAGGCAGTGAGAGACTACTGTCCTCATTGCCTATTGTTCCTTCTCTCCACCTACACCACTTTCCTGATTTATTTTTAATTCCTGCAATACAAGACTGGAAACTTTTGGTAAATTAAAAAACATAACCCTTTAGCCACAGTCTCAAACCAACGACTCACAAATCAACTTCAAAATACTGTGGCTATATCCACGATTCTTGGTGCTTAATCAATTCAAGCTGTGACAGTTCTCAAACATTAAATCACAAAAATTAAGCAAGTTTGGGCACAAGGAGAACCTGAATACAAATTCTAAGCAGAAATTTTGTTGGAAGTGGACTGAGTAATTATAGTGGGAATGCGCTTTCCTTCTAATCTCCAGTGATGGGGCTGAATACACAGGTTCTGAACATTTGTCAGCAATGTAATCTTATGACATTTATTCCAGGCAAAGGGAAAGGGTCAGTAAAACCTGGGCAAAATCCCACCTTATGGGGTGTTTTGTTTTTGTTTTGTTTTGTTTCTGTTTTGTTTTGGTTGGTTGGTTTGGTTTAGTTTGTTTCAAATTTACTTCACCCCTGTTCTGAAAAGTAAATGACTTTTTTTCTTCCACAGTCCTATCATGTTGTCCTACCCATACATAAGCTGAGTAAGTATGTGAAGTACTTCAAGGAAATTCTAAAATGAAAGCATGCCCATCTCTGCCAAAACTCACTTCAAGCCAGTGGCCACATGTATCATGCCTTTCAGAATAGTTGATAACTGGAATATTAAACATTACAGAGAGCATGCAGGAGAGAAGGGTACAAGTATGTATCAGCAGTTTCAAAGCCCTAACTAGCTTTATTCACAATAAGACAAGAACGAATATCTGCACATGCCGCTGACCGGAACCTCAGGAGCAACAAGCCTAACTGCATGGAAGCAACTCCATCTGTTGAATCCAGCCTGCTGCCCTAAATTTAAATATGACATGCAGTAAAGGTAGCACAAAACTTTTACTGTGGGACATCTAATATTGCAACTGTTAAGCATTCATCTTCTGGTGAAAAAATAAAAAGCAGCAAAGTAATATTAAACATGGCCTGAAGACAACACTAGCACCATTTTTTTTCTCTCTCTTCACAAAACAAAGAGAATCTGACACGGGCCACAAGCTATTCTACAGAGAATACTATAAGATCATTGGAATAATGTTGGATATTTTCTACTAAAAACTTCTTCCCCACAGTTTTTACATTCATTAGATGCAGATGGAAACACAACTATCATAATTCAGAACTAATTTTATAAAGCACAGAAAAATCCCACTGCCATTCTTACATTCTCATATATTTTGTTTCATAGCAATAGTACTTTATTGTACTTCTAGACATGCAAGAGCCATCAGACACTTCTTTCAATTGTACCATTTAAGAAAACATAGCATAAAAAGAAAAATTAATTAGTACTACACTGACAGATACAGTGCTATGACAGAATAGTCCTAAACATCTTCCTCCTGTTTTGGTAACTTTGCACAGCTTAAGAAACTGAAAATGCTATGCAAACTCACACATTCTTAAATATAGGCATGTAAAGCAGTAATTCGCTATGATACATGTCTCTTGCTTTGAGACAGCTCTTGATACTCGGGTATCAGCCTCTATTTATATATACATTCTCTGTTCAGACTCAGGAAAAAGAACCTAGCGCTTTGAGTTACACAGGATTGCTTCTTCCAAGCACTACACCAAAAGATGTGGGGCAAGGATCATCTTTTATTCTCTATAATGTGTAGCACAATGGGGTCTGGCCTACCACTAAGGCTCCTAACAGCTTTGATTCTTTATATAATTTTACTGCAGTCTAATGGCACAGATGGCATGAATCAATCTATGCACTACTCTTGTGCTGCTAATGCTACTCAAGTGTTATTTCACTGTGTGGCTGTACTTACTCAAGATAGCAAACCAGAGAAGACAGCTTCATCTAAAACTATATTTGAAGATATTTTCATAAGGATACACACAATGCTTCTAGAATCAGCTCCAGCCGACTGAAATTCAACCTACTCCAATTCTGAAACCCCTCAGAAACTGACTGCTACTATACTGCTTTCACCTGAACAGTGGTGACCACAGACTGTCCTCCACCCTCCCGAACACACACGCAGACATGCTGTCCTAAACAAGCATTGACGTGTTCAGAACTAATGTCTTGCCAACCATACCACAAGTAGCTGTATCTGTAATGGAAGGGACATAGCGACTCTTGGGAGATCAATTTCACTTAAAAACTACAAAATAACTCACAATTGGTAACAATTCAAAAATCAGTATTTACACATTATCTTGCTCATGTTATTTTATATAGTTCTGTGTTGCTTAAAAAAAATAAGATAAATATTAGTGAATATAACTTCCTTATTTTTTTCCAATAAAGTTCTTTCAAGAAACAAACAGATAACTTAAATTGCTAGTGACTATTTTTCTGCTAATGACATAATTTAATGTAGAGAGAAAAATAAAAACATTTTCTTCTGCAGTTTTAAATTAGTCTTTTCAAAAGTGGTTATCAGTGTTTATACTCTACAGTAAGAGCTATTCACATAATTTACGTCATATATATTTTTATTAGATTTATTTGTGCTAGTTGAATTAGGAATATCAGTTTGAATCACTTACTGTAGTTTCAACTCAAGGACTTTTATAACCATTTTATAACTTCTTTGTCTTATGTACTATCGGAGCCTTTTCAAATGTGTATTTGTGTTTCTAATAAACTGAACTGCTTTTCTTCAAATCAGTGTATTAACTCTTATTAAAATTATAAAGGCATTGTCATGATACATATGCTTATAATCTACAAGTGGAAAATACTATAGCAGGTGATACTTCTATGCGATGTTCTCCTGATATTTTTTAAAATTGTTCTCTTGGAGAAGTAAGTGTCAAATAGGAGCTGATGCCTCTCCTAAATCCAGGTATCTAACTCAAATTCTGGTCAGACATCTAGGCCATTAAAAAAAACAAAAAAACCAAAAAACCCCCAAAAAAATGCTTCTTCAACATTTTCACATGGGGATTGAACCTCCAGTAAGTTCAGGAAGAGGATCTGGTGACCTGAAGAGTCATTATAGAACCCTCTTGATCCTATGTGATGAGTTTCTGCATTTCTGTCCTGTTTTGAATCTGATTCCCAAAAGTTCACTGAACCAGAAAGTGGTTCATGCTAGTCACCCTCCACATCTGCTGATTCAGAGAGAACAATTGGCATTTAGAAGTCAAGTAGATCCAACCACAGATTATGTAACACAGCAGTTTTACTTTGCCCATCTTTAGAAATTCAGAACAGCAATTCCAAGTTTCACTAGATTAACATCCTCAGGAGATCAGCAGCAACCACTAGCTGACCATAAAAGAAACCTTATCAACAAAAGATAAATTTAACAGCAAAATTTTACAGAGGTGCGTGTATAGAGAAAAGGACCTTGATTTGAACATGCATCAGTCTGTGGATTCTAATAGCATCCTGGTGATATACTAGTGTGCTAAAACAAAACAGAACAAACAGAAAAACCCACAGAAAGCCCACACCAAAACCATTTTCAGTCTCTTTTTATTGGCTTTCAGAACAACGATTCTGAACTGTCTTCCTAGAGAATCTGAGAAATGACAAAAAAAATGCAAAACCAGCAGGTTATTTTTCAAGATAAAGAGTCAGCATCAAGACCGTCAATTCAGACAACACTAGAGACTGACCTAGGTGCCACAGAGATCATCCCAGGCTAGTTCCTGAGCCCAGAGACATTCACTTTCATTACTAATAGAGTGAACGCAGTTGCCTCAAAGTTCCTGCACACACAGTTTTGAATGGTTTACAGTACGACCTCTGCATAGTAAACTGGCTACATCACTTCTGAAAAACGTCAAACTGGTGCTGTGCTTCCCCTATGTAGAAAGTGAAGACTAAAAAGGAAGCAGATACCTTGCTAAAAATGGGTAGAATACCCCTATGTGATTAGAGCTGCCACTTGTTGATACCGTGTGCAAGCAGTAAGCATAGCCTGTTTCTGTAAGCTGTCTTCTAAGAAAGTTCCACAGTCAGGAACTTTATTGGAAAGACTGAGAGGATTCTGTTCAGGCAAGGTTTCTGAGGCCTTTAGAGAGATCCATTTTTCTAATATCTGGGACACTTATATCTGGGCTCAAACTTGCTAGGGAATTGATGAAAATAGGGACAGTATCTAGACCGTGCTGCTAGGTCTGTTTTCCTTGGAGAGGCCGAAACGTCTTGGGTCCTGCCATCTCCTTCATAGTCCTTGTACGTGACTCTCCACTGAAAACTCCTTGAAATAAAGCTACTGAAGGACATTGTGAATAGAAAAAAAAAGTGTCACAAGTCTGATGATGAGTTGTCAGCTTCTTTGTGACACTTCATTGCTAAGACTCTAATGCTGGATTGGTGGTGTCACTTCACAGATTTCCAATTTCTCTTGCTTAACTGCAGTGTGAAAACAAAATTAGATTTAAAAAGATATGTTTTGAATAGAGGTCTATATCACAAATGAACAAACTGACATTGTGATATTATCTGTCTCCTTTCTCATTTTATAGCTGAGATTGCCATCTCGGTTTAATACCCCTCTTCCAACTCCCTGCCATCCTGAGATGAGGAATTTTTGCTGGATACACTTTCAGTTACTGAACTCCCAAAATGAAGACTTCCTCATATAACAGGAATACCACTTTCACCTTCAGTGCTTTGGAGAATCCATGACAGCACCCTGAAAGATTCAGGAAAGCACAGAATTCAGTTTTATTGTTTGCAATGCCTCCCTACACACATCTGGACAGTATTATCTCATGGCAGGAATCACAGGTGCTCTGGATTTAAAAAACATAGCTTTGATGACCAGCCTAATTAATAGGCAATACTAGTGATGAACTTGGGAAGAATTCTCCCTTATGAAGGGATGTGAAAGAAGAAAATTCCCTATGAACAGTTTTGCCTGCCACATTCAGATTTTATTTCCCAAATTATTTTGGGATCCACAATATATATGAAGCCAAAGCTTATTATCAAGAGAATTAGCAATTTGAGGTAAAAGTGCAGTTTCAGATTTCTAGCTTGGGAGGCTCCTATGTTCCAGTCTTAGAATGATCTTCTCAACTGACAACCTTGAACCTTCCTCTTTACTCCAATTTAATTATGATAACAAGCCACAAACCTTCAGATTCACTTAGGATTATGTTTTGTTAAACCAAATTCACTAAAAGGCAAAGACTACCGACCTTAAAGGACAGTTTCAGCTTTATAAGACTCATGTATTCAAAATACCTCAGTTTCTTTTCATTCTTACCCCTCCATGCCAGCAGAAGGTTGGCCACAAAACCATAAAATGGAGGTTTCTCTAACTCAATACCATACCTCCAAGAGCAAACATAATCAAAAGCCAAAGGAAGATCAATCACAGGACAGGCATGCATGTCTCCTGCATGCTCTCCCGTCCTTCAATTACTTACAGCTCGGGGGATTTTCTCAGCCTAATACAGTTTGTTTATTAACCCTCAATGGCCTTCTCTTCCAAATTCTTATTCCTTTGACCCCAGAGTTAACATAAACTTTCCGCATTCTTATACAACACTAATACTTCAGATTAAACCTCTTGATTGTTCATGAAGTAGTATCAGAGGGTATTGGTACAAAGAATGAGGCATTTCTCTCTCCTGACTCAACCTTTGTCTAGGAACGTTAATCTCCTGTGAGGTTATAGGGAGTACGTGGAAACTGCTGCTCCTTGTACAAGTCAGTCAGCTCCCAAGTGCAAAAATCCATTTTAATAAGCTAGCAAAACAAAAAGCTTTACTGAAAGTCATAACAGGCATCTACGTGTTGGTCATTTTCTATCTTTAAAGTGTACAGACTTCTCTACGTGTCCTGGTTTCAGCTGAGATTGGGTTTATTTTCTTAGTAGCTGGTGCAATGCCGTGTTTTGGCTCTGATGTGAGAACAATGTTGATAACACACTGACATTTTTAGTTGTTGCTGGATAATGCTTATACCAAGTCAAGGACTTTTCAGTTCCTTGGGCCCTGTGAGCGAGAGGGCTGAAGGGGCACGGGAAATTGGGAGGGGACACAGCCAGGACAGGTGACTCAAACTAGCCAAAGAGGTATTCCATACCGTATGATGTCATGCTGAGTATATGAACTGGGGGAAGAAGGAAGAAGGGGGGGACATTTGGTATTACGGTGTTTGTCTTCCCGAGTAACTATTAAGCATGATGGAGCCTGGCTGTCCTGGAGATGGCGGAACACCTGCCTGCCCATGGACAGTAGCGTATTAATTCCTTGCTTTGCTTCACTTTGCTTGTGTGCACAGCTTTTGCTTTAACTATTAGATTATTATCTCAACCCTCAAGTTCTACTTTCCAATTCTCCTCCCCATCCCTCTGGGTGAGGGGGGAGTGAGTGAGCAGCTGCATGGTGCTTGGTTGCCAGCCAGGGTTAAACCACAACACCATGATTCACTGAAAGCAGACTGGAAAATGAACTTTTGCTCACTGAAAGAAAACATCACTGAGTAGCAAGAAAAATTCCACCAAGAACTCAGCCTATTTATCAGCAGTCCAGTCTACAATTATTTAACATAAACTAGCTTCTTGTATCACAGGATTATGAGTATTTCAGCATTAAAAAAAATAATTTACGGTGAGAAAGTCATCACAACCATCATATCCAATTCATGTTTAGCACAGACTATATAATTTCAAATTAAGTTAGAAGTCTACTTTTTCCCCCCTCAGAAAATGGTGAGGCAACAAGAAGATTTTAATATTTAAGTAAATAACATCCCTGTCAAAAAACAGTGCTTTTGCTTTCCTTCTTCCTCCTTCTCCCTGTTCCAGCATTCAGTGATGGAAGCAAAGACAAGTATAAATCACTATATGCCATCAAGGCAAAATCATCCCCGAGAGTCTGGCATCATGCCCAGGATTTTACTCACTCCATGACAAGTGGTGTTCTCTTCAGCTAGGATTTATCCAGCCTCATCAATAAATACCTCGAGCATGGTCATTTGATGGACATGATGAGATTAGATTCCAAAACATTTAGGACTGTATACAGCATTTCACTATTGTAAAGAAAGTGGCAAATACCCTGAAGCAGAAACAATTTCTTTTTCTGACATTAAATGTCTGAACAAATGGTTGTAAAATCCTTGCTGACCAGGCATAACATGAGGGCTTTTTAAAATTCACTTGGTGCTTTTTTCTGTACATTATTCTATGGGCCATTTTCCCCTTAGTGTTTGCTTTACAGTCATCTGCTTTTCTCACTTATGTATGATGGGGGAGAATATGTTTTCATCTGTGTCTTGGGAAGCAGGATCTGGAATTGTTTACAAGCTTTTAGTTCTTGCTTTTCTGACTCAGACCAGGGGATCTAAAATAACAGGGTTTAATATGGCAAGTAAATATGGTCTCTCTTGCTCTCTAGTCCAATTAAAACTTATTTACTGATAGCAGAACAGAGTAACTGCATAATTACTTGTATACAACATGAGGCTCCAGCAGGTATGATAGAGAGAAGACATAGATGTACAAGAGACAGCAGAAGAAACACATGTTGTTTGCAAGCTGTTCAAGGGACACTCACCACTGGAGAGCGGTCTGGATGCTTCCAATTTTGCTAAAGCAGTGCAAGCTTAAGTGTATTTGTCAGAGAAATGGCAACTACTGAACAATGTTTCAGCATAGCCAAAAACAAAGGCACATGCCTGGGATCAAGGAACGTAGGCTAGACTTGCCAAACTGTCATTACATATTGGAGAGCAACAGCTCTCCAGGGTTGCTTCCGTGTCACATTCAAAGTCAACTGAACACAAGCATCAGGGTAAAGCTTTTGGATAAAATGGCTAATAAGACTAGGATGCCCAAGGAGGAAAAACTGAAACAGGGAAGAGTTATTAATTTTCTATGTTGTGCTAGTGGAAGCATTATTGAAAACTTTATCTAACTCTAATGTCCATCCTTCAAAGATGATGCTGATTATTTTCAGGACAAAAAACCATAAGAATTATCATCAGGAATCAGTGAAAGCACAGAAAAAGTTAAGGTCCTTATAATAGGATAATTAAACCATGACTCAAGCATAATCTGTTAGAATTTACATGGAGTTAGGAAGGACATTTTCATTCTTGGTGTAAATTTGTATAGTAGTAGTAGAATATATGGAGGAAGGAGAAAAACCTCTATCTTTCTTCAGGTTACATTATTCTCAAGCAGATTTAAATTAGAATTGAGGTTGCCCTTACAAATATACTTGATAGGGGAATTGCTGCATGAATTTATATAACCAGTGGAAAGCAAGATTAGATGCTTGAGATCACCATCTCCCACTTCACAATATAGTCTGACGTACAGAGTTTGCCCGCAAATTTGAGCTTGTGCTCACCTCTGGGTTCTGCTGTGGTCTAGCCCATTTGGCATCTTCCCAGCCCCACAGGATCAGAAATACTTTCAGGAGGTCATAAGCCACTTTATTTTAAGCAGTTCAACAAAAAAGGAATCATATTCAGCTCCCTATGGATTTTCATGCTTTCAAAAGGTCAAAGGCTTTGCTGAGCCCAGTTTGCCTTCTGGGCTGGAACAGTAGAGACACATCAGTTTTTATAGCCAGAGGCACACAGAGCAACGTGGTTATCACTGTATTTAGCTGCGTTCAGCCCTCTGTCCTTATATGCAGATGCATCGATTAGAGGCAATTTTCACCACTCTCCTGATCAAAGCTTAAAAGTCACCCATAGGAGACCAGTGAAAAGCCTTACCTGCTCTGCCACTATTTCAAAAGCAGAACAGCCGTCTTTCCTGCACAGACTGTCAAATGGACCTGCTACCCATCCCAGTGAGACAGGAGGGAAAGTGCAAGGAGAGGAAGAGGCACTCCTACACACGCAGCTGCTGCTGTGTCTGCACACAGAGACAAGGGAGGCGCCTCCAGACTGGTGCCTGTTAGCCTGAACGGCTGTGCCTGTGAGCGTGTGCTTTGGTGAAAATGGAACAACAGGGACAAGGCCTACTTCTGACAACTGCACAGCCTCCCAGTGGTGTGAGTTCCTATGAGTACCACCCAGAAACATCCATAACCCAGGCCCCCATGGTCTCAGAACTGGATCCTAGCAAAGGTGGAACCATGCTCTTCAAGTTCTGCTTCAGTGTGTTAGTTCAACAGAGGGTTTTAGAAACAGCCAAGACATACTGATGAACCAGTGATTCAAAACCCCTTCTTTGGAATGTACTATTCTTCAAAGAAAAGGAAAAATGAAAATGTTATAATAAGTTATTATCCAATGAAACCTTTCTTTGTATTTTATTGAAGAGCAGCAGCAGGCACACGGGCTGGAAGCCACGTCAGTTCAGGTCTGGATGGTGGAGGAAGCGGAACGAACGACAAAACATGCTGACTGTTTTAAGCATACTCCTTTAGATTCATACGAGAGCCCAACAATGTTACCTGCCTACCGTGGAAAATTACTTGAGTAACCAAGATGAATAGAGAAGAAAAGCACACAAACCAGCTGCTTGAATAGAAGCTGTGATCTCTCTTCCTCCGGAAGGGGGATCAATCTCTCTGTGGTACCCTTTTTCAATACAGTATTGAAATTTGAAAGCAAAGGTAAACATTTCCAAAAGGACCTGTCAGCCAGGACAGAATTTATTTCAAAAGTTATTTATCAGATATATTTCCATAGTTGTATCAGCATGCAAGTCTCTCAAATACTGCATTGTATTTTCCCTAAGTTAGCTCCTGCTCCTTAAACCTTTAACACACTATGTCCCTCATATAGCCATTTCCTCTGTGCGGTTACTGCTATGTATATGCTCAAAATGTAAGAGAATTAAACATTCTAAATTACAAACATTTCAGCATATATTTTTCTCTCCTTTTTCTTTCACTGCATAAGATTTCAGTACAGAACAATAATCTGAAAGACTCAAACGTTCTCATATTTTATGGCCACTGAAAGGCTAAAATATTCAGCTTTGCTTCATCTGCTTTTTCCCCTATGGACAGTCGTCAAATACTTGCATGCAACAGCCTTATGCTTAACAAGAAAAACAAAGTAGCAGCAGTGCTGGTTTTATCATAGGGACAAAGAAAATCTGAGGAAAAAATAGATTTGGACATTATTATTTATAACTACTATAAAAAAAGAGGCTGAAACTGGAATGTAATTTTTAAGTGTGTTGTAAAATGTGTTAAACATTTAAGTAAGAGGTAATGCTGGAGTTTGAACTGCTATAAGCAAGAGCTTATTTATGTCAAGATTAAAGCATCACTGAGTTGGATAAAAATTATATAATTGTCAAATAAGTAGGATAAAATGAAAATGTTAAATAAGAGCTCTAAAAAAAGTCAGTGCCTTGATTCACACATAAAACCTGGTTCAGGTTGAATAAGGGAAGAATAAATCATGGTTAATGACTTACAAAAATTAGGATACAAGTTGTTAGGTTTAAAGGAGATTTATCCATTTTTTGCTGGTAGAAATCAATTCAGTATCAGGTGTACACCACAGCTGCACATCCAGCCCGGAGATCTACATGCAGATGCCAACTTTTACCTACTGTTCTCCCTACTTTGACATAGAGCACTAGATTTTATAGAAAACTCCAGATTAAAATATAGTACTGCTCCATTACTACAGTTGCACATGATTATTCAGTATTTGTGCAAATGCTTAGTTAGCTTCTTGGACTCAGGAGGCAACTGAGACATTTACTAAAACTGGGAAGCTGGAAATCCTCTAGTTCTGTCCCTTTGTTGAAAGGACGGCAGTGGCTTTAAAGCACAGAGGCAGCAGATTTCCTTGTTCTAGAGAAAAACAATCCTTAACAGTTAAATACCTCAATACCTGTTCACTACAGCAGTAAAAATCTTATGTGTATATGAGATTTTATTTTGTCATTGTTATGGTTTAGCATTAACAGCTAAAGGAGGTGAATAGGAGCTTTTCATTCTCTTTGATGTTATTTCATTTTGCAGTCTTTCGTCTCAGCCAACTGCTTCTGAAGGGCATTGATGTGCCTTTTGTTCCGACTCAGACATTATCTTGGTGACCATAATGAGGAGAAGCTTTCTGTTTGTTTGTTTTTAAATACAAGTTTAGATTGTGAAACAATTATGCAACTAGATCTTTAGAACTCTTTCTGTGACCACATGTTTGGCTGCATAATCTCATTTAAACAGGGATTCTTGTTTTTAAGTGACAAACAATAAGGCCACACAAGGATAACAGCACTGTAAGTGGTTTTCAGTGGATAATAATAATAAAATAACATGCAAGTTCCGCTTTTGTGTGAGGTTTTATATTTGAGGGTATGTAATAGAACTAAAACATTTTAAAATGTCCACATGAAAAGCATTCGCTATGCTTCAGATCAAAGAGTAATAGTAAGAGATTAAGCACATGCTGAAATATTTTTTCCAGTTAGCAATAAATATCAGATGTAGATAATCATATGCAAAATACAATTGCTTCAATTTCTGATATAAGCTACCTAAATATAAACTTTACAAGCAACAGACAATAGCAAGCCAGCAGAAGAAGAAGAATTTCAACACCCCAAACTCTCCATCAGTGCAAGTGATCAGGACAGCTTGAAAAACAGCTGCACACTTGGCAATGCAGCAAGCTGGGGAACCACATACATGCTCCTTTTGGAAAGCTTGTAATGTGGGAGCTGGGCATCTTGCTTGTGCCATTGCCAAATCCAAATTTAGTGCATGGGGCTAAAGGGGCTGACACCACTGTTAGAGACTAAAGAAACTGTTCTACCAGCAACGACAGGATGGTAACAGTTTTCAAAGAGCAGGGATGCTGCTCCTTTGGCCAGGTGTTCTGTATTGGAGCCTGAGGTCTGCATGGGTAAGCTCACTATGAGCATCAAGACATCTGTTCACATCATGCATGTACAAAACTTTACAGGTATACATCACTGAAGTGTCTCAACCGAGGAATATATGCATTCTTTAGTGTCCCACAGACCATCACAAATTATTAAGGTTTTAGCAAAATGTTAAAATAAAAAAACACTGCTGTCCAAAGATGGTCTAGAGCTCCCTTGCCTAGGCTTAAGTGAAACAGAACAAGCTAAGGATGCCTTAAGGAGATAACCTGCTGTGCCAACTTCCCAGCATCTGCCAGAAATGCAACATACTGAAGAGATGTTAACGGGTATTTCCTGCTACTTACTGGAAGTCTTGCCCTAACTGGTGAGCTTCCAACACTATATACTTAATAGAGAAATATCATTGATAATTATAGGCTTTTCATGGTTATTGTAGAAGAAAAGAGATTTTGTTCCCTGAGGTTGTAGACAACCTCATTTATAAGTCATCCAGCATTACTCAAAAGTGAAATTCAAGGATGGTATTAGCTTGCTTTGAAGTACAGGCTGCCTGCCAATCAGAACTGCTATGACGTAGGGACCCTCAAGATTTAGAAGTTAAAAAACATGAAAAAAAGAGGAATTGTCCTCAAGAAAAATAACTAGTCCAAACCTTGATGAACATACAAAACATTCTTCCCTTCTGGCAATTCTGCCCCTTGGCAAGCAGCACATCCATTCTTTTATTTCTAAGGGCATTATGAAAAATTGGTGGTTTGCACAAATCCTAGTTTGCACAAGCACAAGGAGTATTGCCTTTAGAGTCAATGATTTTGTAGATGTCAGCAAAGCCCCATATTTCAACAATTGTTTGTCAATAGCATGCACTAAATTAGTGGATGCATTTTAGTGACAGTCAAGTAAACTGCAATGAAGTCAACGGGAAGTTTCCCTGACTAAAACCTGAGAATATGGTATAATACAAACTATACATAAAGGAATCCAGAGATCATATGTAAAACCATCTGTTGAATTTCTATTTCCTAATGTCATTAAGAGGATTTTGATGAACTCATTAACAGAAGTCTAATATCCCACAGACTTACAGAGGGAGAAGAATACTTGTACCAAAAAGACAATACAAGAAGTATCTGCCATTTTGGAAGTCTCCACTGCTTTTAAAAGACTGTGTCACTTTTGCAGCGGCCAGAAATAGACTACAGTGTACACAACAGTACTTAAAAATCTTTTATTTGGCCTGCTTCCACAATTTTCCTACCTTTCCTGAACAAGGAGAAAACAAATAAACAAAAAAAAACAACAAAAAAGGACACCACCAAAAAAAGGCATCTTAGTGAACTTGATGTTTGATAAACAACAATAATTACTACCTGAAAAAAAATTCTAAACCACACTTGATAAAGAGATATTTAGAAAGCTTAGACATAAGGAAAATGAAAATGGTAATCAGAGCTGTCTAAAGAAACTGGAGAAATGACTTAATGTTTGAACTAAACCGATAAACTTGCCATCAATCCGAACCAAAATATGTAGTTACAATTTCAAAATCACTTACATAGAAACATACAACCTGCAAATTTTAAGCTACTATTTCTATAGCCTTGGACTAGTTTGTGTAACAAAATATTTTTTCCCCTCAACTTACAGTCCTACTGTAAGCAAATATGAGCATCCATTTCTTCTACCAATCTTGTAGCTGTTTGTACAAAGGTCCTTCCTCTGCAGCTCCTCCAAACCAGGACAGACCTTCCTGAATAGCTGAATTCTGCCTCAAAGGCACATGTTTTCTTTCAAATCCTATCTGAAACCTACTTTTTACCCTTGGTCTGTATCTCTAAATCCCCTTCTCTTTACTACATTACATACTGCGTAACATAAATGTACTTGACATCGTTACAGCATCATATATAACTCTGAAAGCCTATTATGCCACTTTTCAATATCTCACTGATTCAGTGAAGCACTGTTTTACATTTTAATATGGAATAACAGAGATGAATCTCTAGCACTACTTCTGCGAAAGCTAAACACTTTACATTAAGATACTGTTTTACACTGGTTTAATTGTGATTTTACCAATTAAATACTACAGTTCTTCAAGCTGGCTCCTGTCTCAGGGTGACTATTTGTGCAGTGTTTCAGACAAAACAGTTTTAACAGATGAGGGAGACCAATGCATTGAGAATGGACCTAGAAAATAAAGCAGCAGCTGGAAGGAGCACTGGGATACAGAGACCAGGTTTAGGAGTGGAAAGGAATTTAAGACTAGAATTAGCAAGGGAAGCAGTCAGGGAGCTGAAGCTGAGTGGGGATAGCACTGAGATCAAATGAATCACAAATGAAACCACACCAAATGTGGAGGGAAAACTGCAGTTAGGAGTAAAAAGGGAAAGCAAAAGGCACAGGTCTGATGGAAGCTGGACTGGAAGGAGAAAAAATTACTTGTCAAAGCAAAGACAGTACATTAAAAAAGCTACAAAAATGGGTCACACAGACATGAGAAATCTCAGAGCAGATCAAGAGATGATAAACAACAATCAGCACAGACTGGGTGAGGACACTGGAACCAACTGGTATAAAGAGAAGCAGAAGGCTGGGATTTGACTGGGACTCAACAGCAAGCCCTGTGCAGGACAGAAAACTGCTAATGAAGTGGTAGAAAGATAAGAAATCTGAAGTATGGACTCTAAGTCCAGTAAAGAAAAACAATAGAAATGGCAGTACTGAGGAAGAATTATAGCCTAGACAACTACAGCTGAGATGGGAGGAGGTTCAGAAGGAAGCATCACTGGAAGAAAGAGCCAGAAAGTCCTTTTTCTACAGTAAAATACCAATACAGAAGAGCCTTTTGAGTACATTCATTTCTAGAGCCTGGAATAGAACCCTCTATTCCTCTGTTGTGGGCAAACACCTCTGAATCCCTCTGCCAAACTTTTCCAATCCTATCTTCCCCTGGTCAGCACAGACAACCACCTCATACCACTGCTGTTTACCCAGACAACTCAAGTGGCAGAGACCTGCCCAGAAAACCTAACAGGTCTGGTCCTGCTAGTAACACATATAGGTGTCAATCTCTGCTTTACCAGTTTCATCTTCAAAAAGCCTAGAAAATGACACCACTATGTTAAAGACAAAAAGACTGCAAATTTAAGCACCAGAAGTTGAGTCCCCTTCAAATTAATTCAACACACATGAGCAAATTGTGACAATGCAGTCCTACATGCTTCTCTGCAGAAATTAAATTCTGCCCCCAACAGTCAAAGAAATGAGATCTCCATCCTACCTTTTACCCTTCTTGTTCAGTTAGTGACCACCAGCTTGGAAATGATTGCTACAGATTTTAATCTTTTCTGTTTGACAGTCTTTTCCACAGCATTGCTTATAATGGTCTGTGTGATGTATGGCACTAACTACCTTCACGAAAGCAGTAACCAACCTACTTTACAGATGGAAAAACTGAGACAGCAATTTACCCAAGGACACAGTTTACCAACACCAGAAACAGCAGACAAGCTTGAATGTCTTCCTCTCAAACCCAATGCTTATTTTTCCACCCCGTGCTTTACTACACTAGAGATGCTGAATATCAGCCTCTCCCTGCCAGAGGCAGGACTTCTGAGGACTTTGGGAAATGCTGAGCTTAAATTCTATCCTATTCAACTTCCTCAGCATCACACAGGTCAGTGATTTGCAATCTTTCTGGAGAAAGTCCTCAAGGATTTTTCAGAACAAACACCTTTCTTCTTGTCCTGATTCCAGTTCCCTTCCAGCCTCCTCAGCTCTTCTCTTCCAGCTTCTGTTGCTTACTCCTCACTTTTCAAATTCTCTAACTTCCCCCAGCTGTAGCCATCCTGGCATGAAGCCCAAGCTAATAAACCTATCAGAGCTTATTATCTTGGTATCCACTCTATCCTGCCCTGCACCTCACCCCTAATGCTAGCCTATCTCATTACTGTATTCACTTACTAGTTGGGAATGGTCACACAGGAGGGCAATAGCAATGACAGAGCCAAAACCTTTTGTGCAGTAGTCTTCCTTATCCAGAAAACCCATTCTTTCTTTTTCTGACCCCTTCACCCCCACTATGCTCTCTAACAATTTCTGGCTTTGCACAAGAAAAATTGAGATTGTTCAATATACTCACTCCAGTATTTTTTATATCAGAGAATTCTGGTTTGCTACGCCAGTATCTAGAAATGTAATACATATATATAGCACCACATCCACACCTATTGCATCAATCTGCTGCAAATGCAGAAAGATCAAAAACACTTTCTTCTTTTTTGTACAGGAATCACCTGCTCAGCTGGATACTACCGTAATCACCAGTTAATAGAGCAGCCATACCTTCCTGAAGGGCAAGCCCCTTTTCCATAGGCAGGCATTCCCACAAACACAAACACCACAGCGTCCTGTTCCACATTAATTAATTAGTCTGAAGGTGACATCCCATTATAATCTCATCTATAAACACAGGAGATTTATTTATTTTTTTTATTTAACTAATGTACAACAGGATTTCCTTCTTGTAATAAGGATGAGGGAGGGAAAGCAGAGCTATCAAAACAACACAAGCAATCTTCTCCTGCTATTCATCCAAAACAAGCAACTGAGTGAGTCATCTTCCACAGACTGTGTTGTAAACCTTGGTTTTAACCTCATTATGCTATCGCCATGCTGTGACATTGACCAGGCTTGTGCCATTTGCAATTGCCAGTAAAGTGACAGAACCATTTTCCTCTCAACTTCCTATCTTAGGCAGTCTATAGTTTTATTCCTAAATGTATGTTATCTCTGTTCTAATGCATAATTGCAGGAATAACAAGCAGAAAGCCTCTATATCAGTTACAGCTGACTAACTTTAATTCCCTGCAAACTAGCTCTCATTTTCCTGACTGCATGAAGAGACTACATAACTGTTCTTTGCACAGGGTCACACATGACCTTTCTTTACTTCTAAATTCATGCAAAATCTCAGAGTTCATTAATACCAAAAAAATTTTGCACCATTGGGTGCAACTCCTCTCCATTTGTGTGAGTTCACTGCAGAAGTGAAACAAAAACTACTGAAGCCAATTTCAAGCATTTGTTATTACTATGCATTTTTCTTGAAGCCAGTGATAAAGACACTGCAGCGAGCATAAAGATACAAAATCTGGGTTTTAGTATAAGCGTGCATTTGAAAAATGCAAGTGCTTCACAGTCCAATTTACAATCCATAGACTTGATAAAAATGGCTTGAGGATTTATAGGAATTATTATAGGAAGCTAGATTGCAGAGAAGCAGTCTGAACATCTGTGTGTGGTATTTGGCCTAAACTTGTAAATACATAACAGCTAATCACAATTCCTCACTAACACAAAAAGGGAGGGAATTATTTATTGGACTCTTCTGTATTTAGTTTCAACGCTCATACTCATTACTGTGGTATCATATCAAATAAGTCTTGCACCTAAAGAAATGCTTACTAAAATGGAGCTATGGCTATAGGTTACTGGTTTTGTACAGGCAAATAAGGCATGTGTCTCTTCAAGGCTTCCATGGAAGACATACCATAACAATTATGCGCTATTTGACCAATGGCTGATTACATCTTTGAAATTCATACAGAGCAATTATTTATTACAACATTATTTAGCTATCATTTTTCTGCTTTTACAGAGGAAGGGAAAACACTTGCACAGTTTAAAATTCCTTTATTTTTGTCTCACCACCCTCTACTCCATTAGCTTGTTAAAAACAACTGATTGAATTTTTACCTCAACCCTCAAAGAAAACATTTTTTGAAAAGTTATGATGAAACCTTAGAGGAGGAATACTTGGACCCTAATGGAAAAGTGCAGCTTATTGGAAAACTGTTGTGTCACTTTCAGACTTTGTAAAACAGTTACTACCCATCATATGCTTTCTGTAGATACATTCTCCACATCTCAGGAAGTTAGGGATGGTTCAAGGAAATCAGGGATGTGGGAGTTTCTGTTGGTAGTGTTACCCCTAAAAAAACTAAATTGCAGAATGGAAATTAATCAAGAGTTCCTACAGAAATTAAAGTTTCTTTTGGGCTGCTAAGATGACTCTGTATACATTTGGCCAGACTCACACTTCTGCACAGTACACACATCTGTGCCCACTATTAACCTACATGCACACACTGCAGACATACACTCCTTTCCTCTTTCACATTTAGCCTTTGGAGCTCTAGACTTCATGGCTACAAAATAAATCTGATTGCAAAATATATGTTCACAGGTAGGAAAAAAAAAATATCATGTGAATACATAACCTTTTACAGGAAAATATTATTAACCCAAACTTCTTTCTAGTGGCTTCCATGTACAGTTTGGCTCTTTGAGAGCCAAGTCCCACTCTTTTGCAGTGTCTGCCATCTGGAATAGCTTTTCTTTCATGCTAAGTTTCATCTATTCTTTCATCCCATTCAAAAACACCATTCCAAAACACAACTAACATTTTTTTTACCCTTACCTTGCCCATTTGCCTCTACTTCCCCAGCCTATTACTCACTACTTTACTTACTAATCATGACATACAACTCTTCACAGACCTGTGAAATGTTTTGGAATGCAGCACATGACATACACTCAAGAAGCATGTTTCCCAACAGCAGTATATACATGCCAAGATATATATATATATATTACCCCGAGAAAACAACAACAAACCACAACCAAAACACACAAAATCCAACAACCACAAACTGGGACTAACAGGAGATCACAGGACCGAAAGCTACTGACCAGTCAGAGCTCCAGGGTTTGATCTATAGTGTTGAACAAAGTTTTAATTCCACTAGTCCAAGTCCCATTTTCTGTTTTTAATTACTTTTTGCATTAAGACCCAAGGAAAAAAGTGCAGTGAAGCAGACTCCCCATTTTACTTTCTTTTCCCCTTACTTCTGTGAAACAGCTTATTTCTATAAATCAACAATGCCTCCTCATCCTTAAGGCTATAACATTTCTAAACTTTCCTGAAATAGTAATTTTGCTTGGCTGGGATTTTTTAAATCCTACTCACAAATGCTTTGATAGATTGACCAAACGATACAAAAGATGTCTTGGAAAACAGATGCAGAATACCAGCTTCACTCACAAGATGCATATATTTTCTTATAGTAGAACAGTTTCAATATACCTCGTTCAGTTATGAATATATGCCTAACTTAGTATTAGCCAGCAGTCTCCCTACTGAAATAAGACAAATACCCACACCCAATTAAACTCAAGACAAATTAAGAGTCCTCTAACCTTCACCTCTGCTTCTTTTTCCTCCTTCAACCTTGCAAGTCAGAACATGCAATAAACAACATCCTGTCTTTTATTGCCAGAGGATCAATTGAATGCTTTTTTTAATAAAAGATACTTATTTTTGAAAGGTACCATACTGAAGCAATTTAAACATACACACCACACAATTAATCGCTGTTAAACTCTCCATCAAGCTAACAGAGATAGCAATAAAAGAGAAACAAGACGAACTCACATATTCTGTAAATATAGAGAATAATTAAAAGTTAACAATAACTTATTTGCTCCTGCTCCCATTTTTAAACTTTAAGAAATTACAGTGGAAAATGCATAGTGTTACACTACAATTTTGGAGGGCTTTGTTGTTGTTGTTTTTGAATTTTGGTTGGGTTTTTTTTTTCTTTTTAAACACAGAAGTACTGTTCCATCAAAGTCCTGAAGTGCACAATTTGTTTTTATACAACTTCTAAGTCAGTCATTTGATTAAATATGAAGAACCACATGGATCATTTTAATTGCAATGTCTGTCAGCCATCCCAATTATCCCTACTGTAGAAGTATGGTTTTTGTTTTCTCCTCTGTTGCTCTAAAATTTCTTACGTCTCAGTAAATTTTAATCAGGAAAAAGCATCCCAGCTCTTAAACTCTGGGAGCAAGTTTTCATCATGATCCAGCCAGACAAGTAGGAGATTCTTTAACATATTTGAGAGGAAGAAAAATGTCTTCTGCTAATTCAGTGAACTGCATTCAGAGCTGGTTTGTGTTGTGCCCTTACCAAACAGAATTCTTTGCTATGACTTCACGCTAAGCTAAAAATTAAACACTCTCACCTTTGTACACGAACAACTCTATCTCAAAGTACCAACATTAGCATCAGTGGTGAAAGAGGAAATACTATAATCCCCCAACAAGAGGGGAAAAGGAAAAAAAAAACCACCAGCAAAATGCCAAAGCCACAAACGTTGTTCAGTTAAACACACGGATCTGTGAAATGCAAGCATTAATGTACTTCCTGGAAATAAGTCATCAAGCTGTGCTCATGTATCACCCGAGAGGACAGTATCAATTCCACAATGGCACTTTGTAAGACAAAAACCACCACAGAATCCACGATTAAAAAGATGACGTCCACAAATACCTGCAGTTTAAAACTTACCAAGCACTTTTGCAGCATGCAGAAATTTGTTAACCAAAGCATCAGATACAGAACCTGTACCACTTTTGGAACATTCTTTTCTGAAACCAACTTAACTGAAACAGGTGGTAACATGAATAGAGGAGACATAGCACTCAAAAGCTATTTTTACTTTATTACATTCTCATCTTTAGTGAATATATTTATGTTCCCTAACTTCAGCAGTCTCTCTGGTCACATTCAAAAAGAACTTTCAAAATAGCAAGACTAAACACTATCAAGGACTTACCAGATTGGAATTGGTGGCATTGGAATCATCTTCTGGAAAGGGGATATAGATAGCTAAGGCCACACAATTGGCAAAAATAGTCAGTAATATAATTATTTCAAATGGTCTGAGGAATGGAGTTAAGGAAATTGTTCCAAAATGTGCACACACAAATAAAATAAAAAAGAAACAACAAAAAAGATTTATAAGAAATCTGTTTAAAGAAAACATTCCAAGCCCCTTATATTCTGAAAAGAAACATATGCCTTTTTAAGTACTTTTAGGAGCTCCCAGCCAAGAATCTTCCTAATATGTCAAAAGCAGTGTAGGCCAGTCGCGTGCCAGAGTAAACACAGATTTCTTAAAAGTTTTTTCTTCTTTTATTTATTTAGATTACATTTTCCCTATTTTCCTTCAAGTGTGGCTGTACTATTTTTAATAGCAGAAGCCTGTTCTAGGACTGTCATCTTTCACCTTCCAATTAGTTTCTCTTGGTCTCTTCCACCTGCATTTACAAACTCAAATAATTTTAACAAAAGTTTGGGGTGGGGTGGGGTGTTGTTTTTGTTGGGTTTGTATTTTTTTTACCCCTTTCTCAATCTGTCTGTCATATCTCAAAGTTAACGCAAGGGCCTGAGAAATGCATGCATAGATTCAGTTAGAAGATGTTTAAATGATGACAAAGTTAAAAAAAGCCTTTGTCCAAAATACTCACATTGCCACGTATACTTGTTTTGCTTAGAAGTTATTCGAAGGAGCATTTTTTTGTTATTTGCATTTTATTTGGCATCATAGGGAAAACAAATGTGCCTACACAGTATATCAGGGACACCAGGAAGCATATTCGTTATGACAGAGAAGCTAGCACCAATTCAGAAGCATTTCAGCCGGGCACCAAATTTGTTAGGGAAATCTCAAACATTTGGGATGTTCCACAAACAAATCCTGTACAACCTTGATGCTCCACTTGACTGTCCATTGGAATCTAAGGGCATTTTTCTACTGACCAGTTTGCTGCACTGTACTTAGTCTTTTTCAGTGGACTCCTTAACCTTAATTGCTGTGAAATGTTTCTAAACTCAGACTAGAGAACAGACTTACAGTCTGTCTACATTTACTTGCCTTCAGGAATATCCTGGAAGCTAGCTCTGGGATAACTCACCAGTACTCCAGAGGGAAATGAAGAGCAGGATAGGACAGGGAGAACGCCAAGTTTAACCTGTGCCATAGGGTGCATTTGAGCATGGATTTACCTACCATAGGACTGGCTTTGCAGCAAACGTCACCACAGCATGTCTGATTTTGGTCAGCTGACTACTGTTCTCAGCAGGTTTTAGCAGGAAAGAATTGGAGATCGGGATGTGCAGCAGCCTGAACTACAAGACATACACAAATCCCAGGCATCTGACCACTGTGTACACTCAGGTATATTCTACATTTCACATATGGAAAAGTCAAAGGGTTCCAAACTCGACAGGCTGCCATGCTTAAACCTTCAAATAGTAGGAGATATATGATAATAGGGAGGAAGAACAGATCAGGACAGGGAGATTACATGTGAAATCAAAAGGACTTCGTTTGCTGCATGAAGACCTGAATTTCCATAGGCTTTCCTTTTCTTAATCACTTTTTTCCTTAGACTTTTTGGTTTTGACAGGATTATTATCTATTAACTTATCACTGTTTATGCATAATTTCTTTTACTTTTTATGCACAGTAAAAGTAAAATAGTATAAAATCTATAAATACACTGCATACAAAACAGAAAATGAAGTACACAACTAAATCTTTGCAAAAAGGTAATTACTTCATTTTGCTTCTTATATGCAATGGCACCTTCAGCCTCTGAACTCTATAATGTTCGTGTAAGAAACACAACAAAACTACCATGTGATATTTGTTTAATATCTGCTATGCTTAGACTTCAGTGGTTCAGCAAATTAAGCTAAGCTACTCTCAGTAGTTTTTAGCAATTAGGAAAAGACAGTGCAGAATGAAATTAAACCTTATCACAATTCTTTGACATTGTTACTTGTCAAAGTGTTTCACATTTATGAACACTACATGTCCAATAAGCGGTTTTGATGGAAAAAAAATACTTACATCAACTCACCTAAAACAAAACAATACCAAAACACGCAAGCATCACCATCTTTGGATTGCTTTAATCACATTGTTTAGCCCTCTCTCAATCTCAGCAGTGCTGTATCCTGTGTTACAACACATTATTCCCATCATTCATTGCTGATCTTATTCATTTATCAAATGTCACTCTGTGCTCTTTCTTTAAAGACATGTGGTTACTGGGGTGCTGGCAAGTAAACCAATATTCAGCTTCATCCTGTTAGTCATCATCCATCATCTTCTGTTTAAAGTATCAGAGCTATGCCAGAAGGGATAAAAAGTAGCAAACCTAATCAGGGGGATTAAAAATTAGCATCTGAAGAAGAAAGGAATAGGCAGGCAGGTATTTTAAGGACATTTAAGAATTGACAGGAGCATTTTTAACAAGTTCTTCATCTGAAAAATATGTCCACATCAGCAAGACCTAATATATTCATATTCTGTTTCCATCTTTCTAACATCCCATCAGACCCCAAAGGAACAATATTATCACATTGTCTTAAATACCATCATTCATTTTTCATCATATTAACTACTGCCAAATTATGTACTGCCTTCCCTTGACATGCTTATCTATGCCTAACAACACGCTTTTTCTTTTGTATTTACCGAAGGACCCCGTTAGCTTGTGATGTACTGACAATTACTGTTCAGGCTTAGTCTTGGTTTCTCTTTGGGGAGGACAGGGAGGTATATTTTATTTTAGTTTGTGTTTCACATCAATTCTCAAATTCCGGCTTGTGATGATCAGACTGGGGTAAAGAAAAAGGCTTTCCTCCTTCCACATGATGAAACCAGTGGCCAAACTCTCACTGACTTTCCAGGGAAGCAGCACTGACCCTTACATTCTGCAGCTGTGTGTCAGTGGTTATCATCTATCATCTGTGACGCAGTCTGTCTCTTGTTCAGACTACTAGATCCCTGTACTGCATTTGTACATGTTGCAGCATTACTTTTACTGCCTGTCTTTTCCCCTGCTTCTAGATAACCAGTATCTCTTACCGTACGTTAGTAAGCCTTATTATTTTAAGTGGAATTCCAATATAATTAACAGACCTTATCCCTGTTTCAGGGTCTTATTGCACGTGTTTGTTTTTTCTTCTCCTCCTTTTGTCCCATTCTTTTCTCCATACCATAGAAATTTTGATGCCACATGTTTAACAAAAAAAAGTATACGATTCAGAGTATCAGAGCTGTTTAACTGGTGGCACATATTGAAGTGCCTAAAAAAAAAAAAAAGTAGGAAAGGAACGCCAGCAGCTGCTGTCAATCCCATAGAGTCAGTTCAATTCTGGCCTCAGATATCTTGCATATCTCCCATTGATTTCATCCTGGGCCACATGTTTTTAAAAAAGCAGAATTCAACCCTTCACCTTTATCATTTAAATTTCCAGTGGCTTCTTACACAAGAGTATAGTTAAGGCTCCAGTCCCGAACTATTTTTTTTCCCCAACATAAATGATCTCAGTTAAGACATCAGAAACTATTTGTGTACTTTACATTCCCAGTGGTGCCTTTCAACTTAATATATTGATTTCTTCACACTTATGAATAGCGCCTGATGTGCACAAACAATTTGCTCTTTTCCAAACGAGAACATCAAAAAGGATATTTCCATTCGACGATGCTGATGCATGCCCTCCGGATGGGATTTTTCAGTGTTAAACACAGCAGTGCTCGGGGAGGACGTGTAGCTGTGGTGGTACCCTGTTTTTTCTGTTTCCCATACTGCTGCCGTTTCCTCTGCGTGGAGCTAGCTGTGGATATTGTTGCATTGCCAGCACTACCCATCAGTTTGGCTTGCCTGGCAGCATCAATTGCAGCTTGCCAGGACAACGCTGCCCCTGGAGTAGGGATATGCTCTGGGGCAAGCCCTGCAGCTGCATTGGCATTCATGTTGGCATGAGCTGGACGGGGACTCCCATAGTTGGAACCTGTGAAAGGAGAAAAAAAAAAAAAAGAAAGAAAGAAACCAAGAAATTTGTGAAGATATTTTTTAAACAACGGAAAAGAGAAATAGTGTTTTTTAATATCTTAAATATCAGTAAAATCAAGAGATGAGGTTAAGTATAGGGTATCCACTTACTACCAGCTTGTTCTTCCAATTCAAATTCTTCATTTTAAAGTAATGCTACTATGCAATCATTTGTCTTGCAACAGCCTCCCAACAAGACCCAATGGACACTAAGCTGTTAGAAGTGCCTCTAATCAATACAGTCTCTAGGGATTCACAGAAAAGAAACTGTCCTTTTTTCCTTTTTCACCCACACATTTTGCAAGTTGGATCGTTTGAAAGCTCAAAAGGTGAGGCTAGTCCTCATCACTTTATCACACAGACATGCAGCACTATGCTATTTAGTACATGGCAAAGCACCAAATGAGATACTCAAACTCCATCACAAAAATCCTTATGTTTTCAAGATTACCTCAAATTAATTTTTAACAATGAACTTAATTCTCTCTGCAATATACATGTATGTATAAGCTCAAGAATAGCATGACTACAAGGTATACTGAAGCAGAAACTGTAATGCAAAGGCAGGGTTCGTGGCTTTTGTGCTCTATAGGATGCTGTGCAATAGTTTAGGCCATCCAACATATATTTAGAAACTGAAACAGAGTCCTTATCCTGATAAGCTGATTTTAAGGCAGGTGAACTATTGAAGTCAATGGAGTAAGACTTACTTTAAAAGTATTAACAAGAATGCTAAGACCTAGCAGTTCCAAGTTTTGCACCTCTTTAGCCAAAACTGAGAAAGTATAAGCTTTTGCCAAATCATTATGATAGAATAGGTATGTCAGAAGACATATGGCTGATATTTAGAAGGTCTTAGTAGTTTAGAAACAAAGTCACCCTTTCAAGCTAGTGCAATTGTTCCATTGTTTCAGTAAAGACAGTTAAGTCACCTGTGCCTCTTCAATGAGACTTTTTCAGCAACTCAAAACTTCAATCACTTCAAAATGAGTGAATTTTGAAACTTAACAGGCTCCCTTGCTCTTTGGAGTATGCTTCAATTGAGATATGTGAGAACTTGTGAAAGATTAACCAAATTTTCCCAGACACTTCATAGAACAGAATATAAGCCATGTTAGAAAAGCACAACATAGAACCTACACAGTCACAACAGCAAACTTTAATTAGGGAGCAAGTCTTGTTTAGATACATCCTATATAAGATTTTTGAGAATACTTGTCTTTTTTGTGGACTTGAGAGTTTGTCTTTGGCCCATATGTTCAGATGCGGGTAAAAGGAAGACCGAATAGTCTACAGATCTTATTCCCTCACAGGCTATGAAACCAGAGTTCAGTTTCAAAACACTGCACACTCAAGGGACTATGTTTCCCATTACATCTTACCAGCAGACTATGCTTCAGAAAAAGTGTACACACAAGAGGCACACAGTAGAAACCCGGCAAAGGAGTTAGATCACCTTCATTTCAAAACAGGCTCAAAGTCTGCTATTGACTGTTCCACCAGATGACACTTGTTTTTTCTTAAAATACCAAGACACAGACTTTCTAAACTGGGGAACTGGCAAACTGTTCTTGAACAAAAGTAATTATCCAAGATGCGTTATTTCATAGCTGGATGTGCAGTGCCAAGATATCACAGCAATGACTGCACTACAAATGAATTAAAGCAGGTAGAATAAATACAATTACATTGACACACAGAGTGTAACAGGATGTGCCTCTACCTAGAAAGCATACAAGATTTTAAAATTTATCTCACTGAATCTCAAGGAAGGACACAAGGGGGTCAGATGTTATTTTATGTCAGGCATTGCCATAAGATTTCCAGGTTGTTACGATTTTATTGCACAGCAGCAAAATCTAGAGCTTGTCTCTGCTCACTGAAAAACCTCCTAGCTGCAAACCAGCCAAAGGAAGCTGGTGAGCAATATGACTGATATGTGAAAGGGAAAGCTGAAAGAAACAAGAAGCGAGAAATAGTTAATTCACATCCCTCAGATTTTGAAACAGAAGAAAGAGAGCTTTCAGAATCACAGAGGCTAAGCAGATTTCCTCGATGAAGCTGGCAATCAACTAGCAGACAAACTTAGTTTTCTGAAGCTAAGCAAATTGCACACAGCACTACTCATAGGATACATATTTATTTTCAGACTACTTCCAGATGCAGTTTTCTCTTTAGCATCTATTTGACCTTCCTAGCCTGAGGCATGCTGGGAAGAGAAATAAATGGAAAATTACTCTAATTATTCTCCAGCTCTTCTTTAATACTGACCCATTAGAATGTATAAGGAAGAGGTGTGTGTTTTCCAGTAAAAGCAAACTTGCTGATCCATCGCTACCGTGTTCTTATCATGCTGACTAGACCATGTGGTCCTGAAAATAAACAGCTGCTGCATCTTAATAAAGACCTTTCTGCAATTTAGGAATGTGTCAAGCTTCTTCATTATTACTGCTTATTAGTTATGTTTCACGTGAGGATTCAAGTCCATCCATTTTGACTTTCACGTGCCAGCAAACGTAAGGACACAACTTCTGGTGGTTTCATTGCTTTTGCTTCTAACATGACCACCAGTCTCATAATAAAGTGCTTTGTCTCAAATTAAATACAAAAGATGAGTCAGTAATGACAGATTTGTATTAACAAATATAACAAATATTGATTACTGATAAGGATCTGTCTGTTTTATGAAGCTCAGAGGCTGCAGACTATACTAAGTAATTAATGGCAGAGACAAATCACTTGATCTACAGACAATTTATGGAAATAGCTTAAATTGAAGAATAAAGCTCACACAATTTCACAGAAAGGACATTCAAGAACCGAGCAAAATATTTTCAAAGACAGCATTACCAAAATTTCAGGGAGAAAAAAAAAAAATCTACCTGATAATCTAAATGTTTAGTGTTAATTCCTAGGAATTAAACAGAACACAATTCATATTGAACTTGTACAGCATCATGCTAGATGTCACCTATGGCACTCATTTCTCTCCCACCACAAAACTTTGCTGTAACCCAAGAGCTGCAGTTACTGGATTTGCTGTTTCCATTTTGCAATGTTAAAATATTTCACAAATGAAGTTTCATGAAACCTAAATCACTTTAATTGTATTTTCTTATACTGTTATTAAGCTGGAAGTTGACCACAACTGGGAAATGGAGATTCAGCACCCACCCAAATGCAGTAACGCACTAAGCATGAGGATCCACAGCATCATCACTCTGCTGATACTCACCCTTTATCAAGAATTTGTACTGGTGACTACCTGCAGCTGCTGCACAAAGCTCTTCTGTGCTACAGATTATGAGTTTAAACATTTGAATAGTAATTTAACCGAAAAGTCCATGTAAGTGAACAAATTTGATTATAAAGTCTTTGGAAGAGCCTTTAACTTCTGCAAAAATGCAAAGTTGCAGAAGTACTTCAAATGGAGAAACAACAGAAATACAGGTCTCAAAAATCAGTTAAGTCAGAAAAAAAAGCAACACATCTGTTGCTATACAATGGGAAATGAACAATGTTGCACAAAACACCTGACATTGTAAGCTTACAGCTAAATCACCAAAATGGCCTTCACTGTAATCACTTCTAAAATATACATTGATGACCGTTAATACCTTTATAAAAAGTGTTATTTCTATTGTAATAACATCTACCACCTATTAACTATCTCAAAAGTGTCATTTAAAAAACAAACGATACATGACTATTCTATATGAGAAGTGGGCAAGTTAATGACACAATGGAGTTGTAACTTTTGAGTTTCTTGACTTATCTAGTTAGCCACACATTTATTTTTGAGGAATTTGTGCTTAGATTAATTCTTTAAATGAAAATAGAGCTATGCCAATATGGAGTGTCACTGTTCTTTTTTTCCATCACTTTAAAACACATCAGAATCCTAAAAATGCAAACCTTGAAGTTGTGTTGCACAACTATATTTTTCTCCAAAGCAGAGATAGGTACAGTAGAAGACAGTAAAGTTGTAATATCTTAACTGAACACTGAAAGAAAACAAAGAGAAAGCAGGAAACCTGTCACACTACTAAGATCACGTGTAAAACCAGTTCAAGCACAGAGAAAAAAATAATAAACGACTGCAGTGAGAGACACCTGACAAGAAACATGAAGAATAACACACAAGAAGACAGTGTATGAGATCATCTGTTAATAAGAGAAAGTATGTAGAAAAAGATTGATCCATTAACCAATGGAAAAAGAGCATTTGAAGGCTTAAGTTTTATGTGACCTTTTTGCATCAATTTTTACTGAAGAAAAACTCATCAAGAGCAAGTGACTAGCATAATTAATCCCCAAACCAAAACAGGTATCACTTCCAACTGTAAAAGGAAAACAAGTTAGAAACTACTTAGATAACATTCATTGTTTCAGCTACTTAAGTACCACAACCTAGAACATCCTAGAATATTTAAAGAGCTTTCTGAAGTAATCTCAAAGCTGTTAGCTGTTGGTTTGAATGCATGAAAGACAGGAGAGATCTCAGAGGACTAAGAAAGGGAGAATGGACCTCCCAGTTAACAAATGGGAAGGGGGAAAATTTAAATCCAGTCTCCAGGAAAAAAAAAAAATCTGGAATAAGTAAAATAAACGATTGTCAGCAAGTACTCTGATGACAAGGAGAAAAAGAGCAGACATGGATCTGTCATGAATACATTGTGTCTAAGTAAAAACAATTCCTTCCAGATCTGGGTAACAGAATTCACAGGCAAGATGGAAGCTGTAGGTGCCACATCTTCTGACTTTAATAATTTTATGAGATCTTGTATGACAATTCCACAAGGATGCTAAGGACATACAAGCAAGAAAGAAATTGCTATAAAACATGAATATGAAACCAGCGTATGCCTGAGAGCACTTATTGGTACACCATCTAAATTGGAAGACGCGTCACATGGAGGTACCCAAGTGCCTGCCCTGGATCTGATTCTGTTCAGTTTCCAGTAATGATCTGGATGGTGACATCATGAATGGTATTATTAAATGAGCACATAACTGTGAAGCTGGGAGGCAAAGCAAATACACTGAAGAACGGGATTTTAATTCAAAATGAACTTCATGAATTGGAGAAAAGGTCTTAAAAATAGAATGGAGTTCAGCAGGGACAAATGCAAAGTATTTAAGCAAAAGAATCACCTGCCCAAATTATTTTCAGAAAAGCCTTGTGGGTTATGTTAGATCCCCAACAAAACAGAAGTTGATATTGTCATACTGCCTTCTTCCCACAAAAGACAATCATCACGATGTAGTATATAAACAGGGATGAAATCTATGTGACACAAGTAATCCTTCTCTTCAGCTCAGCATTGACAGGGCTTCAGCTGAAATACAGTGAGCAGTTTCAGGTTCCACACTTCAAGACAGACATGGCCCCGTTCAGGTTGCCCAGAGGGGAGCAGAGAGGCCAACCAAAGGCCTAAAAAACTCGAACTACAAAGCACAGAGACAGGAATGGGAATGCCAGAATTTGGACTGCTGCTCCTGAGGATGTGAGGGTGAGGAGTGTATGATAACTGTCTTTAAGTGTGTCTGTATATATATAATATATATATAAACATATTATATATACATATATGTGTTTTAATATGTATTTCTAGATACAAGTGTATTTTATTTCAAAGAACAGAAAGGGACTATCTGTCACCACAATCACAGAAAATAAGTAGAAGCAATGGCTTTTGCAGTAAGAAAAAAAAAATAATTCAGGATTTACCTTAGGAAAACACTTTCTAACTGTAATGACAATGATGCACATGTACTGACTTCCAGGATTGGAGGCAGTGCCTCCTACACTATTTAAGTCTTTTAGACTAGGCCAGAAAAATTTCTCTGGAATCACGTGTATGAGGCAAGATTTATAGTGAGAATTAGTTTCTTTTCTTAGTCTAAATAAATTTGACCTGAAGGAAGGCCTTACCACAGAAAACTTACGTATTTCTTCCATCAGTTAATCTATCAAAAGACCCCTCAGAGCAAACGCTGCTTCAGTCAAACCTTCAGACCGTCAACAGCAACGTTACACAGCTCTGTCAGGCTTCTACCTGCACCCTCACTGCTTGGGGCAGAGGCAGGGGGTGGTGAGGTGAGGGCCCCCAGTCCAGAACTGTGAATTCTGTTTCTTTGGGTTTAAACTTCATTCTGCAAATACATTTTTCTAAAAGTCTTTCAGTAGCCCAGGACAGTAACAACTAGCCACACACAAAGTTTAACACCTTGAAGTGAAATAAATCCACTTTATGTGAGGAAGCAGTCTTTTCCAGGCATCTTTATTAAATTTTCAGCTGACATCCCCGAATACTTCCCCTAATGAATGTAGGGTTACAGACATATAAAACTCACTTTCTTTAAAGCATTATTTGAATATTTTTTTCCTTATTTGCCTTTAAAACAAAAGTTGACAGGATGTTAGTTCTGACAGCTAACATCTAAAGTGACACTAGTGTTTCCCCAAAAAAGATTTTTTTCTGGAGTTAATTTGTAAGTAGAGATAGGAGTTACAGTGAAAGCTGGATTTCAACCCAAACTATGGATTTTTCTATAATATGTGTATAACATACACATGCTCTTTTTAAACATCATGTCAGACTAAAACTCAGTGTGTAGTTGTTAGCCCAGATAAACGAGTTAAAGAATTTTTCCAGTAAATTGTTTCAGTGCTTCAGAACACACACTTAAAAGATACGTGATATAAGACTATTCGTTTGCCATAGTTGAGACTAAACATTTTTTAAAACATAAACAAAAAAATCTTATTCAAGAACCATGCTTCATTTGCAACCAGATCTTTGTTTTCTTTATCTCCCCCCTGCAGAGTTGGGTTTTTCTTTTGCTGCATGCCATTAACATAAGAAGATGGGGTGAGCTACTAGCTAGCAATGTGAAAAGAACAAGTCCATTTCAATGAAGAGAGCAGATTTGGCTTTTTACATCTGTCTACAATAACACCAATGATAGAATGTCCCCTTCTGCCTCCTTCTAATTAGCAGGTGATAAGTTATCATCTAAGATTTCATAACTTGAGTGTTCCTCCTTTTACTTCTGTAGTTTTGTCTTTCCATTCTTAAGCAAAACAGAAGTAAAGCAACAATCTCTTCTGCCTCCTTCAAAGGGGCATCTTGTCAAATCTTGCTCAGAAGAATCTAGAAAGCCACAAGTCTGAAAATCCTCAGCAGTCACAAAAATCCATCTAACTTCTGATTTTCTCTTCTGTAACTATGGATTCAAGAGAACTAGATTGGGAGTTAAGGTCTCTTTTGGGGAGAAGGAAGGGGAAAAGAAGCATGGAGCCTACTAAATGTTAAGCCCCAAGGCAAGCGTCTAATATTAAAAGTTTGACAATTGATGTAGCTATCAGGAGAGCCAGAGAAGTCTATAATACAACTCAGCTGGACTACAAATTCTCTAAGAGGTAAGTTTATTTGGCCAGGGGTGAGGGGATATGTGTTAAAGAGCCAATTTTCTTTGAAGCACATGCATTTTCTTGTGGCTGTCAAGCTACAAGAAAACACAACAAAACTCGCAAAGAATCCTTTCTGGTTTCTTGAGACATGTTTCTGGTGGCACCTAGATTAAGCTTTCAGAGGTCAAGTCAAGGAATACTTTCCTTCTTTCAACCATTAATTAATGTTACCACCATTAAGGATCCTGGGATCAAGCACATCTTTGGTAAAATTTCTTTGACTTCAGTAAAATTCCTCTGGGGATAAACTGTAACTCAGACTGGATTCTTCTGACAAACTTCGCTACTCATAATTTTCTTATTGATGAATGATTACTCTTAGTGAGTAATCTAAATATAACTTCCTTACAGAAATGAAGCTCTTACAGGTTTAAAATACTGTTTACTCTATTAAATGGTCTCCAGATTCTTTGTCTAACAATGCACAGTGGGACAGAAATCAGTACACAAACCTGTTAAAGTGGTTTGCATCACCCTACCCAACCATTTTTAAAAATGGATCTTGTCTAAGCTCCCTTTATAGTCAATGCAGGGGACCATTTTTTCCATTCCCAAGACAGATGTCTGACATACAAGTGAAACCATCTGCTGGAAGTACCATTCTATCTTCAGATTGTACAGAAGTAATCAAAAACATAAGTTTAATTGCACATCAAATTTTAGTGGATTGAATGAGATTAATTTACTTCCACTTACGTGTGGGGAGTACATTCATGCATATGTGTTTGTGTACAAGGTACAAAACAACTCTGTAGCTGCTTTTGGCCCAAAACATGTGACAAAATTTGGGAAGTGTACAAATGTATGATATCTAAATAATTCAAAGCCTGCAATCTCAGTGATTCTTCATCCTAGAAAAATCAATCACAATTCTTCCACAACTCATAGTATTCTCAGTCCAGACATAGCAGTCTGTTCTCAGTTAAATCAGATGATGATAAAAAAGCACAAAGGGATCTCTGTATAGGTCTGTATCTGAGTTACAGACAATATGAATTTTGTTAGATACACACACAAACCAAGAAACAACCCAACCCAACCTGCCCCCCTCCCCCCCCAAAAAAAACCCAACAACAACAAAAATCCAAAACACAAACAACCACCTTTACCATCCAGATCTAAAAGGAGATCAGCCCTGACAAAAGATACACAGTGGAAATTCTTACAGGCTGAGTTCTTTTGCTTCCTCTTGCTGTTTATGGAGTCAGTGTTCAGCTATGCAATTCCAGAGAGCAGGCAATTGGTTGGAAAGAGATAAGCAACTGTATAAAAGGAGAGTAAAAGGAGAGTATAGATCTAACCTTGCTATACAAGCTGTAAGCATTCCCTGCCACCCCTCACAGTGGTGATATCCACATCAGAAAGCCACTAATTCACATTACTTAGGTTAACTGAGGTTAAAGGGGGCCTCTGAAGGCCATCTGGTCCACATCGCTCCTTTTTAGCCCCCTCATTCAAAGTGGTCAAAATTTCATCCAACCCCTTCAGCTATCCAGCACCATACTTTGCACCACTACTGTCTCTCAGTCTCCACGTAGGATTGCAAGAACTGACCACAGTAGGCACCCAAATCAAAGGTTCATTCAGGTATTGGGCATACAATTTAAGAGGATATACTACTAAGAGAATATGTAATTTTAAGAAGTACCTACTACCTTATACTTTGTGAAAACCAGACATCTGTAGGTTGTATCATTAGCACCCCCAGAGAATGGTCACCTAAAAACTATTCATTACTTTACAGAAAGGCAAAACTTATAATTTATTTTTATCTACATTCATCTAATTTTAGATTATGTATGCAATATCCTACTAAATTAAAGATGCACTCCCTGCTTGAAATGTAGACAGTTTCAAAGGAAAAGGTATTCAAAGATGTTTCAAGTGTCAAAGCTGACTTTGATTTCAGCTATTATTGTTCCAAAAACCACACTTTTCTATTTTTAAAATATGTATATTATTTTTCCCCTGCTACTTGGAGTAAAGCCAACAAAACAGCAGAAAAAGCAGCTGAAGAAGAAAGTTTTGGAAAACAAGACTATACAAAAAGTTCTACAAATCTAAAGAATTAAGTGAATACATAAGTCTGGGATTTCTCTTAACTTCAGTCATCTGATGTTAACTTTTAAATAATTCTAGACAAAATAGAACTATTCGAACAGGAGGGCTATATGTAACTTGGCACCATTAAGGTGCTAGAAAGAGATAATGCAAGAAATGGCAAAATTTTAACTGAGGAAAAAAAAAATATGCTGCCTCAGTCCTGTCCTATTTCCTTTCATACACAGAATCTCAAGAGGATGCTCCATATGCAACGTGCTCTGCAAAGCAAGAAAACGGAAGTCCTTGCAAGCCTCCATTAAAACAAACCCACAGAAAATTACTAACCACGTGAATATAAACCATGCTATACAACAAAGAAAAACAGCGGCTTGATTCAATTCCAGGGCAACATTAAAAGGCAGTTTCGGGGGGGGGGAGGAAAGTATGGGGAGCCACCCATACTTTCACCCAAACTAGACATTTGTTTTCTAGAGGCACTGCAGCATTAACAGATTTAGAGTTATGTTTTTACAGTCACTTTACGTAGAACAACATAATTTTACTGATTTTTTTAATTATTATTATTTGAAGTAATATGTTCAATCTTTAACATGCAGACTTTTCTCTAGCATTATTTTTTATTTACTGGTATCCTCTTAGGGAATGTCCCAAGTCTGGATATTAAGGATGTGTAATACCCCGATGCAAAAACAAGCACTCTTGACTTGCTCTGCTAGTTAAAAGCATTTCAAAACTAAGTAAGAAAAAAAAAAAAAGGGGGTGGGGGATGATAAAAGGTGCAAAAATTGGCAAGAGAGAATCTTTGTAAGCACCTGTATGAGAAAAAACAGCATCTGGCTTACACCTTTGGTTGAACACTTTAACCCTGAAATGATTCTTATGTCACTGGTTGTCTGTGCAAACATTGTTAACCAGTGTCTCTGTGACCTTTTCTGCAGTAGATGCAGACAAATGTTTGAGACAGTCTTTATAGATTCTTTCTAAAAATAAAATATCCTGCTTATATAAAAGCAGATTCATTGATCATTACTGAATTTACATATACCAGAGCAAAGGTGGAAAAGGCAGATGCACACCAGGTTTGTAGAGCACTTGCTTAGAACTCAGTGGGTAGTATTTTAGCACTGCCATTGAGTTAGTGCTCCAGCTCCGTCTTTCTGGTAAGTCTTCAGGGTGATCTGAAAACTGTGAAAGCTGAGGCTTTTTTGTTCCTTTCTTGGGGTGCTCTGCACTTTGTAGGATCAGCATTACAAAAGTAGTGAGAAACTTCTTACAAACCATATACTCTGATAGCATCTGAACACTGCTCAGGACATTCTACATTTCTGCTTATTAGGAGGAAGAGTGAAACACAAACTGAAAACCCAAATCATCCAGGCTCTCATCACCTCTGGAGTTTGCCACTGGTATTGTGCCCTCCCTGTTTGGAGGCAAAGCATGCACTTCTCTCATGTCTGAGCTGCTTTGTCACAAGAGCCAGCTCATGGTCAGAATGAGCCAACACAAAGACAACATGGACCTCAATAAGTTTCAAGTTATGTGTGAGCCTAAAAATCCAGGTAACACAGCTGTACAGAGCATCACTATGGAACACAACATTGCAGGTCCCAATTCTAGAATCCACACCTCAAAAAAAAGTAATAGCTTAATGAACTGAGTGAAAAAAAGTACAAGAAAATATAATGGGATAATACCTTACAATTAGAGATTAAAGATAGCTGAATCATTTAGTCTTATAGAAGAGACAGTTAAAAAAATTATCAGCAGGAGCACGTGAAAGATTTTTGACACCACATGACCACTTCAACTAACTGCAATAACTCCTATGAAATTAAATATACATATGTAGCTAACAATGAGGAGGCCTAACCAGTGGAAAACTTAACTGTGAAATGTTAGGGGTCACTTTCACTTTGTCTCCCCAGGTCAGGCCTAGGTATGTTTTCTAATGTCCCTTCTGGTGCTCAAACAGCAGGATTCAGAAACTCCTGGGTGAGACTCTTGAGCTTGCAAGATGCCGTCAAAATTTGTTACTCACAGACAACCCAAGGACAGTAGGAAACACAAAGCTATTATGATCATATTTAAAGTACATCAGTTGGAAATTTCTCTGTAAAATGGTATCTTTTAGAACATATTGAGGCCTGTAGTGGGATAAATGCAACATTTTCACACATAGACTGGGGATCCCCATTGTTGTCCTTATTTCAAGTTATTTGCAGCACAATGGCTTAATCAGAAAAGTAGTGTTACAAAAACAGTTACGTTATTTTAAGTAAATTACTCCCACTTCAATCTATACATTTCCTGAAACATTCTCTTGTCTCAAATTTTGAGTCACTGTATCATTACTAAGCACAGGCAGTGAAAGAGCATTCAAAAGCAAATGGTGAAATGATGACAGAGAGCATCATAGACAACTCTATGCAAAATTACAGAATAGGTTTCCACAGAGGCATAGCATATGTTTGTGATTTCTGTAGAAAGTTTAAACTAGAAGCCACTGATGGGAAATACTACATTTTCAAAATTGTTATTTCATTAAAAAAAAAAATATCCCTTTCCTTCCTGTTTTCAAATTTGAGTTCAAAAATTTTAATTATTTTACCAGCACCTCATAAGAAGGGCAAGTATCACTTTGAACTGGTCTACCTCATTGCAGATGACAATTTCCGTAAGCAGAATTTCTTGTTGATGCTCTTCAGAAATATAATAGTTGCTTCACATACCGTAGCTGCTGCAGCACAGCCTTTCCTTCAGGGCACTGCAGGTGTTCAGTCACTATATAGCTTATGCAAAGGGCAGCATGATAGAGTCAAGGCTATAAATTCTGGAAAAAGAGGCCCTGAAGAGATAATAGGATGATACATAAAGACTTCATATCCCTGCCTGTGGAAGCAAGAGGGAGAAATTTTGATAAGATACATGTTCTTTGAGATAATACAGTATTATTAATATTAATAAAGATACAAAGAAAGTGTGCTGGCCACCCTTTATTTACAACAATAAAAACTTGCCCTGCTGAGATGTGTTAACCTTTTCTCTTGATGTCACTGGAATGAAATATCCTTCTATTCCTCCTCTGGCTGCATCCATAGGCTCTCCTTCTTGCTGAAGGCACAGGCCCAGCACACTTTGCCTGGTACTCAGGCTCTGACAGGCAGAACACATCCAAAGTTGAACAAAGTTGCCAAGTTCACAAGACCAAATGAATTTTGCATCTTAATTTATCTTCTGTTTGGGACCTTGTGACTGAGTAAGTTTGCAATGATTCCAAAATGGCACTTTCAAAATTTTGGGTGAACAACACACGCAGACCAAAGCATTAGTGCAAAAAACCCTCTCTATGTTGCTATTACTTAACTATTAACCTTTCCTTGCAAATTTTGTACATTCCAGCCAGCCCAGCTAACCACATTTGCTAGCTAGGAGAACCAGACTGAACTGATTAAAGCACAGTTTCTCTGACGCAGTCTTCTGGCATGCTTGCCATCCTTCTCTGACACTGCCTGGAAAGCCCCATCTCCTTCCTGACGCTACCTATTTTGCATTCACAATATTCTACACTCCTAAATATAGTCTTGGGAAAAATTAATTGTTCTCACCCCAGAAGGAGCCAGGGATATTCCTCAAGAAGCAGCTTCCCTCAATTTCCAACAGGGATTTTTCCTGAGTTATTTTTTTTTTCTCACCATGCTTTTCTTTAACAATCTCTTTTCTTTAATGGCATGTATTCAGGCAGAGAGTATACATTTCATATATTACCATTCACACTGGTCACCTAAGACAGGTGACTTCCTAAAACCTGTTACAGGCACATAACTCCTTTCTTCACACGACACTTTTGTTGCCGACTTAGAAATCAACACAGATGCAGAAGGTGGAATTATGTCACCAGTTCTAGCATTCTAGAAATCTGACATTTAGCCTAACTTAGTCATCAAAGCTTTATCTATATGTTCAAGGCACAGTTAAGTACCTCATAAAAAAAAAGCAGTCCACTCCACCTATTTTAGATATCTATAATGTTCTGTGGCCATGGCTGCCTTCCTCTCCACTGACTACACAGGAACTCTACATGATTAGCTCCAACTAGACAAACACCTACAGTGAGGTACAATTAAATTATTAGTTTTACTATATGAAGAATGACAATCTGGAAACATAAACCATTTCTCTCTTATTTCATACTATTCTATTCCTTTCCAAATCTTTCAGAACACAGGTAGGTCCTTCCAATCACAGTCACTTACTCATTCTGGTCCACTAAACAAATTATACTTCTGCCTAGAGATATATACATACATACACACACAACTGTGTAGACACAGTGCAACTGCAGATATCTGAGACACTCTAATGGTTCCAGAGCACAGATAAATTTTTTCCAACTATTTGAAAACAAAAAAATAAATATACCTCATGGTACACATACTGAAATGTGGGCAGATACAATCAGAAATGTCTGCATACCTAGGTTGCTACTGAAGCCCTGGTAGTGCCTTCTGATAAGTGTGAATTGGGAGGAAAAGAGACACGTAATTGCTCTTATCTATTAGACCCAAGTACACTGTGCGCACACCACATACTACCATGTGCACTCCCCAGACAGCAGTCCCCTTTTCCATCAGATTCACATTTCATCATGGGAACATCTACATTCAATAGCAGCATACTTTATCTCTGCAACTTAGATCCAGGAGTGAAACCACACACACACCCCTTGATAATAAAGTATTTGCTCAGAATTCATACCAAGATCCTGCACTGACTCCTCATAAACCTGTAGGTCTTTGACCAAATCTGCCTGGTCATTTGTTTCAGGTAACCTAAGATACTGATCTCCTTCCATGACCATTACATCTCCTAGGTGTAAAACTGCTGATCATCAGGGAAAGATTGTTAAGTACGAAGAAAATAATCCTCTTTGCTTATTAACGTAGAGCACCCACTTGTCCAAGTTAAGACTACTCCGTCAGAATACATGGCATTAGATATTAGCTGCAGGCAGATGGCTCTGTCCTGGCCTGGGTAACGAACAGGGCATGGAAAACTACTGGATATGACATAAGAAGTTACCAGACATGACAACAGAGTGAGAAGCTGATGGGAGTTACAGTAGCTTTGTGCGGAATGGCCGGATTTCATACACAGTTAAGAGACAGTTAAGTCTAAGATGACCAAACTTCACAGTTAGTTGAAGGGCTGGAGTCCTGTTGAGGAGTATTGCAAGGCCAACAGTGCCCAGGTAGCTGTGACAGTAATGCCAAATAAGGCCAGGATTACTGAGAACCAGTATCAGAAACACCAAATTTAGGTACAGATGTAGAAAAGCTGAGACTAGTGAGAAAAAAAAAAAAACCAACCAACAAACCACTAACTAGGAATGGGTTGTTTATTCTGGAGAAGACAGGGAGAGAGAAGGGAAGCAAAGTCAGAGAAAAGGAGAGTCAGCAGAACCGAAAAGAGATAATGCAAATCATGGGAAAATAGTTGCATGGGGGTACCCATCAGGAGCCCTGCACTTGATCACCACAGCTGGACCAGTACAACAAACCAGCCTGTTGTTATGACCATACCACAAGATTCAAATCTGCTTGTGCAGTCAGAACCACCAGGGCAGGTGTTGCTTTCCTAGGTTTGCACCCAGATGGATTGAGCATCCCAGTATTGCCATGCCTGTCTATTACAGGCTTGATGACTTCAGTAATTACACACCATTTCATAACACACATCTTATTAAAATGAAATGCCATATTAATTTCTTTGCCTGCACCTCCCAGAGTCATATCTTCACATATGCACAAACAGAATAGTTAATAAAGAAAATTAATTTTCCAAGCCTGTTGACCTGACATGTTGGGAAGAGCAATAGACTTTTTAACACTGGGAAATGTTCATACTACAGGGATCACAACAATGTAAATATATAAGAACATAGGTAGATAACTTCAGAGAAAACACTTCTTTGCCAGCCTTCAAAAAGGAAGGAAATACAGCCTTTGTGGATGTATGACAGACTTTCTGGAAGTCTACATCCTAACGCAGAAATAAATTAAAATACAGTCTGATCCTCTAAATGTCCATACTCTAGTCTTCACATTAATCTCCCAAATAGCACCTGGCAGTCTGTCAAATCTCTCTGTTGAGTGTTTAGTAGCTGCAGAATCAGGTTTATATATTTTCTATTGCTGTTATTAAAAAAACTAGCTACATGAACTAAAGGTTTAAATCCTAAGATGACAAGTGGGGCTTTTCCATCTTCTACAGTAATTCTGTCTTGAAATAGTATTTTAAAATAGTATTTCAACACTGACGCAGGGAGACGAGTAACAGAATTTACCAATATATTAAGCCATCTGGATGAGCTTACATCACATTCCTTTTGAAATATCAAAACACTACTTATATGTGCTATAAGAATAAATTTCCCACCCTCTGATATTTGTAGAATTGACTCCACAAAGGGTTTTCCCATCCATATTTCTTGTAAATAATGCATCCTCTGGCCCTACAGCACGCATGCCAAAATCCTTAGCAATATTCAATCAAACCTAGCTCTGTATTCTACACACTAATGTTCTTCATGAGAAACCACCTTAAAGCACAACAGAAGAAACGCATACCCCAAAAATAGAAGTAAAAGGTGTTCTGGTGAAATAAGAGCAAAATCGGGGCAAAGCGAGGTAACAGCAAAGTTCTCAACAAGAATGCCACATACTAGAAAAATATATGGAAAACTTCTGACCCATATGTACTGTAAAATTAGAAAAAAAACTTAATTCAATACAAACTTTGCATAAAGACAGCAGGATGTATGTTCTAGTCAAATACGTATCTATTGACAGAGATCCTCTAAGTTGTGTAACTCACACTGAAAACTAAAAGCACTTAAGAAGATGTTCAAGCATAATATTTCATAGGCAGTAACAGAAGTTGCACTATCAGCATTACATTTTTTTGCAATGTTTTGTTGAATTATTCATATTTTAGTATTTGATCCTTTTTAAAGTGCTTCACGTTTGACCACGTGCTAAGATACTTGCCTGGAGATTTGGCCAAGCACCTGCAGAGCTCCATGCTCAAATTTTCTGAAGGTTGATATCTGACTTTTAAAATAAAAAAAATTAAAAAAAAAAACACTTTACTTGTTTTTAGGAACAGTCAATAGCAAGTACCTCTAGTTATTTTTTGACTGACTTCCTGGCATGCATAACAGCTTTTATCACTGCATGCTAATTAGGACACAAGTTTTCATCTCTTATGATCTTTCTTGACACCCTTTGCCTTAAAGCAGATAAAAGCCTTCAAGCCACATTCATCTTAATTTTTCACATTCTGCTTTTATTCCTGACTTCTGCTATAATAGCCAAGTTGACAAGAGATACTCTATTTATTCCAGTCACTACTATTCCATTGCATTTGCTTTCAAACCCAAAATTAAACTAACTCTTTTGGTCATGATGTACATCCAAAAAACAAATTAAGAAATTAGGCTTCGGCAGAGTCCCTCACGAACTTGCCAGGAATTTGGGATTCCCCCACTTCTGATTTAAGCAATAAGCTTCATTACATTTAACAAACAACTCTTCAAAGAAAACCGTAGAGAAAAGTGTTTCAGAGCAGAGCAGATAGTGTACTGCTATACACACATCCCAAACACCCGTTAACAAACATCTCCCACTCACAGGATTTGTGCAGTTGAGCCAAAGTCAGCGAGAACCTGACAGACAAAAGGTATTAGAGTTATATCATTCAAGCCATTCAATTTTGACATTGCCTGCACCAAACCTAACTGATATCTGCAAGCCTCAGGTTTTTCACTTAATTTTTTTTTAGTTGAAAGTGATATAAAAAGTTAATTTAATTCACTCCAACCTGTTGCTCCTGACTACAGTCATAGAAAAGTTCCATTCAAACCACAATTAAGCCTGATCACTTTCAACTGTCACTCTATAAACGCATTTTATTTCTCTCTAAAGACACTGATTCAAATTTAAATTACACCTGAAAACACTCTGCACATCTATAAAATTTATACATAAGCAATAACAGGCAATTTAAGTATCATACAAGAATTTCAGCACACAGGTGAAGCTTTCCTCACTACATGATTCTATTTGTTTACAACTCAAGAAAGTAATGAACACTTTGGATTTCCTCAGTTTTCTTAATGGCACTTGAGCTTATCTGACTTTATTTGCTAACTTTGCTGTCAATATGTTAAATCCATCCCAAGGAAATCAGACTCCCTCATACTTAGCTAAATCCAAATTTCTAATATTTACATAAAGGGTCTGCATGGAAAACATTATTTTGTGAACCACATGAAAGCTACAAGATAGAAAACACAGTAAAGTGTGGCATTGTGTATCAGTCTTAACTTTCAACTTCCTGATATTTGTCAGTCTGTATCAGATGTAAACATAAGTTCAACATACATACACCATACAGTGTATTTAAGTGCAGTAATTAATTTTCCCTCTATCTTCAGCAAACATCAGTTTTAATTTGGGAATTCACCTGGATTCCATTGCTTCTCACACAGTCCATTGCAGCATTTCAGTATCTAAAATTCATGAACTCTACTACTAACTGTTATATCATACAAGTTTCAATTTTAGAATTATTTTGGTCAATAATGCATGAAGCAGAATATAGCTGGTACCTAACAGAGTTGGGCAGACTTGTGAGCAAAGAGACACAGGTACTCTTTCTGTATATTTAAAACATTATTTCATGTGACAAAAAGCATTAGAGGAACATCTGATGTATAAAAAACCTCCATACCTATTTAATTTCAAAAACTGAGTAATCTTAAGAAGTCTTACAACTAGCCAGCCATACTGAAGAATGGAGGTCTTTTTTTCTCCTTTGGAATAAAGAATCTGAAATCTGCTCAGTAACAGAACTCATTCCTACAATGCCTTTAGGAAGAAATGTTGAGTTAATTACTCAATTAGAGCATATTTACTTTGTAATTATAATGTCATGTTCAGTCATATTTAATTGTTTTTTCCAAAACACCCAAAGGCAACCATCCACATCATGGGCTGAAAACCTGAAAAATTTAAGATAAATAACAATACCATTTAGAGAAGTGTATTTTAAACATATGATAAAGCATCCTTTAAGGTTTGATGGATCTCTGACAATATTTTCCTTGAAACAATTAACTCAAGATTTATGTACAAGATGCAAAGAATGTTCCCATGGGGTTAGTTAGAATTTTTGGTCATTTCTAGGTCTGGTTTGAAAACTGCCAAGTCTCCAGTCACCCTTAAGAATTACTTTATTCTAATCTTCTGGGTTTTATCAAAGCAACAAATTTTTCCTCTGTCTTAACTGTGCTAAGTTTGTTGGTGCCCAGCTTAGGAGACTGATGACTCTTGTGGATTTATTTCCTTACAGGTGCTAGGTTAAATGCCACCCGCCTGCCCCCTCCACCACACACAGACAGACAAGGCTCTAACTGGTACTCTGGTAACTCCTCCCAGCTGTTGAAGGAGATTCAACTTGCTGGTCTCTTTTCATGGATTATGAATGTTTTGCCTGCTGAGACAGCCACTGAGATTTAGAATTTAATATCTGGGACTAAAAATACCACACACAGAGAAAAAGGAAAATTACAGAACTCCTCTGTAAATACATAGTCTTAGAGTTCCTATATAAGCTTCTAATATCCCAGAGAACATCCATTAACAGTTATCACAATTTTATTTAGTCCATGGGGAAAAAGGGATCTAAACCAAAGTTAGGACCCCGATCCTGTTTGGATTCAAGACTTACAGTCATCACTCCCATGGCGATTTTATGTGTGGGTATATATATCCCAACAGTAAGTAACTAGATTCAGCTAAATGTTTGTAGATTATAGCAGGATTCATCTATTGACCTGCTGCATTAACATGTATTAGAGCATTAATGTGAACGACTCATAGATTTCTTCTACCTCATCATTATATGTGCCAGTCTCTGTAGCACCAATTCTGCATGAAAGCTATTCTAGTACAGTGCAGGAAAACAACCCACTTACATACATAGTGTGTCTATCGGAGCAATTGAGACTCCAGGCTGATCTCATCTCACCTATAAACTTTGACAAGATTTCTGAAAACCAAGCAAACTACCCTGAAACTCATGTGATGGATGGAGGCAGAAGTCCCTCCAGTACTTCATCTCAAGGGTTCCACAAATGGCTACTATGTCTGATTAAACACAAACATGGTAGCAGTTTATCTACTGGCTGGTGTATGTCATTTAACTCTGCATCTTAAAACATACAAATTTAAATATACAGAGTAAATACTAGGAAAAAATTGTTGATTTTTTTGTTTGCTTTTTAATGTGAGGGTAGCTAAACACTGCAACAGGCTGCCCAGTGAGTTCATGGAAGCTCTGTCCTCAGAAACATTTAAGATTTGGATCTTCAATGGACATGGCCCTGAGCAACCTCATCTAATTAGACATGTTTTGAAAGCACGGCATTGAATTACCTGGCCTCTGCAGGTCTCTTCCATCCAATCCCTGCTCCTTAGAATTGCAATTCTTTGCAGTGAACCACTTACTATTGAGAGCAGTGTCTCCTAGAACTATCCTTTCTGGGAAAGATGCCTGGGAAGGTGACATACAGAGCAGACCAGCTTCAAAACAATCATCAGTGGGTCCCCCTCAATCTAAGCTTCTCTTGAACAGTGCTAATGATCTTTCAACTGTAGATCACAGTAATTCAACCTTGGTATCTCGACAACTGCCAATATGACAAAATAAAGACAAAATGTGATCCCATCAGATCTTCTGTCACTTTCTATGATACATATGTTAATCTTTTCTCCTTGTTTTTTCCCCACCCCACCATGAACCATCAAATTCAACAATCCAAACCTCACAACCTCTAAAGTTATATTTAGGTTTCTGGAAGAAATCTAGCATGGCCTTTTGTTCTAGAAACCTATACACACAGTACAGTGACTCTTCCAGTGGAAAAAGAGCTATCCTGAATCCCTCTAAGACTCTTGAAGTTTGTATCACTCATCATTATATCCCATCCATAGAAACTGACAAACTCTTTTGAGGACTCTTTCAGGCAAAGATTTATATATACTATTGACTACACCCTTATTTATTCTACAGCAACTTTGCAATAGCAACAGGTGCCTTTGTGATCATATAACTTCATCACTGTATTTTAGAGCTCCCAACAGGACCACTCTACCACCTAAAACTATACCTGCTCTTTGTCAGAAGCACCATAAGACCATCACCATCTTCTCTGCACAGAAGACTGACTGTGACTTCCTCTTCCATAAGAGAAAAGGGAAGGAGGAGCTTAAACACTCAATGCCTTTACTCCAGTAAAGTTAAAATACTCATTATTTTTTAAAAAACTTCTATTGGTAAAATTACAAGGGAAAAGAAAAGTCACTTTTGTTTTAGTTAATAGATGAACTACGTTAAAAGGAAAAGTATCCAGTTGTAACCAATATGTCTGAATGGTTAATACTGTCTTCTTTTCTTGAAATTGATTATGCTAAAATCCAGTAATAAACATTTTGATTTATATACTTTCTCTCATATTCATCTCATCCCCACTACCGAAATAAAAAACAGTGTTTCAGATAAATGATTGACTCAAAAAATATATTGGGTTTGTCTACAGTCTTAAAGAAAAAAAGGCAATTTAACCATTTAATAACATTATGTTTTGTAAAGCATATATCTGCCATTGATAAAAGCTTTCTTCAGTGTTGAACTGATTTGTTGTTTTCAATAATTTAAGAGGGACTTTTACTGCTCAGTCACATCTGTTATGTTGGTTGATAGACAATAAATTTAGAGAACACATTTGCTCAGAAGATCTTGTATTTGCTGTTCCTGAAATTCAGTAAGTCTGTTCCCAAACTTCAGTAAGTCTGTTCCCTTGAATTAATTCCCAGAAAGGGTTAAACAAGACAGTTCCTAACAAGTCAAACAGCCATTGTGACAATTCACACTCCCACAAAAACTAAATTTAAGAGTGATTGCCATTCAGATGAATCCTATCTGAAGCACAGATATAGACTCATTTTCCACAAAAGTGAAAGCAAGCCAAACTTAAGCATACATAGTTATTATATTGCAGTTATACAACATGCTTTCTAAAGTGTTTTGAAGAAACAAAACGAAAGGTAAGGACAAATAATTCAAAATAAGTATCTCAGTAGGCTACATTAATTCCACGTGGCAAGGGTGTGTCGCATCTGCTGCGGTGAATTGCACAGATGTTACCCAAAAAATATATTCAATTGTGGAGCAGAGATGTAACCAAGAGAGGATTCATAAAGGAGTTTTCGTTGCAGAGCAAGCAGCGGCTAGGTCTTCACAAGTAAGTGTTTGTGATGGCAGAAGCTCACAAACTTCAGGAAGAATCAGTCAATAGGAACACTGAAGATTACCTGACCCAAACTGGTCCCTATGACTGGAGTCAATTTCAAAGAAAACCTTTCAAAAGTATATGCCTTAAATTCCATGCCTTTAGCAAGATACTTAAATACACCTTTTAAGGCTAGGAAATAGTCAAAAGCACTTAAATACTTTTCTGAAGACTACTGGCAACTTTCACAAGTAAGTGCAGTGCACTGTATTATACAGAATGTTAAAGTACTGTTATTTAACATTACATTAAATATTTTTACATTACACTGCTATTTCATATTATATTGAATAAATGCTTTACATTTACTGAACATTCCAAGTACTTTGAAATAGAAGATCATACTTTATAAATACAAGCTTTTATTGTTAAATCCATCAGGGTTGGCATTTTAGTGCTGCATTTTAAAACTGATTCAGGGTTTTTTTTTCCCCCTGAAAATCCTGAAGATAAGCTGATGCATTATTTATGCCCAAAACTAATGCCTATTCTGACAAACATTTACAGCAAAACGAGAGCACAAAATCAAATACTTAAAAACCAAGGCTTGGTTTGCTAATCTGATCACTTTGTCACCATGGAAAGAGCATGGTTTCTCCTACACGCAAAAGCACACCCCTAAAAATATTACAGGAAATAAAATTGGCATCCTGAAAATAGAGCAGAAAATTAAAGCAAACATCCAATAAATTCTGGTCTATATCGCCAATGGTTTTGGCTTGTAGCACAGCATGGGACTAATTTCAACCCTTCAACTGAAATCAGCTGTGAAGCATACACAGCCACCTCTGCATGGATACCTGCAAAGTTAAGGGGAATATCTGTGGACTTGACCCTCACTTCAGGTCAGAAAACGCATTAGGGACTGTGCCTGTGCCTTGACCCTCTCGCTGTCAGCAGGCTTCCGAGAAATAACGGATATACTAATTAGTTCCTAATTTAACAGCTACAGAGGATACAAGGACTATGAAAAGACTGTCTTACAGGGAAAGATTTCAAGAACAGAACGCGTGCGGGTTAGGAAAGGAGGTTGCAAGAAGACCTAATTACGGCTGACAGATACCCGAGGGGGTCCTTTTCCACGAGCAGCAGGTAGAAGTCTGTTCGGAACACACGGTAAGGACAAAGCCCAAAGTCATTATCTGGAATGGAGGGAAGGGTGGCTCAGGCACGGTACCACAAACGGCTTTCCACGCAGAGCATCGGCACTACATGGCACAGGTGACCTACCGGGGGCTCCTCACGCCTTACGAACCGTATATCCCGGGAGAGGGACGCACCTGTCCGTGCTACAGCTGGCCGTCCCACCCTCCCGGCGGCGCGGGCGGCCCCGCGGCCAGGGGACCCCGGCTCCTCCTCCGAGCAGCTCCCGGCCTCGTCGGGCTCCAGCGCCTCCAGCACCAGCAGCGCGTCGCTGGTCTCCTCGGCGGCGGGCCCGGCGGGCGGCGGCGGGCCCAGGCAGGGGCAGGGGCAGGG
>JAVJGJ010000057.1:24085338-24123600 GCA_035590215.1 Microhierax caerulescens
TCCTCAGTACATCCGGGCCCCTTCCAAGAATTTAGCACAGCACCTCTGGCTGGTAAACCAGAAAAAACAACAGGAAGGGGGGACACGCGAGAGAGGGGGGGCGGGAGGGGGGCAAGAAAAAGCAAAAGCATCCAGGACAAACCTCTGAGGGTTAAACGTCTTTTTAAAAATCCACCAACTACAAGAGTAAGAAAAGCAGGAAGAAGGAAGAAAAAAAAAAAAAAAAAAAAAAGAGAGAGATGTTCAAATGCTGCTGCTCCTCCTCTTCAAAGCCATTCTGAGCGCGTTGTGTTGGCAGGGAGCTGTTTCTGCAGAGGAAGAGAGCACAGTCCCAGCCCCTTACTCCCTCCCCTCCCTCAGCGCTCGCTCCCCGTTCTCTCGCCGACAGACAGACACACTGAACGCTTCCAGATGTTCCAGCTGTGGCGGCTGCACGCAGCCCCCCGCGCACGGCGTTAGGAGCCGCCGGACTTGATCTGAAAGTTTAACACGCTGCCTGCCTTCACTGCGCCTGCTGGAGCCTGGCTACAGACATGACGTCAAGGAGGCGAGCTGGAGAAGTGGGGGGACAGGCGCGGGGAGCGGCGGCGGCGGGGCCAGCCCGGGGGCGGTGGCACGGCGGCACGGTGGCACGGAGCCGCGCTCGCCGCCCGCCCGTGACCAGCACCCCGCGGCAGCCGGCGCCGCCGTCCTCTGGCCCCGCTTCGATCCGGTTTCTCGGTACTGTGGGCTCTGCCCTGCGGTTCAACTACGGAAGGCGGCTGTGCGCTGCATTTCAAGGGGGACGGCACCGTTTGCCGAAGCGTTACCGGCGGCATCGCGTGCGGGCGTTTAGCGAAACGGCAAGAACGGGCTGCGGCTGCGTTTGCTCCGTTACGAGCAGGCAAAGACCAGCACCGGAGGCAGGCAGCAGAAGGGAAAGAGATACCCAGGGATCAGTTGCCCAGACGAGAGGATGCACAGATGTTTAAACAGATTAATCAATCTAGGATTTGCAAAATCCTTGGTGGAAACACCAAAATGCTCCACTGGTATCCCACCACTTGCCTTAATTACTATGCCTGTCATTTGGCCCTCTGTAATTGAAGCCTCCGCAGAGAGCAAAAATTACTTCTTTTAAGACGAAATGTGAACTGAATGCAGTACACGTTAAACATATCTGGACTCTCCGAGCTGCCATGTTAAACAAGAGATGCAGAGTTCAAAAACACCCCTCAGGAACCACTGCAGAAACTGCCACAACCTGAGAAACTAAACCACTCTGACAGATGTGGAGGTGAATGTCCACAATGCCATGTCCTACAGGCAAATCCGTGGCTGTCAATTCTCATGATAACAGAGTACCAGTTTAACACCACATGCATGCAATACTGCTTGTGGAACTTAAAACACAGTGGTTCTTGCCTTTCGAGTGGTTTTCCATTTCAACTAGAAAAAGAGTATTTAAAAGTTGGTAATACCCCTATAAAGGAATTACTCTCAAACAAACTTAGTGCCTTCCCTACAAATGGATTTCAGTGCGACGTATCAAATATCCGTCTCTTTTTGAGGCTTTCCCACCACCACTTTAAATGAGCTGTCTCTCAAATGGAACTCAAACTGTGATAGAAAACACCACCACCTAACAGATTCAGGCAAAGAAACAAGAAAGCAACACATCCACTCAGAACTACAAGAAAACTGGAATAGATGTAAAGCTCTTACCGAAAACTGGATGCAGCCAAAGCACTTGTCCTAAAAAAAGGTCTATTTGGTTCCTAATAACCACCGATTGTCACAACTTCTGTATTAGATGCTATTCAAAGGGTAAATCACCAACAACATATTGCCATTGACAGCATGTAGAGATGCAGCTTTGTTTCTGACTCAGGAGGAAGAGTTCCTCTGAGCAATTAAAATACTCTGTCCTCTATTGCCTAGTTTTTCTCTAATAATGTCACATGCACTTACCCCGTTTAACTTACCAGATCAAGCAAGATCAGAGCCAGAAGTGGAATGGCAGTACATTAGCTTTCATTTTTAATTTGAGTTGCCTTTTTCTTAAAAAAAAAAAGTCCTGGCTTCACCATTATAAGAAGGACTGAACAGCAAATCCTTTGCTGCCTACATTTGTTGTGCAAATATATATTTTATTTTTCTCCTTGTGACCATAAATCCTTGCCATTTTGGATTATGCTAACTCCATTTTTTTCCAGCCATGAGTCAACCAAGAGTTGCATGATTCACCCTTGCATGGACATAATCTCTGGGGAAGTAATTAAGGGCATGCTGATCACTCTTGTACAGAAATCAAACACCAGTGGGGCATCTGTAAATATTTCTTTTGCCCTCTTCAGGTCACATTCTCAGCTAGCTAAGGATTTATATACAGTATTAGTTAAATACTTAACATCCACATAGCCTTGCTTTATGCCAGCTCACGTATGTATGCAGCCACATACACAAGCTGTCCCTGCCACCTACAAATCTTTTCCTCCGTTCTTTATCCCTCTCTCTCTGCCAAGCTCCCACAGTGGGACATAAGTTGGGCCTATTACCAAAAATCAATTACAGAAGAAAAATAGAACAAGAAACAAGAATATTAGATGGCATTAATTTCTTCAGCATAAATAAAATTCTACTATAACTTGAGGTTTCCTTACTCAGCAGTTCTGATGCAAATAATTTTCTATACAGAGAAGCAGAAAGAAACTGATTGTAGGATTAAGATGGAAAGATCCTGATAATGAAGGAAGATCAGGTGGCATGAGTGAACATCACAGCTTCCCCGAAATCATTTGTACAGTCAAAGTACACTATAAGATGAAGTCCATGAAAACAGGTTTGGTAAAGATGTGGCATTTGAAGTAAAGGTGCTTGTAATATTTTTTTCTTAATAACATCATGACTGAAACTCATATTTAATAATTCTCTCAGGAAAGAACCTGAGGTGTTGCCCTCCATAGGAAAATTCAATCGGCCTAAAATTTGTTTCTTTCCATTCTTTACACTTTTTTTCCATTTTTCGTATAGGTAGTACAGAAGGGATTTTATTAGGGATTCCAGAGCTGCAGCTTGGAGACATCAGGGAGGACAACAGCCTTTCCCTGCATGGCTTCTGAATCATGAGCTCTTTAATCAGGTACATTCTGGGCCAGGACTCTAAAGGCAGAACATAGAGCTTAAGCAAATTAGAAGGCTTCTATTATTTTTGAATGAGCGATACTCTGAAAAGCTTTAAAGCCTTCTGAAGAGGGAGCATACTTAGCCTTCTTCAGAGTTAGATCCGCACACGTGCAGCCCAAAGGCTGATAGATACATATCTCTGAAGAGAGATATCTTAAAAAAATTGTGAAAGAATTATTCCTTTAAATCAAAAACAGTTAGAAAGTTCTTAGTCCTTGCCTGATACGGCAGCCAGCAGATTTGGAGGTAAGATGGCCAGTGTAATCATCAGAAACAAGGGTATCTTACACCAGGCTGAATCTGTGCTTGTAGACTTCCTCTAAGCAGACGACTATAGATCAGATAACTGATCCAATGTATGTTCAGCCTTAAGCCAGCTCTCAAGTGCAGTTACTAGTTTTCTACCCCACAGGAATGCTAGGAGGAGAAAAATTGTTCTCCAATTGCTCTGAGAACAATAGTAATGATGGCCATATAAAGTACCAAGACAGAGATTTCTGAAAAACAGCTATTTAAAGTTACAAAGTGTCAAAGATGATTTGTAGGGTGCATAATGTGAACATGCAACAGTCCATTCTGCGTGTCAGGAATTTTTTATTCTGTGTACAATGTAGTACTCATTCCCTCTTACCCAGCCATATATAGAGTATACTGGGCACCAGAGCTTTTTCAAAATCCAGTATCAAAACCTACAACCATCTTGAGAACGGAAATCACCTCAATAGGTTTCGCAGGAGAATGTCTCCTTGATTAAAAAAGGGAGAGTTACTGGCATGCTGTATTTAAAGATGGGGCTAGAAAGCAGTGAGATGAAAACAGACAAGAGCATTCAATAACTCTGCATTGAACTGTCTTTATAACTTATAAAATTATGTAAAGGGCTCTTTTAAGCAGTCTTAGTACTTTTAAAATTATCTAGGGTTTTCATCTGGCCTACTGCATAACTTATCTAGCTATTTAATTGCAGTAGATTATATTCACACTATTTTGGCAGTAATGTCTGTTACTATAAAATAAGAAGGGAAATTATTCAAAAGTGGAAAAGAAATTTATTTAACCCCAGAAACAGTATTAAGGCTTACATACAAATGTGATTCTTTCCAGGGCCAGCTCAGAGAAATAGTGCCAGAGCTCTTTATTTTATATTATTTTTATATTTATCAGCTCTTTTTGCTGAAAGGTATTTTTTTCCCGGCAGATTTAAGGTTTTGCGCCTCTGCCAACAAACAGAGAAGGCTTCCCATAAGAATAAGCACTTTCTTGTACTGAAAACTATGGGATGATTTTTTTTTTTTTTTTTTTTGTCACTGATTTAAATAAATAGGATCTAAACAAAGTGCAATCTTTGCTTGAAGACTTTGACCTTCCTTTTTCAAAGGCTAACATGTAAATAATTCTGGTTTCGGTCTAGTGTGTGTTTCCTTCAGACCATTCAAACCCAAACCAACAGCTTGATCAGTCCTAGGTACGTTAGAAGAATCATTGTGCATTAATAACATAATACTCTTAACATCTTATGCATTGTTGGTCCATGCACAGTATAACAGATTGGGCTGGTTCGTTTGGTACTTGCTGGTGTTCCATGACTACAATGTAATTTTTGTTTTAAATCAAATATTGATGAAAGCAAATTTTTCTTATATTTTGGGACTACTCTCTTTAGAATTGTTCTCAAAGTTATTTTTGATTGTTCTGAACTACATATAATCTAAAAATGTGAGTATCATCCTTTCCATTTGAACTCCCTAGTTGTTATTGAGAAAAAGAAAAATACCTGTTCACATATATGAGTATGGATTCTAAAAATGTTCTTTATTTGACTTTTTTTGTTTGGTTGCTTAATTTTAATTGGAATGAAAGAAATTGATAGTCCTATCTAAAGCTATTCAAAGTATGGTCAGGACCTTTCGTACTTTCAAAGTATGGTACAGACCTTTCAAAACTATCAACTATCTAGAAGACAGGGGACTTTCTCAAGAAAAAAGAAATCTGGGATGGAAGAGAAAAAGAAGGTTGATGATCAGGATTTCTAGGTGATTTCATTTCTTAAAATCTGGAATAGTGCTATATGCACAGGAACTTTTGAATTTTTATACAGTAAGAAAGACTGATTTTCAAAGTTGACTTGGAAAACTTAGCTGTATTTTTCACATTGAAATTAATAGGAGTAGCTTCTTGGCTTTGAAATTTTAGTCATTAGCTTTATATTTACATTCAAATGTCAACAAGGAACTACAAAAAGTTAGGAGGAAAATGGTAAGATTAACCAAGAAATCCGTATGGTCTACTAAAGCATATTAAGGCCTAATATTGATAAACAATAGAAAGTATTAGATCTAAGGGGGAAAAAGAATGAAATAATTGACAACTGGGTAGGAAAGTAGCTAGTAGTTAGAATAAACTGTCATTAGACACCAAAGAGAAGGAAGTAGATTAAATTGATAGCATTTAAGTAGGGTTTGATTTTCTAGACTGCAGAACTTCTAGAAAATAACCTGGATATCTGAAAGTGTAATTTTATTCAAATCTTGCTAGCTACCTTAGCTTTCAGCTGTGATCTGTGATTTCAATGGGTGGTGGCAGTGGTGCTTTTTAAATTCCAGCTGCAGAAATGAAAGAGCTCACCATTTATGCTTGTAAAAAGGTGATTAGTGTTTAATGATTACTGGTAGCATTGTATGAATTTGTGCACAAATTTGAAGTGTAGCAGCAAACAAATACCGAAACGATCTGAAAAAACACAATCCACATTTAGCCCAAGTGAAATATAAACATGGGTATACTTATCAGACTTGAAGATAACTTGTGGCAGTTTTCACTGTGCCATTGCCATCGCAGACACCCAACCACAGAGCTAATTAGCACTCTGAGGAAGGTCTAACACCTCTGCAGAATTTCAATACAGAAGTAGCTCCTGTTCTTCAAGAAGGGGAAAGGTCAATTGTTGACTCTGCCATAAAAGCTTAAGAAGAAGACCTGAACTTGACAACAAAAGTGTTGCACTGTTTCTATTTTAGATAAGAAATTATTTGGCCCATCTAGACTGGTACAAAGAGATTTAAACTCAGCAGTTCATCATTAACACCAATTAAAAGACAAACAAAAAACCAAAAAAGCACAAAACCCCCAAAACTAACCAGAGAAAAAAGCATAATAATACTGAAGAAGAAGAATAAAAATAATAATAGTCTGAAATCATCAGTCATACAAAAGACATGAGCTAAATAATGTCTACATGGAGATCTACAATGAAAAATGAATTTTTAATCCAATCAGCCTACATTCTGGCAAAAAAAAAAATCCTCATGCAAACTGTTCAGGGGATCTCAGGTACTTGCCACTGCTTACACAACAAAAATGAAGAAAGTATTATCGTTCTAATCTGCTAACATAGTTCTACAAAATATTCTGGAATATGTAGTTTGATTCTTGTTCATAACTAAATATCCATGTAAGTTGAGATTTAGGGCAAGTACAAAGATGGACTTTTTTTGGAAGGGATGGATTCTTCAAAGAGTAAATTTCTGCAAGCTGTCGAGGAAGACTTTACAGTGACTAGAAGGTTTACAGGATGCTGGCATTTGGAAACCTCAGTTGATCTGATTATCAAACAATGAAAACTACACAAAGTCAAAATGAAAAGGCCATGCAGAAAAATATATTTAACTAGTACAACTAATTCCAAGTATAAAAGTCATAAACTAAGTGAAAAAAGTATATATATAAGGATAAGCTATAAGACTAAGTTCCTTCCTTCTTTTTTGGCATTTAAAGTCTCAGAACTTCTAAATCTGCCTTGTCAATGTAGAAAATTATTGACAATCTCAAGGAAGCCAACAGTTTAGAATTCTGACAGATTTTTTAGGATCTACAATAATCACTAATGAGATAAAATGGTCTAAAAAATACATGCTCTTATGTATCAGTCATAAGAAACATGATTAGATTAGTTCGTTACTATAGTCAGTTACTGTGCCATTGGCCTTACACAAAATGTCTACATTTTGTGTAGACCAACCATGGGTCTTTCTATACTGAAAGACTAAACTTGCTTAGTAAATGTACCTGGTTATAATGCAATCTTTGTGGTTTTCTGGCTTTTTTCACAATTATTTCTTTCCAAAGTGGAGAAAATCATAACTCACCCAGAAATCAGCCTTTATTTCATCTACAGCACTTTTATTTCATGTGATCTTAAAATCTGTCCTACAACCTGCAGTTTACCCACTGCCTCCTGTTAAAATGACTGATAATTTTTTTGTGGTGAATTCAAATGGGTGGTGGTAAGTTAAAGACAACTTCCACACATAGCAATGTTTGATTTCAACTCCAGTTTCCAGAATTGTATGGTTACAAACTATGATCAGGCAGGGTTATCTCAGTACCACCTAAACCTTGCATTCAAGTGATCTAAAGCCCTTCTTTGCAATCCACCCTTTAAAACAAAATTAGTTCCAATAGATTGCTGAAAATAGCTCTTTTTATTTCCATAAATATCATCATCAAAACACCATAAACAAATGCTACACAGACCCTAATTGAATTGGTTATATCATCAACTTTAAGACTGCGTATTTCATTATGGTTCCATCTTGACCGATCTTTGTCTTAGGACATCCAAAAGCTCGTTTAATGGGACTTTATTAAAACATTACAGAAGTTCTAGAAGTGTTAAACAGTGTTTCAAAGTGTATTTTGCTGGAAAGATATTAAAGGCATCCTGAAAAGGTTCCTGAATACTGGATAAATTAAATGTGCTCCAATTGCATGGATTTGAGCTTGTACACAACAGTTATTTAAATAACTTTAACTTAAAAATGGTTGTGTGGCTGTCACTGTTTGTGAACTCCATGACTGCTGCAGAATATTCCATATACTTGTAGCAATATGTAATGGGTGATTTCCTGAACATGTGCCCTCCAAAGTTTCCTCAGCTGCAGTGAAACCTTGATGGAACAGAGGCAGTAAAATGGGTGAAGTGGCAGGCAGCAAAGTTGAGAGCATTATTTGATTTAGGGGATAATACTAAGGTAGGTTCTGAGTCAACAGCATAAGAAATCTTGGTTGTGTTTGCAGTTTCTCAAAACTGTAGCTTTAGCAGCTGAGAAAAATTTTATACTGTTGTTTAAACTACCCCTCCAGCCTGCAATCAGAAATTTATTTATGTCTCCCCCTTCATTTCTTCCCATCTTTGCTTAAACATGCAGATAAGCAAAATGAAACAAATAAACAACTGTAAAATCTTTGCTCATAGTTCCACATGTTCTGAAGGAAATATTTATATTTCCTTAACATAAATAGGTAAAAGTTCAGTTATTTTATAACTACATCAATGTGTACACTAGTTTATAAGAACAGCTTCTCAAGAACTCCAGGAGACCAAGAATGACCAAGCTAAGATCCTAAGACACACACACAAAAGAAGACGGGGGCGGGGGGAAGCAGTTTTATCTAAAATAAATGCTATCAGGTTCAATATACTCTTTGCTTTAAGGTCAGAGTAAGCAAGAGCCAGAGGAAGACCACCTTTTGCTGGAATTTAAAATAGTAATAGTTTTACACTGAGGGGAAAACTTGCTGCTTCCTCACCAGCTAATCAAGATTACACTATTCTGCAAAGTAACAAAATAGGTAGGTTTCAGAATAGATTACGTTATTGATAACTCACTCTTTTTCAGGACACCATGGAATTTTTCAGTCTTTATTTAATTTCTCCTTTTACACTATGGGAAGAAAACCTAATTATTTTCTAATAAGAAAAAATGAAATCAAAAGAGAATGGAAAGCTAATGCCCATGAGACATATAGCAAGCATATGCAATTGCATCATTACATTCCTTGCCATTATGCCGCCTTGCTGTCCTGTCCTCCTCACCTTTCTGTATTTTCTTCTTAAATCAGAAAAAACAGGACTTATAAAGAACTCAGCCCTTGATCCTGATACAGAATTTTTGACATTAAACCAATAAACTGATAAAATATAATACTTATATTTTATCTTACAAATTGGGGAAAACAGAATAAATGTCTGACCCAATGTTGTACAAGCAACAAGCTGTAAAGAGAACAAAAGAGGACACATTTCCCATTTAGTTCTCTGATTGCTTTTTCAGATGTCCTTTATATCTCATTTACTTGTGTTTTCATTAGACAGTTTGAGCCTTCTGACTTCAGAAGACTGGGTGAGTGAAAGCAAGATGAATATTTCAGACCTAGCTCCTTAATGAACAAATCCCTGAAGAAGTCTCTTTATCCAGTTCCTTAGTTTCTTCTTCTAGACGTCCAGAGCAAAACAAAGCCAGGCTCTTTACAGCAGAGACAAGTGAAAATGGTCAGCAACTAAAACACAGAATGGTCCAACTTGACAGAAAACTTTTTTCACCCTGAGAGCTGTCAGGCACTGGAACAAGTTTCTCAGAAGGGAATCTCTTGGAGGTTTTCAAAGTCAACTGGACAAAACTCTAGGCAACCTGGTCCCTGCCTCAAGCAGGAGCAAGTGACCTCCTGAGGTCTCTTCCAACATAAACTGTTCTGTTTCTAAGATTGAAAGGGGTAATAATGCCAAAATTTTTATGAGACTTTGCTGGTGTTTCTTTTATTGTAATTGGTATAAAATGTCTATTAATATACTGTAATTATTTGAAAAAGAACAGGTGAAACAAAATTTCAACTGTACTTTACTATCTTCCTTTAGTTTGAGGGATACTTCTTTTGTTTCAAAGGAACACAAAAAGCTCAAAATCTTAGTGCCATCTGTATCATCATAATGCAAAAGGCTTGATCATTCTGTTACTTAACCGAGTAACTGTTGGACAGAAATAAGGATCATTTTTTTTTCCCTCTTCAGTCTCATAGGAGAGTCTCTGACTTTTACAATTACTGTATCATCTGCTGCCACCTCCTGAAGAAACACAGCTTGAACTTTGGAGGAAGACAGGAAAATGGAGTCATCAACATTCCGAGCTTTCTACTGGTCAGTGCTGCCTGTCAATCCCAAAGGAAAAGGGTAGTCTAAAAGTTCAAGACAAGTAGACTTTGAGAATTTAGAAATTTAATTTTTAAGTAATATAAGACTATTACACCCCTCTGGTTCCATTTCTCTTCCATTCAAGTCTGTAGTTTTTATGGCAATTGCTGCCATGCACAGCAGGGGCTGCTGGCTTTCACTGCAGCCTGAGGAAGTAACTCTTTTATCAGCACAAGCACAACAGTGGAGCTTATGCGGTATATAGAAGAGCAAATCCACAATACATGGGCTTCACAAAGAGTAACTGATTTAATAAGACATGTGACTGTTGTTGTAACATGAATAGGCACAGACTTGTGCCCAGGGGATGGACTGACAGATTTCACATTTTGAGTATCTGTATTTAGCTGTACATTACTGTCCTGCTGTTTTGCAGCCTAACCAATGTCTAGAAGTGAAAGACATCTATTCATTGAAGAATGAAGAAGCTAGGAAGGAAATTCTGTTCTCAAAATAAAATAAATTGATAGAAGAATGTTACAGAGGGAAAAAAAAAAAAAGAGAACAAACCCAAAACCAAACCAAAAAAACCCAACCCAAAACAAAAAATCAAAGCAAACCTTCCTTGGCCCAGTGACCCAAAGACATGCCAGTAAGATCATCCTGACCACAGGCCGAAATGAATCCATATCTATACTTACATAAATGTTACTTTCTATGCTAGTCTAGTGTATCACATAGCTTCACTTTACCAGAAATAGAACTACAGAAATAGATCTATAACCATATATAAACAATTTTTTCTTCTGTGCTCCTCCAGGTTTAAAAAATCATTTTAAAATCATACAGCTATTTTTAAACTAGACTTTTGCAGCTTAACTGGCCTAGCATATCAAAACAATGTAGTCATCAACAGTTACAAAGATAGAGGAACAAGCACACTATGAAAGAATGGCAGATGGTATTATTGTCAAAATGGAAGTGAGCTGGTGGTCAAGTCTAGTCATTCATTGAAAGCTACATCATGTCTGAACTTTCACACAGGAAGAACACATGGCTTAAACATGTTCAGTGAGTTTATTTTACAAATATTCTACTGGTGGATACCAGTCAGGATGCAGACATGCTCCCCAGTGCATGGGAAATCCACATACTTTTCAAAGGAACTAAATATATGTATTTGCTAAGACCAAATTTATTTCCAGTGAAGCTGCTGAATCTGACAAGATCTCACACAAGAATTATACTGATGTAGGTCAATCAGTTTTACCATATTACTCCCAACTCACATTATAACAAATGATATCAGGATGCCATTTAATCTTTAATGGAAGTAAGATCTAACCCATAAAGATGCATCTGCACTTCAGTATTCAGCAAAATGGCTGTGATGAATCACACTCTTGCCCTACGAGTGACACAAAGGAGCAATCAGCTTGAGCTGATGTTCTGGCACTAGTTAAGAACCTACTTGTGACTTCCCATGTTCTAAGTTTCTCAGTCCTTGAGATGAAGCTCCCATAGTCTGCAGCAGCATCAAATACAGTCACTGATGCTATTCAGAGTGCCTTGCATCCCAAAAACTTCAGAGCACAATTTTTTTGAAAAAAATATTTTTACTAGTCACAAAGATAGAATTGACATTTGAGTTAAAGCTTCATTTTAAATTAACAATATACTGTACTTTGAGACTGGAATTGAAAAATGCCATGTGAAATTCTTTAGCTATTGAAAGAACTTGCTCAGAATATAATTGTAAGAACGGGAAATTGGCTTGGTCCTATAAACTTTATGAAAAGGTTCAGTGAGATCTATAATGACCACAAATTGTTGAGCTATGAGATGTATGTTACAGTTACAGAACAGTAAGATATTAGGCAGCACAGTGATACTCAAAGCATATAGTTTTGTTGGCTCATTCCAGGAGAAGAATGCAATCTGTTCACTAGCTTTACTACATCTGGTGTCACCCTAAATTTTACTTGAAGTCTCATTCAATTAATAACTATGACTGATTTTGCTTATTTTGCAAGAGTTCAACTTCTGGTAATATGGCAAACAAAGCAATTAAAAGCTGCACTACGCTCAAGTAATGAACCAAATTATAATACTTACATAGCATTTTTAACAATATAAAGCATTGCAAAGCATGGGCTAATAAATTTTTAAAGCATCTATGAAGACGGCACATAAGATCTTGTTCTTTATGCTCAGATTCAACCAGACTAAATTGCAGGTATCTTGGAAACTTTCCTCATAGCAGAACCATACTTAAAGAAGTAAGATCAAATGTATTTTCAGATAAAGCAAGGGTATCTGGTCAATTATGTGTTAGGAAATAAAAAGGTGAGTAGGTGGCTGCCTAATAGTATTCTTACATGCTGACATTCCTTTCTCTGTCCATAAATACCTCTGAGATTACATGTTAAATGGAGCCCCGTAGAAGAGTATATTCCTTCAAGTCTTCAGTAAAAATAAAGTTGGGTTTTTTCTTAAATAAATCTTAAGTTCTACACCAGCTTCCACCTACTTCTTGTTTTTCTTTATATACTTCATGCTGTAGTATACAATAAATATACTCTTCTTAATAGAACAACCTATACAGTTAGAAGTATTAGGTCTTTCAAAGGCAAAATGAATGGTAGACCATGGTGGGTCAAGGGTAAGGGGTAAAAGGTAAATCACAGTTGTACTTCCAATTAATTTGCTATTTCCTGTCATCTGTGAATAAAAAATACAGGCCATCATTTCCAAGCTGGTGGAGCCAGATGGTGTGATGTGATACAGTTAATATTAATGGCTGCATACTGCCTTCTCTTGACTAATCAAGAGTGCTTGCTTCATGCTGGTTGTGGGCAGCGGGCTGCAGAGCCAAGGAGAGATTGGTCATTCTAAGGAAACATGAAACAGGAATACCTCTTCATTCAGACAGGCTTTGGTTTCAATATTGGTACCCAAAGTTCTAGGCAGACCTTTATCTTCATATTTTTATTCAGTACAGTTGTCACAGTACTGGGAGTATTTTCAAATATTGAAGAAAGTGGAGCAAAACTTTTCAAAATGCATTCAATTTTACACATTTTATTTGGAGTTGTGGATCACTGCTCTGAGGCCACTCCTCTTCCATCAAGATTGCTCTAAGATAATATTTGAAAACTCAAAAGAGTAATTTTATTTTACTCCCTTTCACAATTTAGCATTTTAAAAACACCACAGTATGCTACATTCTTTGCTTGAGCCTTGAAAGAGAAACACAGGATACTTTTTTACTCTTTCAATCCCATCAGTAAATGAGTTCTCAAATCAGGAAGTATCTCCAAATGACCCAAATTTGGATACACTTTTGATACTGGAGCACTAAAGATTGCCACAATCTTAAAATCAATTGGGCCACATCCTCCGGTACTTGACATTCATTCAGGTAAAACGTTAATCAACCTCAATAGTGACTTCAAATGAATAAAGACTCCATGTACTGTTGCTTTTCATTTTTAATAAGGATGGATTCTGAAAGTCCACATAAGCTTCCCTCACAGACAATTAAGGAAACTTTTGATCCTAAATAACCCAGTTTTTAATTTTAATCTATTTCTAGAACACATTTTTATCTTAATTTGTAGCATTTTGTTGGTGATAGATGGGAATCCTGCCTTTCTTTAGTAAGCAAAATTATTTTTCTAATATCAATTACCTCTTGTTTTGGGTTTTTTTTTTTAAGATCTAATTTCTAGGGCATTTGTCTGATACTTGGTATATTCTCTTCTTTCATAAACAGTAATTCAGCTATTTGTCTTTGTAACCTCTAACTATAAAAAATACATAATTTTTTTTTTTCTTGTTAACATTTAGCAACACAAAAACACTCCAAAACCTAGACTGGAAGAAAATATTTTCAGCTAAATTACATTATCAAATTTCATGAAATTTCTATTAATAATATCAACTAAAATCTGGTTTTGTTTTTCATACTGAAGTGGTACATCTGATCTTCTCAGGCACAAATGCTATTTTTAAATAAAAAACTGCTTCTATAAATATTTCATCTTTAAACACCCATAATTCAGTTTCTCTTTTTTTACATCTAGAACTGCAGCAGGGCCTTGGAGAGGTTAAACTACAAAAAACCTGAACATCCATATCTGCTGGTAGCATTTCCCCATGTTCAAAGCAGACTGTCCATAATTCAGAGGACAAGACAAGGTCACTAATAAACATCAGTGAACTGTGTCTGCTTTTGCAAGTTTCACATAAAAATAGTGCATCTTTAGGAACACAAACCAGACATAATAGATTGGTTCACATCAGAACACACATAAACACAAGAAACTAATTATCTTTTGATTGCAACAGGCTCTGACTCAATTATTTTGCAACACGAGCAGCCTTCTCGATTGTATAGGGTTAAAAGAAAGGAAAAAAAAGTTGTTTTTTAACTTTTAAACAGTTAAAAGTAATGCCAGAGCCAAATTCAGCTCTTTGAAGACAAAAGTAAAAGACAGCATTTGGTCTGTTATGGTTTGCATATCTGGCAGAACTGAACCTGAAAAACTGCAATGCACATCATGAATGCATCACCAGCTGAATTACCATCTCCCACCAGAAAACATGCATGCAGCAGGGTGGGAACAAAGATGTTTTGATGTTTTCAACCACCTTATTTATTCTGAATGTAAGAAGCGATTCCGGGAGGGACTGAGGGTACCATTTACCTGCAGCTATCTGTGTCAGATTATCTGACAAAGCAAAAAGCATTCTGCACTCCCCTCTCTAAGTAAACTATCTTCAGCTCTGAAAGGAAAAAAAACACCATCAAGTGAACTGAGCCATGAGTTATAATGTCAGGGGAAAACTACTGGTGAACATGAGCTCACTGAGTAAAACATTGGCCTATGAAGGGCCAACACATGGAAGTTACTACAGGTGGTAGATAAAGAAGGTGCTCCTGAATCATTTACTCTCCAAATAACAAAATATTGTGGAAGAGAGTGTTATCATCCTTAATACCCTAGTGAGAATGACTGTTGAATAATCAGAGAAAGATCAATGACCTCTGATTTACTAAAGAACTTTGTTATTACAGATACCTTCTCTTATTCAGTAGCTTACTAAACACATGAAAACTGTTTAGGTTCCAGAGGATAAGCCAGAGTATATCCTAAAATACACTGTATGTGAATAAAAGAGATGTACCAGCTATCCTTACTTTTCTCCCCATCTCCAAAAGAAAAAAAAAAAAGAGCAAAAAAGAATATGCAACATTTTTATTTATTTATTCTTCAGTACTTTTCACTATTTTAAGTATCATAACACATTGCATCTTCTGCATACTTCCTTCTTAGTTTTTCATTCTTATCCCTACTTAGCTTTCTGGGTGCAAATCACATTTAAAATACTACAAAGAGAGAAAGACAATTTCTTCCTTAATAATAGTTTCAAGACATATCTTGATTTAGCCAAATTGTCATGTCCTCCACCCCTTACTTCCCAGCCACCACATACAGTTACTAAGGATGTTTGTACTGACCTTCTTCCCATCTTTCCCCCCCATCTGAGAAGCACTGTGGAAGTTAATGTGTTCCCAGCTAGGGGTGGGAGGAGATTTGTAAGTGCAGGGTAATTGATTATTGAAACTTGCAGAAATGGAAAAAAGCAGTTGACATCTTGCAAACTTCTAGTCATATCTCTGCCTAGGTATACTCCCAAGATTTTTAGCCTCTTGTAACATTATTAGTCAAATCGATCTTTCTTCTATGCTCTGTGTTCCCCTCCCCAAAGATTGTGTCCTCCACATTTTACAGGTAAAGAGAGCACCAGGGAGACGGTTACAAGAATGAAACCTGATCATGGCATGCACATGGCTTTCTATGACTAAACCTAAGCTTCACATGAGGACATGCATTCTTCCTGCTAACCTCAGATGGAAAAGATTTGGTTTGCAGTAAAAGTTTTATGGATTTTTGGAAGTAATGAAAGATCTAGGAAAACATAAGGCTGCAAACACCTTCAATCTTCAAGCAGATTTCCTCATGACAGGAGGCAGTGTGCATCACGATTTCTTTGTATTATTTTTCCCATCCATCCATCACTTCATCTCACTCTTTGAGACTGAATTTTGACTTATCTGTTTCAAATAGTTTGCTAACGTCACCCAGGCATTTGGATAAACAATGACAGGGGGGAAACTACATGTAGGCCTCCATTCCTCAGATTAGAAAACTAATAATCAGAAAATAGATTTTTCAGGAAACTAACATACATGCTATAAACCTCTGAAGAAGTCTGAGGATGATTTGGGGAAAATGGTGTCCCTGCAGACCCTAATAATTCACTGACATCTCAGTGAGGGAAACTGCATCATTTACATGCAATACTGGCAATATATCTAGTGGCAAACTTTCTGAATATTGGAAATAAGTTTTTAAAAAATTCTCATTATTTTATCACCAGCAGAAAATTGTCCAGACAGGTGATGTATTAGGTATCTTCAATGTATTTCATTAATATGGGCAAATCCTTGGTTGAAAATAAATTAATAACTTCACCAAACTACATAAGATGAAGAACTACTGACTAGTGCATTAGAAATAAAAGGTGGAAGTGATTACAAATGAAGAATGACACTGATCATTATAGTAAGAATGAAAAGCAAAAGATAAAAAGTACCAGTATTGACTTTTTTAAAATTATTTCTAAAAGATGCAGGCCTATGGCTAAAATGCATTAAAAATTTTCCCTATACAAATTTTTGTTTGATAGAGTCCACTTAATTTACAGTCAATAGACTTCATTTAAAGAAAGGGCACCAAAAGTGTTCTTTAATAGGAGCTATCCAGAATTATTTCCAAGTTAGTCTTTATGTTGACAAGCGCTTTTCTAGACAACAAGATGTCATGGGAGTTCATAGTTTTGTACTAACTAGACAAAAATGATGGAAGTAAATAGCTAAAATACTTTTTCATTCACTGACCAGGTACTTTGGCAGGACATGCAGAACACTACCTACAAAGGAACATGAAGGGTAAAAAAATATATGGATTCTTTAACTAAGCAAGATTTTGTGACTGTGCAAGCAACAATAAGAGACCTAATGAAAAACTTACTGTAGTCAAAGAGTCACATTGACTTCAATGAATAATATAGCCATCCTAAACAAAGATGGAACTACTAAGTTTTTTCCAAAGATCCTTTCAGAAAGAAGAGCTGCAGTTTCAAAGGTTAACAGGAAGGACTTGGTAAATTATATCAACCTCAAATGTATCTTGCCTCCTCACTCATATTGACCAATTACAGCCTTTTCCCCCTATTTTTACTTAAAATTAAGATGAATATACTATTTCTGCATCTCACTGAGATAGTATTTTTGGAATTATTTGAGATCTTGTAATGAAAGAGCTGAAAAGCCGTATTAGTACACATGAACTATGGTGTTACTAAATGGTACCCTGTAATTTGATTTTCATTTAAAAATAACCATCTTTTACACAACAAGTACAAGGCATCTACTACAAAGCATTCTTTTCAGGTTTTGATAGCAAAGTTTTAACTGTTTGGATTCAAATTTCTCAGGCTACAGGTTGAATTTATTCTGCAAGTTTCTGAAAATAAAAATAAAAATCAGACATTTCCAAGAGAAGGGTAGGAAGTGTTGTTTCTTGCAAATTCCCAATGAAAATGGGTAATAAATACTTCAGAGCTAGGACTTGTGATATAACAAGCAAAATTGCCCAGATTTCAATGCCTTCTGTCATGTACATGGCTTGAACCTTGTCAAATTAAAGTTCCATAAAAGAATTGTGGAATTGTGGCTTCCGTATGCTCAATATGGAAAAAGAACAAGCTATAGGGCCAGAAACATCCCAGACAACAAAAGTCACTGACCTCAGAAGCTAGACTGATACTCCATGCCTGGATGTCTAGCACTGTTCTGCTCAGAGAGAGTAGCTTCCACATCTTCTGCAATTGTAGTCCCTGTTTTCTTTCCAGGGCTAACGTAACAGTATGATCACCCACACTTGTTACCAGTTACTCCTGTTTTTCAAATGGCAAAATAAGGGCTATGAATAGAAAAGTTTCAGCTGTTTTAATAAACTGTGCAGTAATAACATTTTGTATATTAAATTTATGGGTAGGTGAAATTGTGTGTTTCAAGAGACACATAACAAGAAAATTATATCCAAAAGACTCTGTGAAAGAAACAAGAATTAAGCCTAGCTGAGTAACCTTGTATTCTGTTTCCATGGAGTTATGTCTTACAATATTTAAGTTAGGTTTGAGTAGTGCTTTCTGATAGGGCCACTGGAATGCCTTGCTTCTGTGATATTGATTTATCTTCTCTACCTCTGGAAGCAAAGGACTGAGTAAAGAGGTCATATTCACAGTAAAATCTCTGCCTTTAAGAAAAAGGCACATCTCTATACTGATACAAACCGCTATTACTGCAGCTCCAGGCAAGAATCACACGCTTTGCTTGTGGACAACCTGGAAAAAGCAGTCTGAACACGGCTGGTTTTAAACTATGATGTCATGGCCATTTGGAGATAACCACTTCATGATTTGGTACTCCAAATCAAGAAGTAATCCTTCCTCATTTTTTTGTTGATGGTCCAATGAAAGTAACTAATGAAAATGAAATTTCCATCAATTATAGTGGGACAAAGACTGTTCTTGCATTTATATCTCTAGTAGAATGCCTTGATGGACAAATTAATTAAAGGTTGGAAAAATTAGGAATTTGGGGCTTGAGAGACAGAACTCAACTTTTACAATCATTCTGAACATGTGACTTCTCAGCTGCAGATTATCAGCTGTTCTTCTGGGACACTCAATACCTCTATGAACCTGGGCCTTCAATGACCTAATTATTCTGTCTTTTTTTTTCAATAATCTTCTGTTTTCCTTGTCCTTTGGTAGGATAAGATGTCCTACTTTTGGACAGTGCCCTCATGAATGTTCTATCCTCAAAAGGGGGTGAGAGGGTGGGGTAAAACCCAGCTACATGGAATGCAAAAAATACTTACAATCATGAATCTGTATATACAGATGATGTACAATAATAACATAGATAATATTGGGTTTATTTTATAACTTGTTGCACTTCCATGTTTGTAACATAACAAGGAGTATATATTTTAATTATAAGGTCGAATATCTTGCCATTTAATCTTCAGTGCAAGAGAGAGCATTACAAGATTGATATGGCTGTGTGAAGTGTACACTGCTTGTGAAAATAACAGCTTTCGTTTCTGAAGTTTTATATCCTTTCAACTAAAAGCTTGCACTATATCATGTGCTAATTTCATCTCTAAGTATATGACATGTATGTGTATAGTTGACTTATTTTCCCACAAGACAACTTTCTGGTGTTCTGGACAGTCATAAATTTCAGTTTTCAAATTATAAGAACACTTCCCCCCCTTCAATTTGTTTAGAATGATTAAGCAAAGCAAACTGATAATTTTCTTAATGCATTCCTTTTTCCACATACAATACATGAAACAATATCTTAAAAATCAAGTATTTGCATATGAGTTTCCACATGACCAGAAAACCCTTTTCCAACCTTGTTTGATAAAGGTTACTAATTGGTCTGAACAGATGTGTATAATATGACATTCAAATACATGTACAACATTTCTTGGAATACTATGTGAAAAAAAAAAATCTTAGAATTTGGTTCCTTGGACATCTCCTCTCTAACATGCATATCCTAACAGCATGCTGGGCCTGCATTCCAAAAAGTCATCCTGATGTCTCCTTTTAGTCCACTTCCCTGTAATTAAGCCCTCTGATACATGGCTCAAAAGTACACACTGGCCTTCCTGTACTGGCTAATTCAACAGCTGACTATGTACAGTAAAGTCAGTTCACTTCCACAGAACAAACAGTGATACCTGATCTTATTAGCCTTTTTAGTCTCCTGAGAATCTTTATGTAATGTTGCATTAGTAGCCTTTACTAAATTAGAAAACCAAAAGGGAAGATAAATCAATATGAATGTACATTTGCTGATATTGATTTTTCCCCTCATAGTCAGCATGGGAATATTGTGGCTCCTATTAATATAAGGAGTGGGAGAGCTTTAAACGGTTCTGTCTGGATAATTATCCAGTAGTTTTGGAAACTTATTCAGACTTCTTTAGTCTGTAATTTTGAACTAGACATTTCATGAAATCAAATCCTTCTCATGAATAATCATGTTAAGATGTTGATGACAATTTCTTGATGCAGATTATCAATGAGATGACTAGGAGAGGCATTCAACCTATTACTCATGAAAAAGGATGAACAGCTGGGTGCTGTGAAGGTTAAGGCTGCAGCAAATTATATTCTGCAGATCAACATCCAGAAAAACATGAGCAAGGGAAATACTGGAATCACAGCTCTGGAATTCAAGATAAATGTCAGCTTGTTTAGGAATGTGCTATGTGGCATCCCACAGAAGACTGCTCTGCAAGGCAAAGTGGCCCAGGACAGGTGGCTGGACCTCATGGACCCCCTTTTCTGTCCACTGGAACAGGATGTTCTGATAGGCAGGAGTGATGCAAGCATGACAAAAAGCTAGCATGGATGAACAGGGAACTCTCATCTGAGCTCAAATGCAAAAAAAAGGAAGTACGCAGAGCATGGAAGCAGCAATAGAGTACCCAGGAGGAATACACAGACAAGGCCCAAGAATGCAGGGATGGAGTCAGGAAATCAAAAGCTCAGAGGGAGTTGGAAATAGTGGAAGATATGAAAGGCAAGAAGGGCTTCTGTAAGCACACCTGCAGCAAAGGGAAGGCTGAGAAGATTTGGACCCACTGCTCAATATAGTGACAAAGGACATTGATGAGGCTAAGGTACTCAATACCTGTTTTGCCTTACATTTTTGGAGTGTTATTGTGTTTGGGTTTTTTTTTTTTTCTTTCTACTAAGGTTTGTCTTTAGGCCTTCCAGGTCTCTGAGCCCAGTGGCAGTCTGTAGGAGTAGAGCACTTAAGCCAGTTGGAATAGACAGATCCTTGGAATGACACAAGCTGTATCTGAAAGTGTGGAGAGAGGTGGCCAACATCACTGCAAGGTCACTCATTTTTCAAAGGTCATGACTATCAGAGTAGGGTTTTGATGACTGAGAAGACAAACATCACACCTATGTCCAAGGAGGAAGACCCAAGGAACTGTAGCGCAGTCAACCTAACTTCAATTCCTGGGAAGATTATGGAGTCAGTCATCCCAGAAGCCATATTCAAATACATGAAGGACAAAAAGGAACATCCAGACTGGATTTACCAAAGGCAAATCATGTCAGACCAACCTGACTGGCTTCTATGGTGAGATGACTGGCTCTGTGAACAAGTGGACAAGTAATGGGCATCACCTACCTCAACTTTAGCAAAGCCTTTGACAGTCTGCCATAATACTTAGTAGTCAAATTGTGGAGATGTGGACTGGATAAGTACAAAGGATGAAAATTTCTCCAGACTGGCATGTTCAAAGGGTTGTGATCAGTAGTGTAAAATCCTGCTGCTGGCCAACTACAAGTGGTGTATGTCCCTCAGGTATAGAAACTGGGGCCAATACTGTGTAGCACTTTTATTAACAACTATCAGAAGAAACGCACTCTCAGCTAGATTCTGGATTACACCGAACTGGGGGAGAAGTCAGTATGGTGGAAGGTAGAGCTGCTATCCAGAGGGACTTCAGAAATGGACGGACAGGAACCACATGAAGTTCAACAATGCCAAGTGCAAAATTCTGCACCTGGGATGAATAATCCTGTGTACCAGTAGAGGCTGTGAAGCAGTTTTGCAGAAAAGGACCCAGTGTCCTGGTAGACAACAAGCTGAAAATGAGAAAGTAGCATGCCCTGCCTGTGAAGGCCAGCCACATCCTGGACATAATTAGCAATAATGTTGCCAGCATATCACAGGGAAGTCCTTCTGTGACACCATAACCAGAGTACCCCATGTAGTACTAGATATTAACATACTGAGGAAGTCCAGAGCCTCTAAGAAAAATAGGGGGCTGAAGCACATGATATACGAGGACAGGCTGAGAGAACTGGGCTTGTTAAGCCTGATGAAGAGATGACTAAGGTAGACATTGTTGCTGTCTTCAGGTATTCAAGGGGAAAGCATAGAGAACTTGGTGCCTGCCTCGTGCCAGAGTTACATAGTGAGAGGACTAAAGGCAGCAGACCAGTCACAAAGGATATTCCAATTACAAATAAGGAAAATAATTTTCATTATGAGGGTAGTAAAACACTGGAACAGGTTGCCCAGAAATGCTGTGGAATCTTCATTCTTGTTGCTACTATTTTAGACTGAAATCAAAGATCTGTTCAGAGTCACTTTTTTGGAAAAGGCAAAATTGGGATCTTTTTTTTTCTGTTACTGTAGCAGTTTAAGAACAGTATTCTCATTCACAGAACAAAGATCATATTCCTCAGTACCATAGGACACCTGAGAATCAATGAAACTACAAACTTAACACATTTATAATTCTCTCCTAGCATAGCCAGATGGATTTGCCACGTGAAAGGAAAAATTCACAAGTTAAGCCATCTTATTCACTTACACTGAATGAAAATTGTGCCATCACTGATGGAGTTAACATAGATAACCAAATGCTAGAGGAAATCAAACTTCAGAAAAGCTTTACATCATTTCATTGCTTGAAATTTTTAGTGACAAGTAAAATGAGCCCCCCTCTCCTTTGCCTGTTCTTTGGTGGGGTTTGTTTTGTTTTGTTTCATTGGTGTTTTTTTTAGTACAAACACATATACATATACTACCTAAAGCTCAGACAAAACAGCTTAGTTTATATAATTTTTGCAAACAGCAATATCCAAGATAGAATGTTAGAGATAGTACCCAATGCTCTTTCCTCCTCCTATATCCTGAACCACATTTCAAACAGCAGTCTCCACTGACATAGTTACTTTTAGGACACAATGTAACTGCTATTTATCAGTAGGAATTAGTGCTACTAAGACATTGGAAAATGTTAGACTGTGTTATCTCTCTTGGAACTGTAGAGGGGGCTTTTACATCTTGTGGCAACTGTTGCCAAGTTGTAGGGAAAAGAGATGCTTTCTAGCAGGTTTTATCTTTTCCTAAATGCTTCATCAATCATTACAACATTTCTCTTAACAGTCAACCAACTTCTCCTACAGCTCTTAAATCCATGTCCCTTTCTTCCTCAAGCAGGCCTGTTGTTTTGTATCTATCAGAAACCACTTGGTGACAGAGCCACAGAAATGTATGTGATGCTGTATCTGGTTCCTAATTGCTCAGTACTGCGTGAGGAGAGAGTCTCTATACATTCTGTTCCATAAGAGCAACCACTTCCAACTAGGGCATGTCACAAGTAGCAATTAAAGTGACCTAAAAAATGGTTGTGGCAGGCAGAAGGGCAGTTTTCAGTAACTATGGCACATTGTTTTACCCATCCTTGTGCTCAGCATTTCATTCTATCAAAATCTCTAAACACTCCTCTTACTTTATTTCCAGTTATAAAAATCTGCCTGCGTTTTTCTGCCCCAAGATCTACAGCTCTGTCCTTCCTATTTAATTTTCTTCCTATCAGGTGTCTCATTCCAGCTGCAAGCCTCCTTCAGTTTTGCCCACATGCAGGTCTTGCTCTAGCTCAGCTCTGCTTCCTGTAATCCATCCCAGTTCTTCCTTGTTCTTCTGTCCTCTCATGTCAGCAGCTGTGACTCCATGTGCATCCTGCTTTCCCAGCCTGTACGCTCACGTATCCAACAATTACCAACAATAATGCAATACTGTCACTAGTTCTATCCCAATCCTTCTCTCCTTAATATCCAATCTACCAAGTTGTCTCATGCATGTTCTCTCCCTCCTTGTGCTCCCCAACCCACACACACCCCCTTTTTCTTTTTGATTCAGAGATGAAAACAAACATGCTGTGTCTTGCATCAGAAAAAGGGAGGAAAATCATGTTAATTAGAATAAGGACTAAAAGAGTTTTTTAAGATGTTAAACTCCTGTTTAACAGAGTGCATCCTCAGCAAGTTTGCAAGTGACACAAACTAGGAGGTGTGGCTGACACACCAGAGACATGCTGCCATCCAGAGCAACCTCGACAGGCTGGAGAAATGGTCCAACAAGAACCTCATGAAGTTCAACAATGGAAGCAACTTGGCAGAGAAGGATCAGGGGATCCTGGTGGACACCAAGTTGAACATGAGCCAGCCACGTGCTTTCACTGCAAAGATGGTGAGTGGTATCCTGGGCTGCACTAGGCAAAGTATTGCCAGCAAGTCAAAGTAGGTGACTCTTCGCCTCTGCTCAGCACTGGTGAGGTCACACCTGCCATACTGGGATGAGTTCTGGACTCCACAGTACAAGAGAGACATGGACATACTGGAGAGAGTACAGCAAAGAGCCACAAAGACAATTAAGGGTCTGAAGCATCTCTCCCATGAGGAGAGGCTGAGAGAGCTGAGACTGTTCAGCCTGGAGAAGAGAAGGCTCATGAGTATCTTAACAATATATATAAATACCTGAAGAGAAGGTGCAAAGAAGGCTGAGCCAGGCTCTTTTTGCTGGTGTCCAGCAACATGACAAGAGGCAACAGGCACAAACTGAAACACTTGAGGCTCACACTGAACATCAGGAAACACTCTTCTTTTCTTTTTTTTTTTTTTTTCTCCTTTTTTTTTTTTTTAAACTGTGAGGTTGACCAAGCATGGGCACAGGCTGCCAAAGGAGGTTGCAGTATCTCCCTAATTGGAGTATCAGACGTCCTGGGCAACCTCCTCAAGGTGGCCCTGCTTGAGGGCATTGGACAACATGACCTCCAGAGGTCCCTTCCAACCTCCACCATTCTGTGATTGTGAGGGCACCATGAAATACATTACATTATCTGATCTGTTAATAACTGAACTCCCACAAAGTCACATAAAACTTCTTCAGAAAGATCTTTCCTTATAGTTGAGTAGTAAGTCAAGATACCAGAAGCACCTTCACAAAAATGTCCTGAACTTGTTCAGTTTTACATGGTCTTGTTAGGTTTACTAGTGCTTAAGTGACACAGCAATTTCACTGTAGATCACAAGGCAAGTTCAGCTGAAGATTATATTTATAAGATTAATTTAGGATGACAACAAAATTAACACATTTGGGCAAACCAGCAGGAAAAATAAGAGGAAGAAATAAACCTCAGCCTGTTACTAGTTGTGGAAGGTTTTCTTTGAAAAATTCAAGTACTTCACGTTTTTGTCAAGCAAGGTAATATGCCTGTAAATTTAATCTGACAGAAGACATAGCACAGCATCACCAGAAAATGACAAGATCAGATTGTAGGAAAGGGACTACCAATTGCTTTCACATCTCTCAGAATTCACCAGGAGAAACAAATTCACACAAGTGTAATAAACCCAGACTCAGATAGCCACTGGAGGTTTGTGGTGATAATACCTTTAGTATCCACTTCAAAATCTTGTTCAAAGTGCCTAAACCTTCTATTGGTTGCCTGTTGGAAGGTGTCTGCCCAAATCCATCCCTTCTAAAAAACAGGGATAGACTGCATTCGTTATTTCCAACAGTTCAAATGTTACCAAGTTTTATCTTCTGATACACAAGTCTGAGCTCCTTTCTTCCCATAGAAGCCTCAAGCAGCACAAATAATAATAACATTGAAGAAATAAAATAAAAATTAAGCATTCCTAAGTTTCAGGAAGAAGCAAGTAATTGCATTTAAAGCATGGAGGTAATTGTGAATCCTTATTGCAACATGCTGCATAACAAAAGAAAAAAGTTACCTGTTTGAACAGAGGTTTACTTTAAAATAATTATTTCATTGATCATTGATATTTGCTAGAAAGACAGAGCCAGTAACAAATAAAAATGATCATCCAAAGTGTTATACCAAAACCATAAAAATCATGGTACTATAAATTAGGTGATCTCACCTTAAAAGACATATACCATAGCTTTTAAGCCTAACTTTAACTGCAAAAGATACATTTGTGAGAACCTTTACAAACTCTTAGCACCTGCAGGAACAGATATGAAACAGTCATCAGCACCACAAGAATTTCCCCATGGCAATTTTCATGAGCAGCTATCAAAAATACAAAAATATTGGGGGAATATTTGATGCAGAAACCCCACTTGACTTACTTGGTTATTTTAATTTTAAGAATCCTTCCTTATATCATCATTTATCTGTTGTAGCTCTCTAGAATTCAGTATTGTTACAACACTACATTCACTTATGCTATGTCTAAAGCTATGAAATCCTTCATTAGTCTTCAATACACATCAACATTATTCATAAAAAAAACCAAACAAACAAAAAACCCCAACAAAACCCAAGAAGATACTTCTGTCAGTTGAGACAGTAATAATGCTAATTCTTTTAATAAAGTGACACTGTAACAGCTACAGGTGTAACAGTTATTCAGAGCTCCCCCTTACTTCATCAATTAACTAAAAGAATACAGAACTCATTTTCCTAACAAGATACTTCAGCACCACAGGCACAACTCGCTATGCACCCCATCCCAGCCCCCCTGGCTAGTCTCAGCCCCAGTACTCCTCCAGCTTTGCTACCAGCTTCTTCACAGCAGCAACAGCAGCACATCTTTGTCATGATTCCATTTCCTTAATACGTGGAGAGCTCCTATGCCAGGTGAGGTATAAAAATGAGGTCCTGACTTCATGTAATTATCTAATGGAAATTTTCATATTAGGGATTAATTAAATGAGGCCATCTTCTCTGTAACTAGTTGGAAAACAGCTCTTTTAGAGCTACAGGTGTTTGATTCTGCCAAATTAAACGGTGAATACCAGAAAGAAGTGGTTGGAAAGGTATTATCTTTGGTAAGATATAATTACTGTTACATCTTATTAACCTATGGGAAACAGCAGGAATGCCCTATCCTCATCAGTATTTTGGTAGTTTGTCTAGCTGATCCACTGCAAAGAATGAAGCTGATGGATAAAACAGTTTATGGCAGTTTATCAGGATACCAATAACGTACTGGCTATCAACAATATTTTATTTATTATAAGCACATATAGTTGTGGTAATAAAATCATTGAAGAACTCAAATACTGACCCAAAATGGTTGTCTTCTCATAGTAAAATCCAGTTTCAACTTTTTAACCTGTAAAGTTCTGTGTGGGTGAAAATAAAGGAACTTAAATTAAATTAAACCTTACAAGAAATATTACTGAAGGAAGTCAGTGATTTCTGCTACATTGAATAAACAAAGAAGGTGAAAAAAGCCAACGAGTTTTGACAGTATTTTTACTTTGTTACAGCAGGAAAATCAGCAATGTATGTTTAGAACATTCAGCATTAGGGACAGGCTGGAGGATGTAATCTAGAATTTTCTTAAAAGATCTGACAGAATCGTACTCATAATTGTATAGTTATAGAAGTCAGGCAAAGTTTGTGAATAAAGGTAACACCTTTGATTTGTATCAACTAGTGTAACTGGGAAAAAATGTTCCATGCAGAAGAATCTTTTTTAGGTTTATCATTTTTTCATTTCTGCTCTACTGAAAGATAAGACACTGAAATCATACAGTCACCTAAAACACTGAAAATCTAACACTGATAAAAATAAGATTTTTTACTGATTAAATGTACACAAGAAACATTTTTTTCCTGTATAACACTGTCATTCAAAGCAATTATATTGGTACAGCTTCTCCCTTCCTCCTCCTGAAATAATCTTTTCTTGGTATTAAGTTGTTTGGGGTTTTTTTGTTTTTTTTTTTTAGCTCAGATTATGCCCTTTGAAAAGTGGCTAAAGCTAAATCAAAAAGAAATCTTCACTCCAGAAGAATATCTACATAGGAAGTTAGAAAGAAAAAACCATAATTCATTTAGCAATAGTAGGGAACTTTCCTTTAGTTCTCCTCCAGCTAGGACAGTAGCAGAAGCTGGGCATACAAAAAAGGCAAAGCTCAGTATCTTGCAAATAAATGTACAGCAAAAGAAAAAGTGCAGAGTTTCTTACTATGAGAATCACTTAGCAAAATGTAAGTCAAGGAAATAAATGGTCTTTTGGTAAGGCTCTTACATGCAGAATAAAACTGACCTTCAACTGAAAATCATTGTAAATTATAGTTAATTATTCCATACATGGTATGTATAATATCAGAATTTCAAAACCAACAATGCCAAAGAATACTATCTCATCCTTGTGTAGACCAACATTTGCAGAACATCTAAAAATGGTCTCATAAACTTTACCAGGGACAACATTACAGATACATATGTGCATGCACTGGGTTTTATTTGGGGACAGGAAGGAGAGTTGTTTTGAATTGGAATTAAAGTAACCAGATTTAGTTTTACTGCAGAGATATATTTTTTCTAATAACTGCACCAGATGAAACTATATATTCTGACCCTATACTTGATAAGGAACCTTTAGGAAGTAATAAATCACTAACAAAAAGACTAAAATTGCTTTAACCATTAGGACTGGAGTTCAGAAGCGGTCCAACAGTATAACCAGCAATTTCAAGTTTTGAGCATGAGGAAAGCACTCTAATGCTAGCTACTGAGAGCCTGTAATAAATGTGGGCAGGAAAGACTGTACGTTTCAACAGTGTCTGGGAAGGGATGCAGCTAGGCTTTAGCACAAACCACAGGGGCACTAGTTCCTATGTGGTGAGAGCTACCATGCTGCAAAGTTGCAAGTACATCCCCAGAAATATGTGGAACATGGTAACCAAGCCTTGTGGGATCACCCTGGCTCCACAAGAGCAACCCACTGTTCCCCAGGAAGCTGGCATGCTGGAAAGCACCATGCAAAGATATTCAAGTGGCCCTGGATGGATAAGAGGAGCTTATTAATGCTGCCTCAGCCCCCTTTCTGCTAGCAGGGGCAGCAGTGATGCCACCAGTAACAGTGAGAAGAAAATTATGGCAGCCTTGGAGAAGGAATAAAAAGGAAAAGGCAACTACCGTGCAATAACAGCTCCAAAGGGGCTGGAGATGAGGAAGGGAAGCAAATGAGGTGCTCAACACTACATTTGCTCAAGTGATTCCTGCTGTTTATTAAAAAAATTGCTGCTCAGAGAAAGGACTGAATATGAACAGGTAAGAAAACAGTCAGTCAAGGCTGTGATCTCAGCAGCAGTATGAATGCTTGTTTTTCAATCAGTTCATTTACCCACTCTGACTGGTTCACACTGTGGCCACATATGCACCTGTACCAGTAAAGTACCAAGGTACCAGAATGACAGGACTGTACGGCTGGGACCTCAACAGGGGTTGCATATGACCAGAAGTGCCACCAAATATTTTCACATAAAATATCCTCAGTGTTGGTTATTTGCTGTAGGAGGCACAGCTTAGTCTTTACAAGTGCCATAGATTCTTTAACGTGAAGGCTTAATACCTGTTTGAACAATTCCTGTGAAAAGGTTTGGCCTAACCATCTTGATGTTTGTTATTAACAGAGACCTTAGGAACATCACGCTGCATGGATTTTGCCCTAAATTGGTCTGGATATTACCTGCCCAAAATGCCTTTCATACTATGTCAAAGGCATAGGGGTGTGTGTGGGTTAACAGAATAGTATCCAGGTGGGTGGAAGACAAAAATGTGACATTATAATTATATACTTCATGAAATCATGACATTTTGAAAGCTAGAAAATTATTTTATTTCATAAACATACTATGTTATTACGGACTATTGGATTACTGACTGTAAGCAAATAACTGCAACTTAAAGAATTAACTTGTTTAAGCTGTGACATTTTTGCTACAACATCCTTACCTTTTTAGTTGCAGTGAGAATTCACACTGCTTCTCTTCCTAACAAGATCTTGTTTCATTGGAAATTTTTTAGCCTACTATCAAGTGATTCCATAAAGCAGGGCAGAACTAATAGCTTTGTTAAGTACCTTTACTTCAGGCTAAATGGAAGGAGAAATTACATCCCACTTACATAGCAAAACAGCTGGAACCAAGCAGAAGCTACATCACAGTGCAACAGAAAACATAAAAAGGCCTGATCAGAAGCCTGACAGGTTCACTGACTCAAAATACAGGGCTAGGGAACTGTCTGTCTAGCTATGTCAGAAAGGGGTGCAGTAATCTAGGAGGAAGGTAGTACTGAAGAAGTGTCCAGAAACAGGGCACCGAAAACAGACAGGCAAATTTTTGACAGGCCTACTTCAAGATATTTAACGTCACAGTTGGGTTTTCTTCCATGGAGCTCAAGGAAACAGTACACTACAATCTTCCTATGTCAAGAGAAGGGAGCAGGAGACACTTGAGCTGGTCAGTCTGTCTCTCTAAGATCACAAATGTGCAAGGCTTCAAGTATTGGTTATTGCTTGACCTGACAAAAAGGACAACAACAGAAACAAGGCAAGTTGTAGAAGCTGAAAGACACCTTATTTCTGCATCAAACATCTTTTTCAGTTGGAACAGGGCTGATAACATCTTCTAAATTCTGTATACTGCTTTCTCCTAGGCAATAACAGTTATGAGTAACTATTTCCAGTTCAAATGAATAGTCTTTGAAATACCTATTTTCTATAACACATTTTTTCTTATGGGACTTTGCAGTACCCTCTCCCCACCATCACAAAAAAAAAAACCAACCACAACCAAAAAAACCACAAAAAAACCCCAGGGCGCCATTTTTTGTAAGTATTATTGTTAGAGGGAACAAAGGCATCTGGAAAGGGAAACTCCAGGAGTGGGACTACAAGAGTTTGACACTTCTATGCCTTGGTGACAAGTCCAGACTTCTTGTAAGCAGAAGAATTGCCGAAGAATTGGATATGAGATAGGAATGAGAAACTCCAACGCAAGGAGGAATGTAGTTAGGTGTGCCTGGAAACTGGGAATTGAGGACTATCTAGATGATCAGCAAAAAGAAATGATTGTGCATCTGTTCACTATTTGAGCCATGTGACTCTCTTACTTCCTACTTTTTCTTTTTTTGCTCTTCTGCTTTGGTCATTTCCATAGCATGTCAGCAGTTTTTCTTGTTCATCGTGAGCCCATATATCTTCCTTGTTGTTACAGGATCTGTAAGTCAGCCAGAGGTCTGCAATGGAACTGCTTAGAGCCATTTTCCTACCGCAAGTATACCAAAACCACTTTGAAACTTCTAAACTCTAAAGCTGTGTTTCATTATAGCCCCAACTGAAATAAGGTGGCTTTAGAAAAAGAGGAATGAAGAGTGAGACAGATTATAATAAAAGGGTATGTATAAAGGTTTCCTCTCCCACAGTATGCTTGCAGAGGAAGCTTTCAGTCCTTATTCCAATTTTTAGACTTTCTGGGCTGCACAGAACCTACATATTCTATCCTGAGTCCCAAAGAACAGTCTGTCTTTCCGTCCTTTCTGAGAGCATGACCATTCTTAACTCCACTCAAAAGACTTACTGTCCCTACATTTAAGACTATGAATTCCCAGCTTGCTGTCTCTCAGTTCTCTCCAGTCGCCACTTCACACTATAGAAGCTTCTTCATCTAGGCTTGCCTATTTGATCTTGGAGCAGATGCTACTGCTCACTCTATCCCACAGGCTCCATCTGGCCTAGACTGAAAAGGAGGGAAGAAAACAAAATGGCAGTCTTCATCCCCTATACCCATTCACTGTCCTTTTAAATATATTGCATCGGGGATATTACAAATAAACAAGATAGCATCCATTACCTTTGTCTGTAGTTATTCGATTCTCTGGAAGGAAATATATTGCTCTGCTGCTTCCATATACAAAAGGTGATAACTCCTAAAATTGCTATGTTGGTCTGAGGTGATGAAGTAAAAAAAAATATTTCCCTCTGTGGGGGTTCAGACTGAATGGTTAAACAAATCTTTTAAATGTATGTATTGAGTTTATCTTCGTGCCACATAAAGTTCATGTATTTTCTGTAAACTGTTGATATCAATAGATTAATAATAAATATGTGTGTCTGACAGGAAAATATGGTAACTAAATTCATGGTCTTGTCCATCTGTTCCTCTGCTGTTTGCATATCTCCGTATCACGGAGCTTGTTTGTGTTTCAGCTGCTTGTCACGTGTGTGTATATATATATATATATACGCACAAGGGTTGTATGATGGCTTAATCGGCACTCGTGTTCTTTTTCCCTTAAGTTCCATACAGAAGTCTGTGAAGGTACACTAGCAAATACAGGCTGTGTATACTCATCGATGAGCCAGTTGCTCTTTCTGCTCCAGGTGCTATGCACGCATGGCACTAGTGAATGTTTGAGGGCACAGAGAGCACCCATGTCCTTACAGACACAGGTGCTAACTTTGCACAGTCACAGCGTGCTCAAATGCTTCCATGCACATGTAAGGCTTCAGCTCCACCTCTGCGTATGCCCCCCGCTCTCCCGAGGCTGTGCGTGCTGTGGTGCACCCCACATCCTCTCCCGCTCAGGCTAAGGGGCGCGCAGGAGAGCCCTGCTCGGCGCAGCGAGCAGGCCCTGCGACCCGGCCGCGCTTCCCGCCATGTCGTTCCTCGGGCGCGCAGCTGCCACTCTGTAAAGGAAGCCGGTCTGTGGCCTCCCCGGTGGCCGGGAGAGGCCTGGAAACGAACTGTGCCAGCACGGCGGGAGCACCAGCCACCGCAGGCGGGTCGCTGCCGGAGGAGGGGCTGCGAAGCCGGCTGGTGCTCCATGCCTCCCGCGCCGGGGCGGGCCCCGCCAGGCCGCCCTTCAGCTTGCCCCGTCGCCAACGGCAACAATCCTGAGCCGCCGGCGCTCGGTGCTCGATTGCGGTGGCTGGGCTCCGAATCTCCCGCCCGCTCTGGCCCCTACTGGGCGGGCGGGGGTGAGAGCCGCCACCCTTCCTCTCGGCGTTGGATTGGTTGCGCCTACTAGGAACCCTGTGTTGTTGTCGGAGGCAAAATGGCGGCGGCGGTGGCCGGGGCCGCCCTGCTGGGCAAGGGGCTGGACATCAGCCTGGCGGCGCTGCAGCAGCAGGACCCCTACATCAGCAGCATCGTGGACGTGGCCAGCCAGGTGGCGCTCTACACGTTCGGGCACCGCGCCAACGAGTGGGTACGTGAGAACGCCCCTCCCCGCACCCTCTGCCGGGAGGGGCGGGGCGGGACGAGAAGTGGCCACGCCTATGCCGGAGGGGGCGGGGCGTCGGGCAGGGGGCGGGCGGCGAGGAGGCCCCGCCCCTCTCCTCAGGGCAGGGAGCAGGGGTTGGGTGCTGCCATAGCAGAGGTGTGAGGGAGGGTGGTGGTGAGGGCTGTGCTGAGGGGCTGCCTCAGGCAGTGGCCTGGCCCCATGTACTGGGGTGCCCCTGGTAGTCCTCCAGATGGGTGAGGGGTTGGGCCTGGCTCAGGCTGTCTGGGGACTGCAGGAAGCCCCATGGTGCCTGGGAAGTGGGTTTTGAAAGGCTCGCAGGGCTGTAAAAGTTTCATCGTGAAGGTCAGGGCTGTAAAATCTTATCATAAAGGTTAGGGCTGTAGAGAATGGGGTTTAAACTAGGGCATGGGCCTCAGGAGCTCGTCTGCTATTCAGACATCTCTAACAGACCAAAACATGTATAAAAGAGTGTTGGAGTTACGAATACTAAAAAGACCATTTAAAATTAAAAACATTTAATTTGGGGAATCATTTGGTAATTTAACATTCTGGCTATTTGCAGGTAGTTCTTGGTTTGCTGTAATGGTCAGCTTAGGGCCTGTGTTTGAAGAACCTGCACAATCTGCCTGTTGCTGGTTTCTTCCTCGCCCGGCCCGAGGGTAACCCCTGCGGGCAGGCACCAAGGGTCACCCCTGACCGCAGGCACCGTTTGGAAAATCCTCTCCCTGCATCTGGCCTGTGTGACACCTTTGGGTGTAGCGGAGAACTAACTGAGCGCAGTGTTTAGTCTCATGATGTCAGGCCTTTAGCCTTTTCATATCTTGTCACAAACCTTGGGTCAGCTGCCTGGTGACCTGTGCTAGCTCTAGTCTCTTGCCACCAGCCGATGAGGTTGAGTTTAGTTATTTTTTCATGGCTTGGGTGAGAGAGGTGTAACTGATGATATTGGTAAAACAGAGCTAAAGGGGGGCTCACTGATGGCTAGCAAAATGCTGCCTTGATTTCAACTTCATTGACTTTCCTTTTCTTCAGGAGAAGACTGATGTGGAGGGAACACTGTTTGTTTACACAAGGTGAGGACATAATATTTTAATGTCTGTGGGTGAAACCTGTGGATATGGAAAAGCTGGCTCGGATGGAGCATGGCTGAATGAAGTAAAAAGTTCCCCCTTGTTCAAGGGTGAAAGGAAACTGAAACTGGCAGAAGCAAATACAGGGAAGAAAACACTGGGAAGACTTCCAAATGTGATCTAAATCTTAATATGGGTAAACCATAGAAAACTGTTACATTGTTTTAAGTAGGATGTAGCATTTGCCTACAAAAAAAAAACCAAAAAACCCCCAAAAAACAAAACCAAGAAACAAATAGTGAAATAAATATTCCTTAAAGTAAGGGAATGATAAAACTTAAGAAGTATTGTGTTCCCTACTTAGGAAACTTCCATGCTGCCTGTGTCTGACTTAATTTTTTATGCGTATTTGCGTATTTCATCCAACATTTTGGATAGTTGCTTTTTTAATGCTTTCTTTTAGCAGCAGCTCTGGTTGTGGCTTTTCAGAGCATTGGTTACACCATTTATTCTAGCATGTGTGTTAGATCTGTTGTGAAGCCTGCCCATGTTTGGGCTTAGATCTGTTTTGAAGCCTGCCCTATGTGTGGGCTTCTAAGTTAGTGCCTTAGCATTTCCTTGTGACTATTGTTAAAACTGGAAAATAATATAGTAAGGTTAGCAGGTCTTGCAGTAGCTGCTGGGATGGGACACCAAAGCAGAAACTTTCTTCTTCAACATCTCTCTGGTAGAACTGAGAAAGCAAGAGGTTATTTTCAGAAGGTGAGATTTATGTGTTAAGTGATAAAGAAGCCCAAGAGACTGTGAGCTTTGTGTGAAGTGGGAATGCTGGGTTTAATCCTTTGAGCTCTTTTGTACCAGCAGTAGAATTGTCATCAGTAATTTTTCTAAGCTGCTTTCAGGTAAGTGGAGATAAGATGCTATTATAATTACTGCCACAAGAGGAAATAAGTAGCCCTTAGTTGTGCTAGCAGTGGAACAGTAGTTGTGTACCAAAAAACAGAAGTAGTATTTTTTCTGGTATGTTGGTTTTAAAACTCTGGAACTGACAACATGTAACCTGGCACTTATAGCATCTATGATCTTTCGTTGTTCTTACTGTTGTCTGAGAAAGTTTCCGTGTACAGCAGAGATTGGCTACTCTGGATGTCCTATAGGCAACAGTATGGAACAGGTTGAGCTGTGAGTAATACCATATGCTGCCCTTCCCATCAGTTTTAACTTTAATTTTCTGTGCCTTTGAACAGAGAAAGCCTGGTAGAAAGACATTGCTAATAGACCCCCATGCTGTTGGCATGAACATCTTGCACTACATCAGGTTGCTCAAAGCCCCATCCAGCCTGACCTTGAACACTTCCAGTGATGGGGCATCCACAGCTGCTCTGGGCAACCTGTTCTAGTGTCTCACCACCCTCACTTTTGGTTTTATGCTTTAGAGGGTATGGAAAATTCTGTCTGGGATGACCGACTGTCTTCAGTTGTTAACCTAAGTGTTAAAAAATACACTTACTCTGCTGGGCCGCGCCTGAATTGTTCTAATTGCTGTTTCCTCCTCCAGCAAGAAACTACAGGGTAGATGGTGGTGTTTGGACAACATGATGCTGGTAGTCTGGGACAGAGTGGCATTTTGTAACATTTTGCCTGTTCAGAAGTTTTAGGCCTTATAACTTGGAGAGTGCACATGCAGATGTGATTATGCTGTGACTAAATCAGTGGACCTCAAGTGGTAGTGCTGCAACTGTGGCATACTCTCTTTATCTGTTGTGAGACCTATGGTGCTCGTTATTTCTCATACATGATGTAGGGTTTGACATAATTAAAAGGATTGCACAAAACACTGCAAGAATCAATTGTTACTTCCTTGGCAACAAAATTAGTTTTTTCTAGTATCTCTTAGAAATAAAACCACGATTTTGGAGAACTATATGACAAAGAAATTCTAGTAATATCTTTTTTTTTTCTTGACTTGATTTGATTTCTACTTGATAATTTTCAGATCGGCTTCTCCCAGGCATGGTTTCACAATTATGAACAGGCTGAGCATGGAAAATCGAACAGAACCTATTACTAAAGACCTTGATTTCCAGCTGCAGGACCCTTTTCTACTGTACAGAAATGCCAGATGTAAGTATGTGATATGTTGTGTTCCTCTTCAGTCTCTTGGTTAAGGCAGTCCAAATGATTAGACCGCAGCTTTCAAGGGCTGAAACTAGCTGGTTAACAGTTACAGTTGAAGGAATACATTTTGCTTTTTGATGTGCTGAAAGAATTGTGCAGTGCTTCCTAAAATGCTGCTCTTCTGAAGAAAGTATTAGAAAGTGTTCTAACAGTAGTCTCTTCAATAATAGACTTTTGTGATCATGTGTATGTAATGAGCTTAGAGACTTCACAGAGATACTGCGTGTTCTGAATATGCCCCAGTCAGTGTCAAAAAGTCTTGCCATAAAGCAGATCTACTGAGGGTCGTAGTAATACTTGTAGTCTTGGTTTTCTGCATAAAATTAGACAAATGCAGCCAATTTCAAACCCTGTCTTCTGTTCCAGCTCCAAAATACTATCCTTACAGCAAGTTGGAAGGCAAGTTACTTCTCGGCTGTTAGGGGTAACTCTTGACAACAGTGTTGAGCCTAATTTAAACCCTCATGAAAGACAGTTACTGCTTTGAACTCTGTTTATCTTGCATGATTATTTTTATACAAGAATTAGCAAGTGTTAGGCAAACTCAGAAATAAGTGGAAGACATGAGGAAGCTGTACTTCTACATGCAAGTATACATGGAGACTGTTACAATGTTTCAATTATATGAGAATGAGCAGTTATAAATACAGAGTTTATAGCTGTACTTAGAAGCAAAGCTGTACTATGATCTATACTTTGTGCTTGATGCATAAAAGCAGATTGCAAAAATGTTTTATGTAAACTGTGATGCAGAAGTGGTCCCTCTGGATGAAGTAAAAGCAGAGGAAATTTTTGACTTGCAGCAGCCCAGTTTGATAATCTGCTAGACTTTTTTACTTCATAAATTAATTTGGAAATTAATTAAATTAATTTGGAAATTAAGTTGGAAAGTATATCAAGAGGGAATCCTATTGTTCCCACACACTGTGGTAGAAACAATAGAGAAATAACATTTTTAATAGCCTAAATAAAACTTCTGGTTTTGAGAGTATTTGATAGGCTGACAAAAAATTGAAATTCCCAAAGAAACTGAAAAGAAATGTAGATGTCTCTAGGCAAACCTAGACTAGACCAGACATTAACATTTTAAGTACCGTGAGACCTAGTTACCCTGGCTGATTTTGAAGAGTCTTTCCTATGTATATGTAATCTTTTTTTATCTCATTTTGAAATTCCATTAGGAGTTTATGTATGTATATGCTAATATCTACCTTTTGAAATCTGATGTATTCATTTTTCATTTTTGTTGAGACAATTGGCACAAAATAATTAGAAGTTTTAACTTTATGGTGGCTTGAAGTTAAGAGTCTTTGGTCTGATTACTACATGTAAACTGTGTTTCATTTGGCTTTTTATTAGGAGAAAAAATGGGGGCTTTTAGGGGGTGTAAGCTGTTTGTTCACTAAGAGCTGGCAGAATTTTAGATTTACAGGGTCTCCAATATAAGTATTAACATGTGCTTCTCAGTGCTGGGCCTATGTCCTTGTCCAGCACTTTTTGGCTAATTTTGCCACAGCAGAATGCAGAAGGGCTTCTTTTCTGGGTTCTTCTGTCTAAGCAATGGTTCTTTTAGGGTCGTTCCTGTTGAACTGTGTGCACAGCATCAGGGCCTTCTCTGTTTCTCACACTACCTCACCAGTGAGTGGGCTGGGGTGCACAAGAGTTTGAAAAGGGGCACAATTGACCTCAACTGACCAAGGGGATATTCCACACCATATGACATCTGCTCAGCAATGGAAGCTGGGGAAAGGAGGAGGAGGAAGGGGGGATGTTGGAGCTATGGTGTTTGTCTTCCCAAGTAAATGTTACATGTGATGAAACCTTCCTTTCCTGGAAGATC
>JAVJGJ010000057.1:24123641-24157768 GCA_035590215.1 Microhierax caerulescens
TTGTTTTGCTTTGCTTGCACACACAGCTTTACTTTACCTATTGAACTATCTTTATTCTCAGTCTGGGAGTTTTCTTACTTTTGCCCTTCTGATTCTCTTCCTATCCCACCAAGGGGAGGGAGTGAGCAGTTGTGTGGGGCTGAGGTGCAGGCTGGAGTGAAACCTCAACACCTATGCTGACAATTTGGCAGTGGCAACCTGAAAGTAACAAGATCTTTCTTTCAGTTTAGGATCTCTCAGCCGCAAGACCTGATATCTCCTTGACCTCATGGCAATCTTTATCATTGCTTAAGTGTAACCATGAAAAAAGAGATAACATCCACAGCCAGTATACTCCTGGTTTTATGAAGTCATCTTCAGCCTGGGTCTGATTTTTACTACAGTTAGCTGTTTGATCTAATCATGAATAAATCTCTACCTGTTTTTTAAGAATTTTGATGTCTTTTCATCAAAAGAGATGATTGATTAAAGAGAGAAGATTCATATTTGCTCTACTAAATTGATCCACTAGCTTAGGATTTAAGTTAGTATCAATTGTGTTACCCCTAGTTAATTACCTTCCTAAAATACTCTTACAAAGGCGTAATCTTTAGTTCTTCAAGAAAATTGAATGTCTTGGTACTTCAAAGGAAAAACTGTTGTTTTCTCAGATTTTCATGGAACCATTTGTGTTTCCAGAGCAAACTGGCATTACAGACCCATAGAAGAAAAGTTATTTACCACCTCATTTGACTTCTCCAGGTATTTTTTTAGGTCCCAACAGATTGTTCACATGGTGATTTGTCCAATGAGATGCAAATACCTCTAGCCATTTCTTCATTACTGTGTATTTCAAAGCCTTTGCTATAATATAAAATAAAGGAATCTCCTCAACATGAAGTATTTGTTTTCACCAGGATCTCGTCCAAACACAGTTCTGAATTTCCATCTTGAATTTTCTATATGAATATTTTCCTTGTGTTTTGCTTTATTATACAACTTATCCTTATAATTTTTGCAAAACTAAGGCTTCAGGCTTCTGCCTTATGAAAAGGAGTTTTCATCCAAAAGTGGGGGGTTTAGGCCCTAATCTTAAATTATTATTTTTATCTCCTGCTTTCAGATACTAACAAGGAGTACTCAGTAATACCTGTTTACTTGGCAAAACAGTGGACAGTTTGGCAGTAATACTTAACGGGATCTGGAAACAAGTTATCTTTTTCTAACCTTTTGTTTGACCTGGTTACTTCATACTCTATTTTTCATACATATCTGCTTATTAGATATAACAAAATTAGCAGTTTCCCGTGTTTTTCTAATTGGTGTAGTTGCTTTCCCATATAACAGGCCTTACATTTGGGTTTTGTGACAACATAAATTTCAGAAAAATGCAAAAGCAAGTATTTGGAGGAATAAAGAAGTCCTGCCCAGTGTTTTGTTTCTTCCAATACTCTGTGTTTGTTGAAATCAACTTCATTTCAGTACAGCTGAGTAGCTATGGCTACTATGGTTGTATCACAGAGTCTAAAATAAATGCTCTTGGCAGGAAAAAGTGGTACTTCTGTACCATACAAGTCTGCCAACCTGTTGTTATGTTGTAGCTATCATTTTGTAAAGACTGCTTTGCATCCAATAAATGATTGCAATAGATAAAGCTTTCCAAGATCATACACAACAAATACACATTTTATGAATACTTAAAATAAGGAAAGGAATGTTTTGATCTTAGGTTTTACTCTAATGGGGTTTATATTTCTTCTGTTGTTCCGTATGATCTTGGTCAGCTGAAGCTGAAATGCTGTCTGAACACCGTGTTGCAGACACCTACAGTCTAATCCCAGGACTTTCCAGGCTGGATTTGGGATCCATGCCAGTTAGTGTTTGCACTGATCCAGTATTTTCACAGAAAAGATTAGTTTGGGAGGTCTGTTAGGCTAGAGCTAACGTTATTAATTTCAAAGCCAGGAGGGAAGCTCAAATTACGGGTTTTAATGCCAGGAGAAATCCATGTCCACTCTTTTATGGTTTATGGAGGTTTATGGATCATATAGGTATTTTCAATGTGACCTTCAAACTTAACTGTTTAAAGTTCTTTCCGACTCTTTCTGAGACCAAGACAATAGTTCTTTTTTTGTTTAGATCATCTAATGATTTTAAGGTTTGAACAAATTTACTGAGTTCTGTATTTGAGTAATCTTAACTACATAATTGCTATTTTTTTCCTTATTCTTTGGTGATATTTGTTGTGAAAACCAATGTTTAGAGCCTGTTGCATAAGACGATGCTGATTAATATCAAATAGTTCAGAAGAAATGCACGACTGTAAATTATTGGTTAACTTCATTTTCTTCTTTTAGCACTGATCTGCTATATAATAATTTACTCACAACTATTCCCAAGTATATATTGTACCAGCTGTATATGGCTGTGTGTTGGGTCAGTGAATTAATTTCTTGAGTTGACTGATTTATTGTTTCATCACTGAATACTATTTTTCGTGTATACAGGACACAGAGAATTTTGAATATTAAGTTGCAAGAGTTAGCTTTACCTTGAGCATTTCACCTGCCAGAAAAAAAATACAAGATCCTACCTTATAACAGTTAGTAATGCTAATTATGATGATGATCTGATACAGGGTAATTGGGTGCTTTTATGCTATAGCAAGTGAAGAAAGAAATTGTGTGACAGATGAACAAATACTCTGTATCTGACTAGATTCTGTACCTATTTGGGCACAAAGATTAGTTTTTGTTTCTGTGCCATGTTAGTAGCAAAGCTTTTGATCATGTCATCTCCTAAGCTTGAAACAGAATGAAGCTTCCTAGTCAGCTGTGGCATTTTCCACTGAACTTGAGATCTTGCAGGGGTTCAGGAAGTGGTACAAAAGCAGACCAGACGTGCCTGGTTTTGTTAAAACTGCCTAGACACATGTGATACATATATAGCCTCACACTAGTTTCTGTTGTCCATTTTAACCTGCCATCCTATGTCTGTCAGAACCCTCAAAATTTAGTATTATTTTCTCGGATTCCTACACTGCAAAGCTTTTCACTAGGTGAGATGGGATGGGAGAGAGAGGGAAGTTTGCCAGCTGTCCAAAGAAATAGCATAAGCTTTGGTTTTTGTTTGTGGGCTGTTTGGTTTTTTTTTCCCTTGTAGGTCATAATAATTTAATTTTAATATATGGTTGGGGGCAAGTGATTATAAAATGTTTAGGAAAAGTTAATGGTATATATTTTCTCAAACTATAATTTTTCATTCTTAAGTTCTATGTTACACCATCCTAGAGCCCTCTCAAATAGAACAGCTCATCTTCTTGGAGGCTGATAGTGTCTCGTTTCAGTTCACCCCTCTAAGTAAATACATCCTGGTAAAATATACTAAATGGATAACAAGTGTCCCACTTCTGTAGGCATTTCTGAAAACCCATTACCCTGCAAGTAGCATTTCTCTTGTGAAGAACATCTTAGTTTGAAGACTACTGGAAGTTTACTGTAGGAAAAGCAGGAGACTACAGCAATAGAATTTGTGTGATACGTAAAACTGAATGTCGTGAAAAATAGTCTTTTGGATACTATAGCATCTTTTTTTTTTTTTTTTTTTACCCTGAAATAGATTCTTAAATCTATACTACATTATATATTCTGTAATTCAGCATTTTAAATGTTGTCTTTTTTCTGAAATTATTTTTGAGAATGAAACCAGCATGTGGTGCTTAAATTTACTTCTGTATATATTTAGATTCAGCCTTCTGCGTATTGACCAATAAACAAATACTTGCTCAATTGTTTCCATTGAGACAGGCAAAATAGATATTTCAGGCTTTTGTTTTTATGATGTAATAGAGTTGCTGTTTGGTTTTTGGTTTTGGTAAAAATGTCAATTTAAAATGGAAAGCCTTATTTATTAGTCTCCTGTGGGCCAACATAGAGTATCTGGTCCAATAACAAAACAAACAAACAAACAAAAAAAAAAAAACCCAAAAAATCCCAAACACCAAAACAGGATGAAGACAGTAAATTGAAATGTGTGTTCAGTTGATTATTCCCCAGATGCTCATTGGTCTTTTTTAATTTTGAAATAAATACCTTTAGATGTTTTTAATTTCATTCAGTTTGTATTATTTTTCTTTAAATTCAGTGGTCTGCTGATTCAGAAATATTACGTGGCTTTCTGTTGCTGCATCACTAAACAAAACACAGTGGTTTTGTCACAGCTGAATAACTTAAAAACAATTTTTTTGAAGTTAAGTTTGGTTGCAGAATTATTATTCTGGCCTGCTAGAACCTGCATGTTTTGTTGAAGAAAATATTTCTGTAGTGTAAAACTCTTTGAAAAATGTTTGTCAATGTGGAAAAAAGTGTTTGAAAAGTGAAAGCTCAGACTACAGAAATTTGAAGTAATTTTGGCAGAAGGACTGTGCCCTCATTAGAAGTATGTTCTTCTCAGCCTATTGTTTAGTAAACAGATTTGGCTAAAGCTTGTTTTTTAAAAGCTTGCCTGGACTGACTACTGCCATTTGTTCATGCTTGTGGTTTACCTGAGGTTATGTCCTTGGAAACATTTTTGTCTCAGAGAAATGAACAATTCGCTCCTCCTTCTTCCCATTCTACTTTCTCTCCTTTGATCAACATTATAAAAATTCATCATGCATCCAGCAAGACAGAACAGCAGCAGAGGTCACTATTATCTTGCCTGGATGTTATTGACCTTAAAGTGAAACCTCAGTTTTGCTGAGAGCATTGGAATGCTGACACATTAGGCACAGATACTATTTTTCTTTTCTAAATTTAAAAGGAAAATATACATACTGAAAATATACTAATGTTGTAGAGAGTTGATTGTAAGCCCAGAAAATTAACATCGTAGCATAAGCTTTGTCACGTTGCATGCATTTTTATTTTTTTTAAACCTGTTTTACAGTTTGTGTCCAACTTAATTATTGTATAGTTTGTCATGTACAAATTTTCTTGAGAGAAGCAAATAGCAGGAAGAAACTTGCTTATCAAATGCATAGTGATGATGATTTATTTTCTTTATGTGAGATTCTGTATAGCGCTCAGTTTACAGACTTCCTTGTACCTACACATAGAAATCATCTGTTCTTAGACCAGTTTATAAGGCATATATAAAAACATTACTTACATTTCCTACTACATTTTCCATGTGGTTTCTCCCTTTGTGGTCTATACTCCAATCGACTAATGATTTTAATGTGCTTAGAAGTTGGTAAAAATTGCGTCAGAATGTCAGGAAAAATAATAAACTGCCCCTCGGAAATGGTATAGATATTATTTTATAGTTTTATTTATAAAAATGTAAATCAAGTACATTTATATGTTAGACTTTACATATATATGTTAGACTGTCTCTCATTTTAATTTTCAAGGATGCCTAAAAATCTTTAACGCTTGCCTGTTGAATATTATTGTATTTTGATGGCATAAGTAAATGCTGTTTTGCAGTCGGGTGTGGATGGACACGCAGCAGTGCTGGTTCAAGGCAGGTGATTTTCAAGATCAGGAATCATGATCTGGCTGTCTAGTGGATAGTTGGTTTGCCTGTTCTAGCGTATACAACTTGCTGCTGCTGGGTTTGAAACCTGTAACTAAACTCTACTTGAGTCTATGGAAGCAGGAGTGGATCTTTAATGTAGTGAAAGGGACAGGATAATTTGTTGTAGAGCAAAGAAGTATGCATATATGAGAATTACTTAATAAAAAAAATAGATTGAAAAAGTGCCACAGAATATACTTTTCTGTGGTAGCTAGTGGTTGATCATAATTTCTTCTTTTCCTGACTCTGACTTACTGAAGCTGTCTCTGTTTTGAGCAGAAGGTTGGACTAAATGAACTGCAGAGGCCCCAGCCAAACAAAATTTTATTAATGCGATTCTAGGATTAGCAGGTATTGGTTAATTCTACTTCGGGGTATGGAGAGTAAATGTAATTCTGCGATTTTTTAGGTTTTTAGGGTTTAAATAATTAAAAAAAAAACCAAACAAAAACAAAACCAACAACCAAAAACCAGAGAGGAACTGTAATATCCCTTTTTTGCTAATTTTTTTAAACAAAATTATTTGTACTAATGCTAAATTTACTTTTTCCAGGGGTGCCTTATTATTCATATTTTCCTTTAAAGTAAATAAATATGTTTTTCAGTGGAAATTGTACATACCATTTGTGAAGGCATTAAGATGAAGATAGAAGTTTTGATGTGTAAAACCGTGCCTCTTGTCAACTTGCCCAATTTAGCACAGATATTTCTATTCATACTTTCCAAAAAGGATATTTTTTGTTGTTTCTTCCTCACCCTTCCTACCCTGAGGATTTCATACCAGTTGTGGAAGTCTTTGGCTGAGTAAAGCAAGCAATTTAGAATGCTTTGCATTTGTAAAGTGGCTTTTTGCAACTGTAACCATGATGACCACAGCCATCTTTTTGCTCTAATGATGTGTTTCTGTTTTGTGATGAAGGTGGTAACAAAAATGTGTAAGGAAAAGAAGTGCAGTAATACTAACATAGGTTTTCAGTTATGTGGACTGATGGAATCCAATCTGAAAGTCAGAGAAACTATAGGTCATGTGAGAAGAAACAGGCTAAGGCGTTAAGATAACAAAGCTCTGCGGTTTTTTGATGTCTGGTAATTATTTTCTGTATGGTAGAACTGTATCCCTGCCTGGGCAAACAATTTGGTATGAAAAGTATAAGGAATAGATTTAAAACTACCTATCGAGTATCCTGCAGTTGTGGGTCAGTTTCTGTATAGAATGGAAGGAGTATAATACTTCATATATCTGCTAGACGCAGTCTTTGTTTCCCATTTATGGATGTCAGCATATAAGCAACATAATAGCTTGTCTGGACATTTACTGCTGAGAGTGTACTGCCAGCGCTGGGAATTCCGGACATCTTTTCAAGATAAGATAGGCATATGATGCAGTAAAGCTCAAGAGTTCAAGTTAGAACAGATAATTTTTTTTTTTTTAAAGAGGTTATTTTCATGTGACCACCTGTATACCCTCTACTTCATACCCACCTCCTTGTAAAGCCTAAATGGAAGATGTTTTCAGACCAGTGTAAATATGTACTTGAATGCCTACACATTTCTTCAGCAAACAAAAATATTACAGAGCTCATTGCTTTTAGAAATCTTTTCAGTCTGTTCACACACACATGCATTTAATGTTTTGAGCTTTTAAACTTCTTAGCCTCTTTGTCTTTTCTTTCCTGTTCCTTATGCTTACATGCCCTTTTTTTTTTTTTTTTTTTTCCTCTCCTGTTGAGGTGGAAGTCAGAAAGTGATGTTCATTAGATGCTTGAAAGGCAATATATTACAAGGGGAAGCCATCCATCTACTTAACTCCACAGATTTGAGAATTACCAGAATTATCTAAATCCTGTGGTAGTGCGATCACATGTACAGGAGTTCACAGTACAGTATGCCAACTATTGCTATAAATTATTAGTTTCATGCATTGTACAGGCTGTTCCATTTAAATTGAAGGGGAATACTTCTCCCAACAGGTGGATACCAGTATAGTTTGCATGCACACAACTGGGTAATGTTGTCTTACCTCCAGGTTTGATGTAGAAGCAGTTAAGCTGAGTTTCATGCACCAGCTTCCCCTTATACTTCATTTCAGGTTCCTCTGGCTGGTGGCTGGGTAGTGGGTGATATGCTTGCCGGACAAAGGCTTGAAACATTTTAAAATTCCAAGGAACGTTGAAACAGCTGAACCTGAGTATATTTTCTATATATAGTAAAGGTAACTTCCTCTTGGTCAGTTGTTTCTCACTTCAAAGTTATTTTATGTAGTAGTCTTACACAGAAGTTAAAACCTGGATGTTGCTTTACTGACAACTTGGTCTTTTAATCTAGAAACTATTTTCTAGCTCTTTGAAACCTCTGCAGTATCTCTTGTATTATCCTTCCTTTCTTTGCTCTTCACTCCTAATCCTTTTCTTGTCCTCTGTGCCTTATGCTCAGTTGAAGCCTCCTCCTCCTGCTGTGGTTTTTTAGGAAAAATTGGATTGAGAAGTGAAGATAATGAGCGCCATCCACCCGTCAGCTCATCACCTCACCGAGCCATGACGATCTCTGGTTTCTGTATATCAGCACGGACTTCTCTGATAATATCCTCTTGTGTTTGAAAAAAATAGGTTTGTCTAGGAGGGGGTGAACTTCACTCCTGACATAGCCAGAAAACTTCTCTTGGAATGTGAGCTTGCTCACTCGCACTCTTTTATATGTGTGTATATATAAAAATATTTGTAACCTTCTCTCAAAACACGGAAGATTAATATGTGAGCAAGTATATCCCACAGTGCATATACAAGCTGCTCACTTCTGTCTAATACTGATTTAATACAAGCTCTTGAGTGCCTCATCAGCTCTCTCTTCGTCAAAACAAGCCTTAAATCAGCAGTAAACAATACTTTTCAATTACAGGCGGAAAAAAGAAAGAAACCCTTCTCAAGTATAAGATAGCATACCCTTTAAAGGACAAGGAATGTGTTCTATACAGAAACACGGTGCAACTGCTCCAGTGGAATTTCACTAAGGCTGCAAATGCAGTGTTGCTTTTTTGTCTTAACTAGCGTACAAACTAGCAACAGCACTGGGCTTAATATTTGCTATCTGCTGTGCTTTAATGGTTGCAGCTGCAGCCCAGTTGTTGGCTTTGCAATGCATAGCTTTCTTTAATGAAATGTAATAAAATATAAATTCTTACTATAAAGTCTTTTTTTTTTTTAAAGATTGATTTTAAGACAGTGGTTTTACCTGCTAGCTTCATTATTTTGGACATACATACTCCTAGGGCTTTTGGACCATGTTTCAGTAATCCTTTTGCATAGCAGAGATATTATTGATATGAATAAAAACAACCAGAGATCTTGTACCCTGGGGAAGAAAAATCTAAGTGATGTAAGACACACGCTTCAGGTCAGAAGTCAACAATAAAGGGACTAGGAAGATTCTTCCTGTGAATCATCTGGTGCTACTCAATGTTGTAGATGGGATATGGATATTCATTTGAGCTCCACCAATTCTGTTGTCTCTGTCACACAAACTACCTTTCTGTAAAATTTCAGTATAACTTACTTAACAACATACAAGTGTCAAATCCTCTGTACAGGAATGTGTAGCATCTCTCAAGAGGTTAATGACAATTCATAGTAATTAGAAAAGGAGAGAAATAACACTGGGTTTTTGTGTAAGGTATCCTATGCCTGCCTTCAGTGCTTTGCTGCTTTTTGTTGTTGTTGTTGTTATCCCTTTTCTGGTTTTATTCTGGTTTCTCTCACATGAATATTTTGTACATCTGTCTCAAACAGAAAAAGTAGAGGTTCAAATTTGCACTGAGAGATTTAAAAGCTGAAGGAGGGGAGAGACTGAGAAAGCAGATGATGACAGATATTTTTTATTCCTGGAGGATTATGCATAAGCTAGTAAAATACTGCTGACTTGTAAAGCAAAATGAAATACGCGTTTTTAATTTCTGTGTGAAAATAATACAATTGCTGTAATGAAAATCCCCCAATACAAAATTCCATTTTTTTTTATTTGAATTTAAATATATCACTATATTCAGGGATTCAGAATTGCAGGATACATCCCAGTGCCTCTATTGTGAAATGTCTGACTGCTAGTATCAAATGAATTTGATAAATGTGTTTTTTTCTGTTGGATTACGGGTTTAAAACAAGGAAATGCTTACTGCTTAAATTGCATTTTCTTGGTGACAAACTTGATCTCAGGAGTACATTATGTTTCTACTCTGTCCATATACTCACACAGAATGTCTTGTGTGTGAGAAGGCAGAAAAGTCAGTAAACTGCTAATGTTCATAGTAATCTGAACACTAACATCTGTAGTTAAAAAAGACACACACACAAAAAAAAAAAGATACACAAATTAAAAAGTTACAGCAATCAAAAGGAAAAAGCAGTAATGTAGTTCAAAGAGGTGGTATTTGTATCTTCATGAAAGAAACTAAATTGCAACTTTCACAAGAAAAAAGTAGGTCATAAAATATATCTTTAACATTTTTATTAATCCTTTAAGATTAAATCTAATGATCCCTCAGTTTTCAAGCATGTAAAATTTCAATGGCCATATGTGAATGATAAAAGGGACCACATTGCAGCCATCTACTGAAATTTAGTTTGTGAGCACACTGTAAACCTATTAGTGTTTGCCTGTCATTACATGAGAGCAGTGAAAGGCCTTTCTATGCCCATGAAATTGTATTGTATCACTAAAAATGGTATGTACTTAAAAATTTCCAACAGCAACTCTACAGATAAGCAGATATTGTTGAAGGCAATGTAACAGCTGACTGTAAGAGAAGGAATGGCTATATAGTAGCAGAGAAGAACTTTTTAATGTGTTGATTATGACACTAACAGGCTGTGGTACGTCAATAAAAGCAAATACATAAGATATGCTGTAAATAACTAAGCATTTGAAATTTCAGGAAGAGTAGTTGACTTTGTCCATTTCTATTTTCTAGGGGTTTTTTTAAATTCTTTTCCTAACCATTTCAGAAATAGAGATGGTGTAGGAAAAATGAAGTAATTGCCTGCCTCCAAAATGATGGCGTGCACAGAGTATACAAATGCAAAAATACAAAGGATTTTTCTTTTTAAATTCTGTAATCTGATGGTATTTCTCAGGTGTAACTTGTTACAGGAACAAGTGTGTGTGTATACACAAGCAACTTAGATTCTTCTTGTTGCAGGTTAAGAACTTAGTCCAGATCTGCAAATATATTTCCATTACTTAGGATCTGAAGGTATTCAATGAAGAAATAAGAGATGAGATCACAACAGTCAAAATTAGAAACATTATCTATAGTTAAAGTTGTTTATTTTCCTCATGAAGCCCTTTTTGAAGTTTTTCATTATTTTGTGGGAGTTAAACCATTTGGGTTGACAGCTAATCAGAATGATTATAGTAAAAATTCATGTTTGAGGAAAAAATAATATAAAATCACATATTATTGAACACATATTTGAGGCTAAAATATTCTTTTTCCCTGAAAAAAAACGACATCAGCAGAGTTTGGAAGAGAACTTGACTTTGAACTTTACTGTAGTTCTGGAATTAGAGTTGTACTTTGACCTTTATCAAGTACCTCGGAGATGCACTTTAAAATTCATTGGGAACATACTCTTAGATTTGAGTAAATAATAAATGAAAACAATGATGTTCAAATCCTGATGAGTTCTATATCACGTGCAGTAAAGCAGGCTTTATCCCCACAGAACTAAAAGCCCAGATACTCCATAAGAAACGTTAACAGAAGCTGCTACTTTTCTTAACCTAGTGGTAGGCAGTAGGGAAATATTGAGAAGGTAAAGTCAGCTCTCCTTCCTGTTCTTTAAAATAAAAGCAAACTGTTTTTTTTGCCTCCAGGCTGGAAAGGCAGTATTGTCCCCTTCTCCTTGATTGAGGAGAGTTCTCATTGCTTTTAGCTGCTAGGTACAATGTGATGTGCACAGAATCAAAAGCATGGTTTCTAGTTTAACCTCTTCCACTCGTGATAGTGTTATGTTAGTGTAAGCTTTTCTGCTAGTAGGATTTACAGATATTTAGCCTAGATTTGTATAATAGCGTTTTTGTGTTATGTTCAGATGATTCCTGTAGATCAGGGCCTGGCTTCAGTTCAGTGCATTGAAGACGTGTTTCACAGTTTGCTGTAGAAAGTTAGCAGAGAATATAGATTACTGGTAAGCTAATAGAGGTAATAGTCTCAGATGTAGAGGAGTTACGTTTCTTTTCCACTAGCCCATTCTCTGATGGAATTTTTTCACAGGAAGGTTGCTTTTGTTGACTCAGGATATTTGTATTTAGTTTTTAGCCTTCCTGCAGACTTTTTCACTCAGTTTTTTAAAGTCAATGTCTGTCATTTTTCTATGTGAAAAATGGAACAGTACTTTCTCTCACCATTTGTTTATCTTAGTGCCTCTCCGCCTACCTTTTACACTCCTTGAATGAGACTGTTTAATCATTTCCATTGCAAAAGGCAGTGGAGCTCCAGTCTGATGTGGATATTTCTGAAGTCTATTGTGAAATAGTAATGAGAACCACTTGTTTAACAACTTATAAAAAGAACAATAAAGTATTTATTAAGAACAACTTGTTGTTTAAGAACTTGATAGTCTGGCATCTACAGACTTCCTGCCTTAATGTCTGTGTCATCATCATCATGATTTAAAAAGCAGTTGGAACTAATGATGCAGTGGCAGGGGATGTGACTGGAAAACCAGTGGTGGTGGGAAAAAAATAAATGCATTAAACCAGATGAATCATAACATAGATGCTATTCCTGTGTTGTGACTAGAAATTTCTTGTAGCATTAACAGAATGCAATTTTAAGGGAAATCTGGCAAATTCAGTTTGCCTTTGGGCTTGTTACCAAAAAGTAAAGAACCTGCTGATGGACTCTTACATCTGCTGAACTTTATGGAAATAAATGGATCAATGGGCTTTATAATTTCCTACAGTACTAACAGAACTTTAGCTATGAGGCTATTTAAGGGGCATTCCAGTGAGCCGATCTTGTTTATGTCTGCTACGGAGTTCATGTTTCTTTCATAAAGAATTTCTGATAAATTGTGGTTAAAAATCTGCCTGAAGTCAGGCCATCACAGTAGAGCAACAGACATGATTTAATAAACAATCCACCATCTCAGAGTTGTCCCATTTTTTGCCTTGTGAAATATTTGCTGGCTTTATCTGGAATTCTGCAAATTGTTCACCCAGCTTTCATGATTGGTAGAAGATGTCAAGGATATTTCAGGGTTCATCCCATTAACAAAAAATGTTTCTTGTGCTGATTTTTAAGGCATAATTCTAGGCACGATTAAACAGATGGTGGTGACGTACTTATTCTTGACTTCGGTAGTATTGCCAGTCAGCGTTGCCTACTCTCAAACCATCTGCTTTTGGGGAAAGGGGGTTTGAGGGCCTTTTGCATTTCATTGTGGGGTGTTGTATATTTTCTTGTTATTTTGGGGTTGTTTGGTTTTTTTTTTATTTAAGAAAGTTGCTTGAACAGTTCCCTCTTCACTTGAGTTTGACTGATCAAGCTGAAAACCAGCTTTTTTACTCTCTGTGTCTGATCATCAGTTGTGTTTGAAAGAACGTTCAGGCTCCTAAACTAGCAAATACCAAATACAGCTGCTTGTGCACTCTTTCATTTTTGCTTATGGAATTTTAAATTATGTGATCATCATCGTTTGCAGTATTGCTTTTTTCCTGTTGTTGTTTTCAGTGATACTGATCAGTATAATAGCTGATAACTTGTGAATAAGCTGAACTGTTGTATCTTGCTCAGATTAGAAGTATTATTCTTCCCATTTTACAAATTGGGATCCTAGGGCAGAGTAGTTACAATTACAGAGATCAAGTAGATGCAGGGTGTCTGGCTTTAATTACTTGGGCCTGATTTTTCCAATATATTTATCATTTATATGTTCAAAAACACTTCTTAGAGGCTTAGTGATTGCAAGTAACGGGTGGTTTTGGAGGTCATGCACTCAAATCTTACACCCAGGTCTAAGACCTTGAATCAAACACTGGCAAATGAAAAGTACACAGTCAATGACAGCCACTTAAGATGACATTTCACAGCTTAACATATCATTGCATAATATCTCTGGGGCAGTGTCGGAGATGGAATTCAGCTTTCAAAGATAGTGTGCAGCTGCTTTAGCTGCAGGGTTTTTGTGCGTTCTTTGCTTTGTTGCAGTCCTCTCGCTTTATGCTGCAGAGCAGGATGTAGAGCTTCAACAGGCAAGTCTCCTTCACCTCTACTTGAGCCTGAGCACAGTGGAAGGGACGTATATGTTTGTATCTTGCTTGTAAATTCGGTATCATAGACAAATGGGTCACATTTGCTTTGGAGTAGAAGAGCACAAAATTAACATGGCATGTTTTAAGTCAAGAATTCATTGATTAAAAATTGTTAGCGTGGATATAACCTACTTTGGTTCTTTTTTCACTAGGTCCTGCAAAGTGGAGGCTGCGATATTCTAGAAAGTATTAGAAAATGAAATGCAGGTATTAATAGCGTGCTGAAGAGTCAAATATTACATGTATGGTAGACAGCAAAGAGAAATGATGACCAGCATAAAGGTGTCTGGCTACCTTGTAAGATGCACATAAAGAAACTGCTTTTTAATGTAGCCAAGTGTGGATTTACATATTCAGGAGCAAAAGTTTAGGCCATAGGTAGGGAATAAAGTACCTTAAGAAGCATGATATCAAGAATAAAACATGGAAGTTGAAGAATAATTTAATTTATTTACTTATTTTTAATACCAGCAAGTATAAAACAGTTTCTAGGTACAAGGGAGTCTCTACGCAGTAGTTAATGACATTTCTGTATATATTTTTACCAAGCTTAAATACTGTATGCAGTCTGTGGAGCAATAGCTTAAAAATAATGTATTGCAGGTACACTGAACCCAAAATTCTGATAAATGGAAACATCTATCCAGAAGACAGAAACCTAATAGCTGGAAGTTGAAGCTAGACAAATGAAGAGTAGAATAAATAATCCTAGAGAAATGTCTTCCTTTTTAATAGGATAGTTAGCATAATTATGAAAATTGATGATATTCTTCATCATAATAATAAATAAATAAATTTTGGATTTTGAGAGGTTAGAAATTGTCATCTATAGTTCTGGTAGATAACATTTGTCAGCTTTTGCTTATAAATAGTATCGAGTGCTGTAGTGTTGTGAGGACAGGAGATATCCATAGCCAAAAAACATGAAATTGGTAAGGCGGAAGCTGTAGAATCATCTCTGAAGTCATGATTTAAAGCTTAAATAATATACTTCATGAAATTCAATCTCTGAGCTATATTAAAAGAGCATCACAGATTTTGTTACAATTTTTCAGTTTTGATTTATGAGTAGCCTACCTTTTTAAAATTCTAAAAATTCTAAAGACTGATATCCCTTAATATTTAACAATTTTAACCACATTATTTGATTATTTTATTTCTGTTCAATATTAATTGTATCTTGTTGATTTGATAGCTGTATTATGTCTTCCTAGTTTTGTGTAATCTTGTTAACAACATAACTTTGGTGCCTTTTTTTTTTTTCTTTAATGTGATCAATTCATTTCAAAATCTTATTTGTTTTAGGAAATTATTTAGGAACTTGAAAGTGGATGAATAGATGTGTACTACCTTGTCAGTATAAAAGTAGCTCTCCTTTTTGGTCTTTTGTTAGCTGCTTTTCATGTAAATGGCTCAGCTGGTTAGCAGAAGATACTTGACTTCGATTTGTTTTTTCTTTTTCTGTTGTTTTTTTTTTTTTACAATAATCTGTTCTCGGTTAACTTTATAGCTTAAGCTGGGCCTAAAAGTGACTTAATTTTTCCTCTTTTGTGTGGCAGTAGAAGAATTTGCTTTGTGCCTCTGCTGTTTAGTGATTCAGTTGTGTCTCCACTGTTTCATGATTAATTTTTAACATGAACATTTTAGTGAAATTGCTACTCTACAGATGATACTTAGATCAGGATTTCCTTTTTATCAAACAGTCTGAAAGAGATGGAAGACAGATTAAAGTAATCTGTTTAGATTTAATCCTGGTAAGACATTCAGTGTTTTCATGCTGGAAGAAAGCTTGTAGTGAAATTTGTATTGTATGTGTATTTAGTTTTTATTAATGGAGAGCGTGCCAGCTTCCTAGCTTGACAGTTAAAATTTGTAATTGTGTCAGGTTCTTTTGCTCATCCTGGCGTTTTGTGTGTTGTCATACACATTAAAAAAATGTTTTGCCATTTTGTATTTGTCATTAATCAAGAAAGGTGGCCATTAATACACACTTTTACTACTATTATTTACATTTTTGTTCCTTAAATGTAGGTTATATCAGAATATACTATGGTGGTATGGATTTATGCCATGGTTACTCCAGATGATGAGCAATCAATCTGAACACATACATTAGTGTACTTTGATACCTTGTATCTCAGATTTCCACCAAATCACTGCCTTCTCACTGGTTCGTTGTTCTCCCATGCATGAAAAAGCTAGGGGTAAAAACCTAGGTGTTTTGTCCTGCAAAACAGAGTGGCTGTGTCATTATTTCTCAGTGTTTTTCTGAAGTGTTCATGTGTTCTGGACAGATGGAAGAAGTGTGGAAGGAAGAAGAGGGGAGCTGTCCACTGAAAGAATTCACTGCTGAATGGGTGAACTGTAAGCTCAGAGGATGTTGAGTTTTGTTCTTAGCTTGCTTTCAGCTGTGCTTCCTAGTCTAGGTTGAAAGTACCATTTAACTGAGGTGAGAAAGTAAATGTGGATGAGTCAGTTTGAAGCTCAGGTAACATCTAGGCTAAAGGTTTCCGGATCTGCAATATCTTGACTTAAAGCTTCAGTTAAATTGAGATATATTGTTGAGTGGTGGTTTGGTATGGTGGGACAGGCAATAATTAGTGTCCTTATTCTGTGATCTGAAATGGCTGTGCATTTTTTTCACTTCTATTTGAAGATATTAGTTGTAGTTCTGTAAAATCTGAAATGGTCTTTTATGCTGGTAGTCAGATAGTTTGTGGTTTTCACTGAGATGAGATAAGCTAGCTTGCTTCTGTTCTCGATTCCACTCTTTCAACTTCTAATGGCCAGAAGCACTGCAGTATTTCTGTGGGACTTTCAGCTTTCAAATTTATTAGATATTCATAAGTAGTCTCCAACATGTTTGATCAATCGGCCAAAAGGTGAAGCTGTTCAACCTCCCTTACCTATCGGTGATGCCACCAGCTGTGACAGACAAAAAAGAAATAATTGAGAAGATGGAGCAGATGGCCCAAGTTTAATCAGTACTCTACTGCACTGGAGATTCTATTAAAACAAAGAAGAAACTTGATTAATACAAATTTGACTTGTCTGGAGGTTTTGGTCTGCTTGCTATATTATTACACTAGGGTAACTTGTATCATGGACAACAAGTTTTCAAAGGTGTTTTTGTCAGAAGGATGTGTAGTTTTGCATAATAGGTCAGTGTTTTGGAACCTTGTGAATCATACACACAGTTTTCTACAGGTTTGCAGTTTATTATTGGATGCTTATGGGAATGTTTTAGAATATTAATGTCTCTTTTAAACACATATTTTAATAACTATGTTACAGAACAGATTTTTTGTGCAGTTCAGATCAGCTCTTATGTTACACTTTTGTAGAACCACTGGCACATACTATGTTAGTTGGCTTTTTTTAGGTGAATAATAGAAATCATCATCACAATTTTTAAAATTTAATCATAAAAGGCCTGTACATCTTGTAAAAGTTATTTATTGTATGTCTACAAAATGGCTGTTGGTTTGCGGTGTTCTTTAGGCCTCTCACCAGTATACTGTATTAGACAGTTGAACCATTTTTAGCTATGGAGAAGACAACACATGGCTGAAAAATTGAGGAGGAATGGAGATAAGTATTACACTTGTGTCTTAACAAACAGCTGTACATTTGTTTTCTTTCCAAACATTAACAAAGCCAATTTATACTTCATATGCCATGGTTTTGGTTCTGTGGAATTGAAGAAGTGATTGCTTTTGGATTCTGCTAATAGAAGGAAATATTACATGATCAGGGTCAGTGTTGTGATTGGTTTTCAACAGGTATTCAGTCCAGTTATGTGCCTTTCAAATAAAATTTAGCCCCTACTGTGTCTGAAGACATGTTAGGAGTTGCCATTTCTTAGGAAGATTAAGGGAAAACTCTTGCCTGCAGTGTGGTAGGACGGGGAAGGGGGAAGAAACACAGGGACTACCCATTTGCTACTGTGTCATGTAAAGCGAATGTGGACGTTACACAAGGTTGTGGTGACAGAGAGGGAAAGATCCACGGTAAGCCTTTAAGTGCTTCTCCCTTCCTCTTCTCATAGCAGATTTGTGCTTGAGGTTGAAACTTCAGATTTATTCCTGGGCTGTCTTACCTGGGCTATATAACATGGTTGTAGTGGAAAAAGCTCTCTGTTTATGATAATTGTGGAACCTACACTAACTACAATTCCAGTACAGTTGTTGCCATCGTGATGGTTTCATTAGTGCTGTGTAAGTCTGAGAATCTTGAACTACTAGTAAATTTAAATCTGTTGTTGCTGGGCAATGCTCCAGGTGCTTACTTTAGTGGAGGTCTGAACTTAGATATCCTGGGGTTGGCTGTGGATAGTTACTTCAGTGGTGAAAATAATGGGGAACATTATAGGAAATCTGCAGGGAAGCAGAGGTGCATTCATACTACTCTGACAATTTTGATGATATTTAAGATAGACCTGAATGTTGTTGAAAACTAAACAGATCTTACTTGCTTACATAATGCATGTCACACTACCCATAGTATGCTAGCCACTGGAGTCTAATGAATATGATACAACAACTGAAAAAAAAAACAACAGAGGAGAAAACCCTCTAGTTTGGTGTTCTAAAGAAAATAATCAAATGCATCCCACACTACCCACAGTATACTAGCCACTGGAGTCTAATGAATATGATATAACAACTGAAAAAAAACGACAGAGGAAAAGGTTTTAAAGAGAATACTCTCTAGTTTAGTGTTCTAAAGAAAAGAATCAAATACCTCTGCCTTTACTGAAGGTTCAAGAGCTTGTAATTTACATCATTAGAGATATGCCTTTGACCTTTTTGATTTTGGCGGATCTGAGGTGTCATTCCTATGTTTATAGATGGAGAAAACATAAGAAGAAATAATTTTTTAAATTCCTTTACAAGTCGCATTTACATATCTACCAGGTAGAATTGCTGTTTGAGAAGATGCTCATAGTTTGTGTTTGATGTGCATTTACAGTGTCCATATATGGGATTTGGTTTTATGATAAGGAAGAATGCCAAAGAATTGCAGAGCTCATGAAAAAGTAAGTGATGGGTAAACGAGACTTTTTGTGCTTTTTTATGTATGTAGTTCTGTACATACATGCACATTACATTACTAGGATGTTCATACCTTTCTACTTGAAACCTGTATTTATAGGTATTATTATAGTATATATATATGTATACTTATGCTGCAAGTAAAAGTTGTCACACCTGCACTTCGTATAATAGAAATAAGTCACTGTATTGCAATATGCTTTTACATAATATGCTGTGCAGCTGTCCAGCTTCATCAGAGTGTAACAGTTCATTTGATTTATTTCCTGATGACTCAGAGATCTGTTTTGAAGAATTATATTCTTTGGGGTTTAAATATATTTTTCAGTTTAGGGAGATTTTCTTTTGTAATGTTGCTGTTAACCTTTTTTTCCTTATATCAATGTAAGTGTGAGCTATCATGAAGGCATACTGTAATAACACAGTTTCTTTGGTTTATACCCTGTTTCTACATCATGGCTGAATTCCTGCTTCCTTATTTCTTGGCAAAATGTACAAAATTCACTTTGGTTTTGCAATATAAAGCAAGACTTTAATTAGCTTTGAAATCATTATTTCTGCATACATAATATTATTTTATATTTGCTATACATTTTGCAATCAAATCAGAGATTAGAATTTCAAGCAGAACTGTATTTTAATCTAACAATTCAATAAATTCAATACAAATAACAAAACAATAAATTCAAGCTGTATTTTAATCTAACAATATCACGGATTGTTTTTTCACTGTCAGTGCTTTCTTTTTGTGTCCAGGATGGGACATTCTTCTGCTCTACCCTCTGGCTGGCCTAATGATGGGCTTGTTTGCAGTGATTGCTTTCTTATGACTATATTGTGCAGGTTTTCCTGTTTATTTGGAGGAGGCAGGAGCTGAAGTCTTACGGGTTTTATCAACATGTGCAATCTAAATTTTTCAGAGCTATAATGTAGAGGATCGTAAAGGGGCCCGATAGGAACAGGCAGAGATTGGCTATACCAGTTGCCTGTGGTATATAGGGTTGGACGTGTCATTGTGTCATAATTCTTTTAAGGGACAGGAGGTGGGATGATGTAGAGTCAGGTCTTTGTCATCTCAAGAAAAGCCATGGGAGGTGGATACAGTCAAGCTGACCATATTAGGTACTAACAGAGCACAATACAACGGCACTGTCAGACCTGTGAATCTCTCCTTTTCAGGTCTTCTGTCCCAGTCTGAACAGCTTCTGTAGCCAGAAGCATGCTGAGGAAGTGACATCAGTTTTGATTGCCAAAGTTACAGAGTGCCCAAAAGCCCATTTATGTGCCCTGCAGTACAAGCCCAAACAAGGCTTATGCTTGCCCAGCTCAGTCCATAGCAAAGTGCTTTAACTCTTCTACTACTATGTTCCAGATAGGATTTGTTAGAAAATACTGGATGGGAGGGTAATCATGTTTCCTCAGTATCTCTTTCTAAAGTAATACCTGCTGGGTTTCATTTTGCAGTGACAAAACATTGTGAAACACAGACTGTGACAGTAGTAGGGATTTGTTTAGGCGTTCTTGTTGGTTTTGCTGTATATCCTACAGCTCTACAATGAGTCAGTTGTGACCCAAGAAATAATTGATGGGGATGAATTTACAGAAATAAGCAATGGACCCTAGGAAACGCAGGTTTTTGACAGCTAATTTTAGTTAACTAGCTCAAGTTTCAGTTGGTGGTGATTAGGTACTCTCAGACTAGTAATTTACTACAATAAAAACTAGTTTTCAGAGGATTCATGCAATTGTAAACCACGTGTAGTGGTTTATAATAGAGTATTTCATATAAATAAAAAAATACCCTGTCGTTCAGCCAATTGGCTGCATGTTTTAATTCTCAGCATTCTACAATAATAATGAAACAGCTGGGGCAGGAAATTGGTCATTTGCTAGTAGTTAATGACTGATTTGTGTGTGTTTGCCATTCTCCACCACCAGCAGAACTGAATAACGCTGTAAATTCCCTGCTCCTTCCCTTCTGGGTATAGAAATTGTGACTGAGTTATGGAAATATTAGTCTGTGGCCTAGTGTGTTCAAGATTGGAGAAAATGGATCTCACGCCTGGTCAAATTTTATTTTAATATAGATCTTTTAATAGAGATTTTTTTACACGTGTTTTAATGTAGATGGAAGGAAATGAAAATATTTCAATTTTTATTAATTACTGTAATGTAGTTGTGGTTAAACTTTTTATATCTGTTTTTTGTCTTGTATATTCTCCTCTCACCTCCAACTTTTAGCCTAACTCAGCAGGAACAATTCAAAGCACAGCAGGGCACGGGAACAGGACTGTCCCCAATGATAATTAATTCTGCTAATAACAAAGAAGTGGATATCTTACGGATGCTTACCAAGGCCAAAGATGAGTATACCAAGGTGAGATTTGCTGTCTATAAAAAGAGGACATTTCTTTTTGGTGATACTATGATACCAACTTGTTCATACTTTACATTTTAAAACATAAAAGGTTTTGGTCTAGTTTGTTTTTAAATAGTTTTACTCAAAGTGAAACTGATTTTGGACAGGATGCTCTCATTCTGTGTAGAACTGGCTCGTAGAAAAGTTTTGTCAGAATTTGGTTAAGATTCAAAAGAAATCAATGCTGTCAAATCTTCTGAAAGGAGAATATGTATATGGATGATTATTTATTGAATGCTAATGGGTAAGAACAAGTATAAATTGGCTTTCATTTTGACATTTCATTTGATATGGAGCTCTTGTGCATATTGAGTAGCCGCTGGAAGTTGTGTCTTCTTTCTGGGTGAAGTATTCAAACCTGCTAATAGTTTCAGTGGTTTGTACAAGTAACTTCCTTCAGAGAAGACCTTTAGCAGTGAAGTCACTGCTTTTAATTGTGGTTGTTAACTACTTTCAAACACTAATGGCAGGAAATGAAAAGGTTGAAATGTAGCATGATTTCAGCCCGTGTGCTGTTTTGGTCTTCTGAGGCTTCTAAATAAACAAGTAACTAATGGACTAATAATGTTCTCTATTATTGAGCAATCAAAAACATTTTACTTTGGGGAATAAAAATCTAATTGTTTTAACTATTCATATATATGCTGCAAATTATTACAGAGCCTGCAGGTTCCTTCTGCTGTTCCTTGTATTTTGTATGTGTTGTCATGCAATAGCAAAGCTCATAAGTGTTCTGAGTCTAGAAACATATATATCTTAACATAAACAATTTAAAGAGAGAAAAAGTTATTTTTCTGAAATGCGGCTACTAATAAGATCCTCAGAGAGATAGTAGCAAACTATTTGAATTATGGTGAAATGTAGCGCTTTTTGTTGTGGTATAGCTTTTTTTTTTGAAGCTTAGGACCTTCGTATTTTCTGTAATAGGAATTTAATGTGTTATAGTGGACAAACACCTTCAAAACCTGGTATCTTTTCTATGTTTTAATACTGAATCAGTATCTAGTCTTGGCATAAAAGAGTGTGATTTGAGATATTATGAAATATTTAAGCAGTTTGCATCAAATAACTTTAAAAATACTGTAGAGGGAAAACTGGAGAATTAGGCTGCCTTCAGATTCTATGAGAAGGAGGTAATAGATCTAAAAAAAATTACCTTCCATTTCTACATTAGCACACAGAACAGCACACGAAAATCAAGACAAAGGAGAGGAAATTCTGGATCTGTTGTTTAAATAATAGGGTGTTGTTTTTTTTTTATTTCCCCCCCTGCAATTAAGATCTTTTACAAGTTTTCTTCTTACTTAATCTTTCTGAATTTAAGGGATTGCTAAGGAAATAACATGCAAAATTCCTCTTCATTTGGGACATGAGTGCTAGGAGTATCTGACCTCTTAAGAACTGTAGAATTTTTTTCTTGTTTCATTAGAAGTATAAAATTAAGAAGAATGTGATAAATAAAGGCAGTGACCTTTTTTTTTTTTTGTATGTAATGTCAATGTTTCAGAGCAGTCATGCTTTTTGCCTGCTTTATAACATCTACTTCCTTGCCAGAGTATGTCATACAACTTATAATGCTGATGTGCTGAAATCAGTTATGAAATCTCGTGTTCTCCTTTTTGAATTCTGTGTGGGTTTGGAGAAAAGGGAGTGTTTGGAGTTTAAAGTGTTTGGAGCTGTAGAATAAGAACATCAATTTTCTAAAATTTTCATCTAACACCTAAAATTTTCTAAAAAGATGAGTAATTTTGCTCAATTTTTTTAAGTCCTATGATGAGATTTATTTTTTAGACTGTAACTAACTTGTAAGGGTATATCTTATTCCCTAATTAATTTACACATTGGAGGTTACATGTAAAATAAAATACAAAGGCCCATCCCCCCACCTCCACCCCCCACCCCCTTTTTTTTTAATGAAGCTTTGAGTTGCTAAACCATTAAAGTATTTTTTGGAAAATGTACTACTTACACACTTGCCTTTTCTTGATTTCTGGTAAGAAGAGGTGGTATTAGCTGGCTTCATAATGATAGCTAGGGAGATAAACAGTTGAAAAGCTGCTAGGGTACAGAACAAAGCATGACAAAACTTGTTTCTCTTCAACCATTGTGCCATGTCTTATACTACAAGGCAAGCTCTGGATTTAGGTCTGTGCTGCACAGTTCTACAGCATCTACGCATTTACTACACCATCTTTGATCTATTAAAGTTCAGATTAGGTGGATGTCCTTTGTCTGGTTGATGTGCCCAGAATAACTGAAGCTTCCTTCTTCATTACTAAGGACACACAACCATTTGATAAGAACGTCATTTCTGTCAGTAAGCAACAACAGTCTCTGGACTTCTATTTCTGTACTTTGACTGCTTCTTCTGTCTTTCAGCAAACTGTTCCAATGACACTGTCCTGCCCAAACAGGAATATAGTTTCTAAGTTTTCAGGTGCTTTTCATTTAGCTGTGTGAAAAACTTGATAGTAGGATCCAGAAGGCCTCGCTTTCCTGAGGGCACCGTGCCGTACTCAGCCTGGATGATGCAGAGCCTACGCTACTATGCTTAAATAGTCTGAATTGGTTCTGCGTGTCTCATTTAAGCAGGGCTCTGACTGGAAATCCTTGCTGGTGCTGCTCTTCTTTGAGACAGTTCTTGTCCTCCTTAGTTTCTTTCTTCTGCTGAGCACCTTCTACACCTTCATGTGACTGTTCATTAATGTCATCTTGTGGCTGCTTTACATAGACTAGGTAGAAATCCCCAGTTTCTGGGGCTTTTAGCTCTGCACTCGACCTCTGACAACTTCGAAGTCCATCACTTTTGGTACAGACATCTATCTGCAAAGCCCTTCTAAGTTCCATCAGGTCTTGGATGACCCTTCTTTCCTTCTAGCATCTCCTTGAACTTGGCAGGTCTCTGCAGCTCATGTTTCAAAGTCAGGTTTTTGCTACAGAACATGAGATTGGGATGTGACGTGGTATTTGCTTCAGGAGAACTGCAATACTGAGTTACTGTGCTTGTGCATTTGTTATTTGTGCTTGTCATTGTGTTTCCTTTGACGATGTCCAGTTCAGCTTAAGCTTCGTATTGTACAGGTAGACTGTGAAATCTGACAACATTGAGCAGTTGTTTGCCTCAGATGTCTCTGACTATGTCAAACTTACCTAAAACATCCTCAGTGATGGTCTTATTCCTTTTGATTGACATTGATCACTTACATATATTTTTTTTTCCAGTGTTGCTTAGTCTTTCTTTGACTTGATCTTAGAACCTTTTGATTTCTTACTCATCTTTTGTAGGAGCATTGCTTTGAACAAGACACATGACTAAAGGACAGACCTGTGAAGCAAGATGTAGTAATCGTCAAGTGTTGTAGCTGATGACTGTTCTTCTGGTTCTATCGCTCAAGAGCATGGTGACATTTCTTTCATGCTGCTCGATGCTGTTTCTTGATGATGGCATCTGATACCTTCTTTACCTGTCCACCTGACAATTGCTTAAAATGTCATTCTGGTGCTGCTAACTTAGTCATCAGCAAGGCCATGCTACCCATCTGCCAAAATGACCTTATATTCTGAGCTCCAGTAGTTACAAATCCCTTTGAAATCATCACAGGCTATTTTTCTCTTCAACGTACTTCTTTGTATTTGATACCAGCCTACTAGCTATGTTATCAAATCATGGGAATGATACCAAGACAGGTCAATGGCATTCTCTAATAGGCCTTTGTGTATGCTGCTGTTAATTTTGCTGAGGAGTTTGGTCTGAAAAACCTTCATGTAATGGTAACTCCATTAGACTGTACTGCTTCTCACCTTATTTTTATAAGCTTAGTTCTGTGATCATGCAGAGTATGGCAGTGGAATCTAAGGTGCTCATGGTTTCCGACGAGTTCAGCCTATTAAAATACCCTGGGGAAATAAGATTATTCAGATTCTGCAGGACTCATTGTGAAATATACAAAAAGCATGCTATCCTTCATGTTAAAGAAAAAAGTTTAAATATAGGCTTATATGGTTTTAGGCCCCAAAAAGCTATGCTGGAAAACAGCAATAAGAAAGAGGTATATTGAAGAAAAGGCAGCATGATTAGAAAGAAGACAGTTTGGGAGAAAAAAAAAGCCATTTAATCTCACTGGTGTGGTTTTGGTCTATGTAGTATCATGTAGGATCTGTCCAATCTGAAAAAGAAAATTATCTTAATTTGTTTTAGTATAGATCAGATAGGGGCTACAGGAAGTACTTATTTGGACTATGAAAAAAAAATAATCTGGTAATTTATTAGGTAAGATGCTTAGCCGTCGTTAAATGAATGAGGGACAACATAAGTCACCAGTCAGAAACTCAGTGACAAAGTGATTAAGAATAATTCAGTCATTTGTCCTGGTGTATTTAAAGCTTAAATAAAATTGATGAAGTTGCAGAAGGCTCCATACTAGGACATTGTTGAGAATCCATATGAACTGCCTGGAAATTATGAGAAAATAAAGCTTGTAGAAAACAACAAAAAAATACGTTATTTAAATTCAAGGTTAAACAATGTGTAAGCTTGGAAGAACCTAAGAAAACAATTTTTTTGAGCAGTGCATTGATAAATTTAACTCTTGAGTTAATAAATGCAAAGGGAACTCTTCCATAGTGTAAAAGCTTTAATAGTTATTTTAGTGTTGTGGGCTTGCCTAATATTACTTCTTTCTGTTATGATTTTTCATAGCATTCAATTGATAACTATTTTAAATAATAATTGCTTGGCAAAACTGAAACTTCAGTTAAGTGTAAATTTCTGTTGAGTGCTTCCATTAATCAGACTTTGAATCACAGAGAAGGGATTTTAAACTAGCTTTTGCTTACCATGTATAGTCTTTGGACTTAGTTCTTTATCTGAATTTTAGGACATCTTTAGTCATCAGCCTTGCACTGTACTGTGAGATGGGTAGCAAGGCTCTGGGTGAATGCGATACCACATTCTAGTAAAATTATTTTTTTGATTTTTATTTCCCCCGCTTTGCCCTGAGAGCGCAAAAAGTGTAGCTGAGTTTAAATACAGTTTAAATATATTTACATCTTGAATGCAGTCCACTCAGATTAGCCATGAGGCACTTGCTACATGGTTTTATATTTGATTGAAATTCAGTTTTGCTGTGAAACTCTGCATTACTGGCAAAGTCAGTACTTTGTTCTTCATGTTTTTTTCCAGTCTAGTGCTTGAGGAAGTTTCTCGCAGTAGGGGTATGGCAGGAAAGAAGAGGCAAAGTTCTTCAAACTGAATAGCAACCCACTTTATGGCATGATTGCCTGTGCATACTTTAAAGTTATTTCTAAGAGCAACATTTGAAACAAAAATTGTCATACAATAGAAGAAAGCCAGGTACATGAGTGGAACTACACTTCTACTTCGCAGGATTGCGTCTTCAGAAATTCATTGCAGGAGTCCTTGACTGTCCAAACACCCACAAGAGAGTTTTTCAGCAGAGACTCACAAAAGCATTGAGACCTCTGGAGATAACCTAGTCCAGCCTCCCTGTTTACAGCAGTATCAGCTAAAGTGGGTTGCTCAGGGCCATGTTAAGTCAGGTTTTAAATATCTCCATGGAGACTCCACAACCTCTCTGGGCTACCAGTTCCAGATTCAAACATCCTTAAAGTAAAAAAAGTTTTTTCTTAAGTTTAATCAAGATTTTGTATATTCTATTTTTTGCCTTTCACCTTGTCTTCACTGGACACTACTGAGAAGAGTCTGGCTCAGTCTTGTTTACTTCTTCCTATCAGGTATTTATACATGTTGATATTATACCCTGAGCCTTCTCTTCTGGAGACTTAAGCCTCTCCTTGCTTGACAGGTGCTTAAATCAGCTTCATAGACTTCCAATGAAATCACTTGTGTGTCTGCATCTTTCTTGTGCTGGAAAGCTGTCCTGGTTTTGGCTGAGATAGGGTTAATTTTCTTTTTAGTAGCTGGTACAGTGCTGTGTTTTGGATTTAGTATGAGAACAGTGTTGATAACATACTGATGTTTTTAGTTGTTGCTAAGTAATGTTAACATTAAGTCAAGGAGGTTTCAGTTTCTCAAGCCCTGCCAGCAAGAGGGCTGAGTGGCACAAGAAAATGGGAGGGAGCACAGCCAGGACAGCTAACCTGAACTAGCCCAAGGGATATTCCATACCATAGAATGTCATGCTCAGTATATAAAGCTAGGGGAAGAAGAAGGAAGGGGGACACATTCAGAGTTACTGCATTTGTCTTCCCAAGTAACCATTACATGTGATGGAGCTGTGCTTTCCTGGTGATGGCCAAACACCTGCCTGCCCATGGGAAGTGGTGAATGAGTTCCTTGCTTTGCTTTGTTTGTGTGTGTGTGGAGGTTTGCTTTACTTATTAAACTGCCTTTATCTCAACCCGTGAGTTTTCTCACTTTTACTCTTCTGATTCTTTCCCCCATCCTGATGCAGGGGGAGTGAGCGGCAGCTCTGTGGTGCTTAGTTGCCAGCTAGGGTTAAGCCATGACAGTTACCCAGAACTGGACCTAGCACTGCAGTGCTCAGTAGAAGTGTCTAACCAGTGGTCTCACCAGTGCTCAGTAGAAGTGAAGGATCACCTCCCTTGATCAGCTGGCAATGCTCTGCCAGGCAATGTAACCCAGGATGCTGGTAGCCTTCTTTTGCCGCAGGGGCATGTTGCTGATTCATATTCAGCTTCTTGTCCATCCAGGTCTATTTCTGCAAAGCTGTTCTTCAGTTGGTCAGCAGCAGCCTGTACTGCATGGGGTTATTCTTCCTCAGTCTCCTTTTGCTGAACTTCATGATCCTGTCAGCTGGTTTCTGCAGTCTGTCAGGGTCTCTCTGTGGCAGCAGAACCATCTAGTCTTATTAACTACACATGCTTGTTTTATATTGTCTGCAAGCCTGCTCTGTCCCATCATTCAGGTCATTAATGAAGATGTTAAACAGTATTGACTTCAGTGTCAAGCCCAGGGGTACACCACTAGTGACTGGCTTCCAGTTGGACTTCACACCAACAATATACCGAGTCCAGCAGATCAGACGGTTTTCTATCCACCTCACTGTCCACTTACCTAGTCTGCGTTTCATCAGTTTGTTTTTGACAGTATTATGGGAGGCAGTGTCAAAAGCTTTGCAAAACTCAAGGTAAACAATATCCACTGCTTTTACATCATACACTGAGACAGTCATCTAACTGTAAAAAGCTACAGGGTTGAGCAAGCAAGGTCTCCCTGTTATAAATTGATGCTGGCTACTCCCAATCATTTTCATATCCTTAATATGTTTAGAAATGGTGTCCATTAGGAAGCCTTTTGTTTCATCCAACAACTCCCAGTTGTCAAGTTGAGGCAAACAGGCCTGAAATTCCCCAAATCCTCCTTCTTGCCCTTCTTGAAGGTAGTACTGGTACTGACATTTGTTTTCTTCCAGTCCTTGGGAACCTCCCACAGTTGCCATTACCTTTCAAAATAGTGGTTTCACAGTGACAGAAGCAACTCTCTCTGCTCTTACGAGTGCATCCAATCTGGTCCCATGGATTTGTACATCCACTTGGCTTACATGCTACCTAAGCTGATCCTCCCTTACCAAGAGTAAGTCTTCATCACTCCAGACTGTCCCACCAGCCTCAAGGGCTTGGGATTCCTGAGGACCAGTGTTGCAAAGAAGGCACTGAGTACCTCCTAGAGTCCCTTGAATCCCTTTGAGAATTCAAGTTGTGTTTTACTGAGCAGCCCTGGAACCAATGTGTGTTCGTTCACTGTTGTGGTGGGTGTCAGAAATGGATTAAATGATCAGTTTTGTATATTTCAGAGTGGGGGTTATTTTCTCACCTAACACATTTTCATCCTAAGTAGTTTATCTCAGAAGGTTCTGGAAAGGACACAGACATTGTCATAATTGCACAGCAGTTGGCTCTTGCTGTGTGTCCATATGGCAGTCTGTTCAGTCCAGAGTTCTGTCCCCTGTATTGCACGAGACTGGGCTCTTTGGAGGAAAGAATGAGAAACCAAAACTGATCATTCCTTACTGAGCCATTAATCCTGCAGCATAAAGCATAGAGCCCATCAAATTCAGGTAATTAACTATGAATATTCTTGTTAGATAGGATTAACTTTTTGCTAGTAATTCTTTAAAAATTCTTCCCAGTTTCTTGGTTTCAATTGTATCAAGCAACATTGACTTCCAATATACTGTTTTCTTTGTATTCCTTGTATACTCAATACTTTTTTAGTTTCATTAACTGTATTCTTGGCTTTTGTACAATGTAAGTAAGACCATCTTATTCACATTTTCCTATTCCATTTATTATTTCTCTTTTGTGCTGCATTTTCCCTGTTTTTTCTGAATTAAGTCATGGCCTTCTCTCTTCATATATCAGTTATTCCATGTCCCTGATCACTTCTAGTCATCTGTCTCTGCCCATTTTACTTATAAATACTGTTATTAATCCTGTCATATTTAATAAGAAAACATACTGATTCTACAAATTGATTAAATCTTTAATTATTTTTTTGTGCGGGTATATGCATCCTCCACATTCCTACAATGTGGAATATTTATGTAAGAGAGTGAGTTATAATTCCAGTTTTTAACAAAAAGCATTTAAAATGTTCTTTATGGGCACATTAATCCTTCATGTATCTAAACTACTTCTAGCTTCCCACTGATGCAGGAAAAGCGCGTCTGTTGCTTGGTTTATAAGGTGCTTTTTAAAAATTATTTTATAGTTTTTTAAGTCTGGGAAAAGCAGAAGATAGAAAACTGGTATTTAAATTAGAGGGAAGCCTCATACTTGGGAAATCTTGAAATCAAGTGCACATGTGCTTTGTGGTTTTAGAAAATTACGTTGCAGTTGTTACAGTTCTGACAGTAGCATAGTATTTCATAATCAGTGCTGGAGGTAGTATTTTTGGTTGTTGAATACCTGGCTATGCCTGTATTTTACTATAGTGGAGAACTAAGGGAAAAGATACTGTTAAACTTACTAAAAAATACTTATTTTCTGTTGCAGTGCAAGACCTGCTCAGAGCCAAAACAAATAACCAGTTCCTCAGCAATCTATAACAACCCCAACCTAATCAAACCAATTCCAGTGAAACCTAGTGAAAATCAGCATCAACGAGTATCTCAGCAAAGCAAGGTAAAATGTTTTGTGTGTTTTCTGACTAGTGCTGCTGTGATTGAGTAACTGTGTAGGAATATTTGAGTCAGAAGGTCAGTGCAAGAATTTGTGGTGGAACCACTGTAAGGAATGATTTAAAATGCAAAACTAATCTGTTGTATAAAAAGCTCCAAACCCCCACCATATGATGTGGGAGCATTTAAATTACAGGCCTACTATCCTGATGCAACTAAGAAATACTTGTCTTTCAGATTTCAGATGCTGCTTTGGTTGCAAGCTGGTCTAGTCAATTACTGCACCACAGTTCTTGTGTCCCATTTTTAAGGTGAATTCAGTTAATCTAAATAAAGAAATGTCTCTTGATATATTTTCAAGCTAAATCACACTGCAAAATCCTCAAAGCTGAATTCAGCTGTGACAGGGAGATGCACAAGAAGTGGCCCTACTTCATACATGGGGAGATTTCTCTTACTAACATTGTACTGATGACTGAAAGGGAAGATGCTTTTTCATGGTATTTAAAGTGAAGGCATGGCTATCTTAGATTCACTGTTCCCACATTAGCAGCTTGGGAACTGTCTTCTTGCACTTCCTATGTGACAAAACTATTAAAAATCCTCTTGGGAGAAAAGTGCATAGCAGTTTTCTCAGCTTTTCTTTGAATACTGCTGGCTTAATATTGTCACCATTTAATGTAACTTATGCGTGAGGGAGCTATGTTTACCTTTTTCTTTTGTCCCCTCACAGAACGTGGATCCTGAACCACAGCACTTGTCTTTGACAGCACTGTTTGGAAAACAAGAAAAGCCAGATGTCTCAGAACCACTTAATAAGCAGCATCAAGAGAATCTTCCTGTTAGGCAGGGTGTGGTACGTTCCCTATCCTACGAAGAACCCAGCAGACATTCACCCTCTGCTGAGAAACAGCTTTGCCCCGCTATTCAGAAGCTTATGGTGCGTGGGACAGACCTTCATCCACTTGCTGAGTTTCCTGAGAACCGACTCTGTGAAAATGGCAATATCCACCCTGTGGGTGAGACTTTCACTGGACTCTTCCAACCTGTGACTTCTCATGGTATTGCAACACCTCATGTAGTTCAGGATACTGCTGGCGCTCAGAGCTTATTACAGAAGTTACAGAGTCAGTCAGGGTCGGTGACTAAAATGGACCCCAGCGCCACAGGATCTGTGAACTCGACAGCTTCAGTGTTCAGCAGGACTCCTGCTGCTGTTGGAGCACCAGCAGCAACAGTAAATAATATGAGCCAGCCACCTTTGGTATATTTCAATGGTTCCCTACCAGGCCAGACTTTAGACTCTCAGACACTTGGTAAAGAACAATCCAAACTTCCTAGACAGCCACTTTCTCTCGCGGACAATCAAGCAGCCAATTCTGGGGTGATTTCACCTCAAGAGTTACTGAAAAAACTCCACATAGTGCAACAAGAACAACAGTTGCATGTATCCAGCAGACCAACCTTGGCAGCTAAGTTTCCAGTTGTTACTCAGAATACCAGTCCACTGAAACCACTGGATTCCTGGATAGAAAAGGCACCAGGTACAGAAAAACAGAGCGCTCTCTTTCAGGTAAATGGGAAACCTCAACATTTTAAATAAATAAAAATATAGCAATCTTTTGAACTTGGTGTTTTGTAAGGTTACTCTATGTTTAATTTTTAATTTTGCCCAGTATATTCTTGTTACTACATGTTGCACATCATGCATTCTGCAGGTGGTGATTTAACAACATCAAGTAAGTTCTAATTTGCCAAGCTGTGGAACTGTAAATACTGAAGACTATATTGCTTGCACGTCAGTAATGACCAAAAATACTGCAGTCCTGGTTTTTTTCTGAAGGCACTTTGAAAAGTCATGTAGTTTTCATTTGCCATACTTGGTCTCAGGCTGTTGGGTATAATTGCTGGTTACAGAGTGTAATATGTTGGATTTAATAATTTTTCTCACTAAACTAGTCATAGCTTTCTTTGTGCAGGTATGCATTCCTTTGTATGCCAGTTGTTGAAGGTTCTTAAAAGGTCACTTATTTTCAAACAGCAGTTTTTTAAAGTATTTGTGTATCAGTGAATACTATCTTGTACCATAGCTATTCGTTAGCTATTTTTTTATTTGCTATGTATTCTTCTGAAAAAAAGGACTTGTGCCAAAAAAAAACCAAACCCCTTAATTCTGGCGATGATAACCCTAAAAGTCAGACTGTACCTTAAAAAGTTCAGGAGATGTCAAGAGACCAGAGATTGTGTGTCTCTGGTGAGTGCTGTTTTCTGTTCTTTGGAAAAGCTTCACATGCAATTACAAAATGCCCCATCCTGGACAACTAGTGTCTTTGTTCGCAACTTAATTTTCTGTAGGATCTTCTATATCTGAATGTCTTTAAGTGTCCTGTTTGGGATGCATCTTAAGTCCCTTTTAACATCCTTTATTGTGGACAGACTGTCCACAAGACTTGTGTTGTATGGGAGTCTGACCTTGTACTGGAGTCTAGAAGTTATTTATCCAAATGAAAAAGCATTAGCTTTTCATTGTAAAGTTCAAAAGCTGCTTTTCTATTGCAACTTCTTAAAAACCTGAATGAAAGACTACAGAATACTTCAGCATGCTCCAAGAATCCTCCTTATTCAAAAAAGTTATCCTACATGTGAAGAGGCCAAAACAGTCATTTAACAACTACGGGCCACATCTATGACTAAAACTGTGACAGGTCAAGATTTCTAATTCCATGAGAGAGGTTACAAGAAGATTAATTTGATATAGCAAATAACCATCATTATTTTACTCTTTTAATTAAAGCAGCATGACTTTGAATGTGTGTGAAAGTTTTTTGGGGATTAGTCACTGAAATTATTCAGAATCAGTTGCTTACAGATGGTTCTCTGACTTTCCAGTGGAGTGCTAATGAATAAAAAGAAGATCCAGAGTCACTTCTGTTTTCACTGGGAATGGAACTCGCCTGTTATAAATGAAAGGAATTATCGGATTCACTGGTACATGTAACGATAGTGTGGAGGCATAAAACATTCCTACTTTGAAGGTGAAAGTGAAACGAGATAAGGGCCAGGCTATACATTGTAAGTCAGCATGCATAAATAAAAAATGGCAAGTATGCTGATATATTTTCAGATTAAAAATATATATAGATGCTGATATGGCTAATGACTTTATCTGAGTTTATTTGAAAAAAATTATGCCAGCATTAGTTGCAATATGGAATGGGAATTACTGAGGTCTGACATAATGCAATTTCAGTAATTTTACTGCTTGAGTAAAAATAGAACAATAGCTTGTGAGAAGAGAAGAATCTTCACTGTAGTAAGTCTCATTCGCTGCATTCACTGTGATTATTGCTGCAAGTTTGCTTTAAAAAAAAAAAAAAAAAAAGTAGGAGACTCTCAGTCTCACTTTGCATGGCTGTGAGCAGACCAGGTAGTTTGAGAGTGTCTGGGAGCTGCTTCAGGGACTGACACAGCCACAGCTGCTAGCAAAACAGTGTTAGGTGCAGTTCTTCTGACACATTTAGTATCGCTTATGCGGTTTAATACATAGACTAAAAATTATAATGAAAGTATGACTAATTATTGTTTAGGAGACCTAAAGCTCTGCAGTCTGTAAGAAATGGCCTCTTTTTACATGCAGCAGATTGCCAAAAAAGAAAAAAAAATGGGGGGGGGGGGGGGGGGGGGGAC
>JAVJGJ010000057.1:24177839-24233872 GCA_035590215.1 Microhierax caerulescens
GATCTTCTTTCAGATGTGGTCTTCATTTCTTGCAACGTAGTGCTTTGAAATTGGACAAAGACATCACAGTCTAATGGCTGCTCTAAGTGTCCGGAGCAAAAGTGCTCCTCCAGAATTACCAACACGCAAGCTGCAACATGTGTCTCACTGTTGCCTATTGTGACATTTTGGCCCCAACACAGCCATAAAGTAGCTTAGGGCTGTCAGAGTGTGAGACTGTACATTAGAGTATGAGAAGAGCCAGGTAATGCTTTTTCTTTGTAGGGGATTTATAGGCCTGGCAAGCAGAGTAGATCTGGGTTTGAACTGCAGCTAGAAAAGGGAATCACTCCAAACGGAGAATGCCAATTAACTCCAGCACCACTTGAACGAATTAAGCGAAGGTCAGAGCTGCAGCAAGGAGCCATCACTAATGAGATTTCAGTGCCGCTCTGCCTATTTTATGCACATCAGATTTCCTGCGAAGGAATCCCCCGGGACACAACTGTTTGGCTTCTGTCTGAAACTTCAAGAGCCTCTGGCTCAGAAAGATGTTAACTTCACCCTTGCTGCACTAAGCAGAAGGCAGGCAGTTGCAGTGCTTCTTTACCAAATGGCAGATGATTTTAGACAGACATCACAACTTGGAATTCAAATTTTCTATTTTGCAATATATGCATGCATTAATTATTTAACTATACCTCTGGTAATTCTAAATTCAACTTTTTGTCATGGGCAGTGAATGCAGTTCTTAGTTTTATATCAAGCGTGCTGCAGACTGCTCTGTCCCCAATGCAGGTAAATGGTTTGCCGAGCTGTCCCTCTCTCTGTCTCCTGATTGTCCCACATGCTGCCCAGATGCTGACAACAGCAGAAAGAAGCGCAATAAGAGAGGCCTGTAGAAACTGATTTTTTCAGACACATATTTTGCACACTGTTACATGCTCCAGCAGTAAGAGAGAGGTTATTTGCTCTCATAACATGTGCCTAGACCAGGCTAAATCCTTGTGAGCTATTGTTTCCCGGGGGATGAGAGTCTCCTTGGCCAGCACCCATATCAGGAGGAGATGGCTGCAACCTGGAGAGACCTCACCCACCTCAGGGGGCTACCGGTCTGTCATCCCCCGCCGACAGGGGTTAAGAAACATCTGCAAAAACTGCTAAGAAGAAATGTGCTGGTTTGCTTCCTCAGCTAATTTGTGCTCCTTGAAGGAAATCAAAGGCGGCGTTTAATGATCCTTCTGGGCACAGCATGATTTGTATCTTCATCCTTTCAGGGCAGGCTCACAGCACGAAAACCTCAGGGGTGGAGGGGAAATCTCTTTGAAAGCCATTCGCCAAGTGAGATGCTGTCAGATATCGAAGGGAGGGAGAGTGAGTGTGTGTTATGAAAGTTGGCAGGTGACTGAGCTAATTACAGACTCGGAGGCAATTTAGGGTGACGGGAAGTGACTTGAATTGTAACCAGAGGTTAAAAGAACTTAAAAGGAGACAGTGCTGGTGCTGCTGTGCTCAGATGGGCTGAGGACTGCTCCCCGTCAGCCCGCTGAGCAGCTGCAGGTCAGGGAAACACCTTTCCCACTACGTTGCAGAGTAGTTTTGGAGCAAAACACAAGCTGCTTCAACATGGTTATTAATCAGATGTGGAAAGCCTTGCAGGCCCTTCCTCCACCCCTTTCTCTTCTTCAGAACTGTCAGGGTATTTTTAATAACAATTGATGGTTGCCTAAAATCACAAAACATGTTTTCATTAATATTCATGAAAGAATGGACTGTTTTTATCTACACCTACATCCATGTGTGGTATCCAAAGCCCAGCTTTTATCTTTAATCACACTGAAACTGACCACCTCTGATTTTTGTGGGGAAAAAAATACTCCTATTTTCAAAGGAGAAAAGCATGAAATGTTATAATTTGTGACCTAGAATTTTGGCAACGCTGCTCCCTTCCGTGAAATCAAAAGCACGGGAAAAAAAAATAATCAAACTTTTAAGGTTTTTAATTGAGTTCTGAATATTCCAGAAACTCTAATATGCATTTCTACAATAGCTCTTGCCTGAACACTCAGTATCATCATCAAACCAAATAAAATTAACAGGAAATCTTTGAAAGTTTTTAAAAAAATAAAATAAAAAAATCTTTGTGCCTAGGCATGGCCTTTATTTATGTTACAGCAGAGTGCAGCAGCTTCCCCAGGAGCAGGCACGACTGCTGCAAATCCACAGCTGCAGAACCCATGGCCCACAGACACTGCACTGGGGATAGTCAGCTCATCTGTATTGATGTCATTTTTTCTGACAGGCAGATGTTTAATGCCCGGATCACTATAGAGAGGTCTGCAGAGTGCTGCAGCCCAGCTCTGTTGGCTCCTAACCCGCTCCTATTGCCAGGGACAGATAAAACCACCCTGCAGGCTCAGTTCGACCCCTGCGCCACTGCCAGTGTGATCCAAATAAATCAGGGGAGAGGAGTGGTCGGCTGCTTTGCCCATGTAGATCACTTGCCAAGTGAGAGAAGATGGTCCTCAGCCCCAGGGGTTATACCGTCTCCCTTTGCAGGAGTGCAGAGAATTAGAGAGCACGCTGTATTTCCAACGCAGCACCCCACAACTGTTACCTAATAAATCCTCATCAGGATTTCAGCAAATAGATGAGGCAGTAGCATCAGACCATATAGGCAAGTAACTCCTCTCTGCACCCTCCACACCTGCTGACCCTGACAGGGGAACTCATGGGAGGAGGGACCTTCCTTCTTTCTAGCCCAGCCATGCTACAGCAACCCTTATTTGGCCCAAATACCTCTGTCCTGATAACCTTGCAAAATCCTGAATCCTTACTAACACACTGAGTGGAGAGAAGGAGGTACTTGTAGCATGTCCTCTGAACAGCGCCATTGCCTCAGGCATTTAATATGAAGGATTTTGCAACATAAAAGATGTTGCTAGACACGTACAGAGCCAAGTGTCTTTGTGGCTGTGGAGATTAGCAGCATAAGTGACATCATTTATTTAGTCACAATGCACCACAATTCCTGGGGCTCCCCATGAAGCAAAGCCTGCTCCCCCAAAAAAGCTGTTCTAAGTGCAACCACCTTATCACAAAAGGCTTCAATCTCTTTTATAATGGGGGTTCCTTTCCTCCTAATCAAGTTCCTTCAGATCATGTAGACCTGAAATGTTCAAAAAGTTTAACCCTTTGGGAGTGGAAAGATAAGGATGAAGTTAACTTTTACTCAGGGTGCTTTTGTGACAGCATCCAGGAAAGCTGCAGTCAGTTCACAGTGCCCGAACTGAACATCTGCTTTCAATTACTTTTCCTTTTTCTTTCTTCTTTTTCATGCCTTGTCTTCAGAGGTGTTGGGAAGATGCTTTGCTGCTGCTTGTTTCCTGTGTCCTGTGCACTCTGCTCTCCCTTGGTGTCTCCCTCCATGCCATAAATTTCCTGCTGCCTAGAATGCTCTGCCTGATGAGGGTTTAACATGCTGCTAGCAAAAAAAAAAAAAAAAAAGCTAGTTTCTTCTTGGAGTATTTAAACAAATCTAAATTTAGAGCAGAGCTGTGGAAAAAAATAGAAAGGAAAAAAGGCAAAGTAACCAGCCGAAGGCATTAATTAATATGACACCTGTGTGGCTGCTTCTATAAACAACAGGGAGAACATGCAGCTCACAGATGACTGAGTCCGCAGGCAGATATTTACAGAGCAGCCGGGTGTAATGTGGCATCTAGAAGGACACATTTGGTCCAAGTCATCCTGCTGACATCTGATGATGTTCTGCAGGCCAGGTATTCATCCATTCTTCACTACATCTGAGGCATTCTGAAATTAAGAAAGTCTGCCTACATGTCAGTTGGTCTACCTGTATGTCCCCCCTGTGTCACACTAGGGGTGAATCTCTCCTGCTCTACAGAGATCATAGTGAGGTATTAGTTTCCTTCCCATGCTAAACAGACTTTTATGTGCCTCTTCTGTGGAGTCACAGCAGGGTCTCCTTGCAACCACTGGCACTCATCAGCCTGGTCTCAGATGGCAGAGAACCCTTCCATGCACAGCTTCAGACCGTGTCAAGCATTTCCCCTGCACCCAGATGGTGTTAAAAGCAGCCAATTTAGCCCAAACCATACCTGGGAGTGAACGAGCTAGCATTTTCCTGCAGTGGCTGCGATGAGATAAGGGTCAATCAAAGAACTGTGCTCGCCCAGCGCTGCAGATCTTTCAGGTCTCACCAACCCAAACTTCCCAGCTCCCATGCTGGCATGCCACCAGCCATGTGGCCAGCCCAGTCCCAGACCAAACAGCATCTCCCTGTTGCGTTGAGGCTTCCCAGAGCTCATCTGGTATTGCACAGGCCCCAGTGTGACCAAATGGGGAGAGAGGGTAGTGCTCAGCTGCAGGGACGCCCCCCTGCCCCCAGCCAGGACCTGCCTGCAGCATCAGCACTCATGCAGAAGTGAGCCTGCAGCCCTTTTCCCTGTCCCCACTCAGCTATTAAATCTGCACTTCTGCAAACTCAGCTTGTGAGTGCTAACCCTCCACAGCACTGGAACCTGATCAGAAGAGATTTGCATGACCAGCCAGTAAAACCATGACTAAAAGTACTTTTCTATTGCTGCTTCTGGCGGGGGCCCCCTCCTCCTGGCAGCTGCCAGGACAAGGAGATCAGATTCTCCTGTATTGGCAAAACACTGCTCGACTGCTTTCCAAACCACACCAAGGAATTCGTAAACCTACTCAGCCCAGAAACATTGTCCTCATATCTCCTGAAGAGGACACAAGCTCAAACACTGTTAAGAGACTTGAAACACTGCTTGTTTCACAAGCAGAATATTTGACCAGGACAGAAAGGAACTTTTGTACCCAGATGCTTACCTAAGGAGTCCTGCCAAGAGATAATAAGAGGCACAAGATTATGATCTCAGATAAAGGCATCTGCTGTGAACCTCATAGTTTATTCCCAATGTGCCTTGTTTAAAGTTATTCAAAATTAAAAGAAGTTATTCTTATGAATTGATTATGTTTTAAGTCCAGGATCATGATGGAGCAAAGACTTGCTTTGAAGTATGCAGTGGTGGCAGGCACACAGCGAGATCCTGGTGTCTCCAGAATGAAGAACAAGTTAGTGCTGATGTCTTGCAACCTCTTCCCCAGCCCTAATATCTACAGTGCAAAAAGGACCCTGACGCTCACTCCATGTGGGCCCTACGACTGCCTCAAAGTACCTAGAAAATAGGTCTCACCACATGGGCCAGCTGGGAGGTGAGTACCATGGGTGTCAGGGGGAAGAAGTCTCTCTGGTGACCAGTTTCAGCTCAGTAAACCTCCTGGCAATAGTAGTATCACAAGGAGCTTGATGCTTGAGGAGGCTGAGACACTGTCCCCATCTGCTCTTCATCTCCACGAAGCCGCGTACTCTTCTCTTCTCTGTGTTCAAGCTTGTGGCCACATCCCCTGTTCCAGCTGGCTTTCTGGTAAAGGGACACTTGGCTTCCACAAAGTGTGCCTTATTGACCAGTACTGCATGGAGAGAGGTTGCCTCAAGAGGTTGTGCCATGCACAGCACATCTTTCTTATCAGCTTTCTCCGATGCTCTAGTGTAGCGCTCCCCTTTCTTCATTTTGCCCATTGTCCGTGCATTTCTCCCACCGTAAGACTGCATGTTAGTCTGCCCAGGCATTTCCACGTCAGGGTCACCACATGAATGCGTTAAACAAATGAGGACTTCCACCATCTTTAATAAACTCTCCTCATACACTGCTTACACCACTGTTTTGATTATATTTGTTCTTTGGCTGTCTTGACATTTGCCAGTGTATTCTCGTAACAACATAATCCAAACTGAATTCGGGTTCTAGTCAAACCAGAACAAACAGAGCTGGTAAATCTTCCCCCTGCCTGTGAATACAGCACAAAATCACACTTTTTATTGCCCCATGGTTTTGCAAATTTAGCTCTAATGTGCTGTACTCACTCACCCCATATCTCTTGCAGATGTAAATTCTTACTCCTTGTTAGGTGTTTACTTCCATTCTTTCTCATGGGATTCATTTTTTTTCCCCCAGTCAAATCCTGCCATCGTTTTTCTCCTCTCCATGCTCCCACTGTGCTCGCACGCTGTTGTGGCTGAGCTCTGCGTAGGTAACTGGAAGCACGCTAATCCCGTTAAGGGCCCTCTACCCACCTGGGGATTTTCAGTTTTCCATGCTATTTTCATTTCATCTTCAAATCTCAGTCCCTTGCAACTTCAGACCATTAAGGGGTTAAGTGTGATAAAGCCAGCAAACGAGATAAATCCAAATAAAGGGATTTGGATCCCCCAGTTCAGCATGTTGCTGTCTCATTGCCTTTTCTATCAGTGTTTCAGGGTTTTCCAAACACACCAAGAGCTCTCGCTAGAACCAATCTGGATTAAACTGGGTCCCAGCTGCAAGTAGTACAGGGGCTGGAAGGGTTGGTCAAAAGATCCTGCAAAAATCACTCACAATAACTATTTGATATTGCTCTTTGCAATGTGGAGAAAAAATGCTATCTAAAATATTGATTCTCCTGCCTTCAGATCTCATTTCAGCTTTTTTTCAGACCATGAATTTTTATCACCTCTTCCTTGAAGTATCCAGACAGGGAAGCCTGCCACCCTGGATGCTACCCCTCATTTTTAATCCTGGTAAACGTGGAGAAACGAGACCTTAGTGGTCAGTCTTTCTAGCTCTGCTAAGAGCAATCTTCTCTTTCCAGGCTGCAGAGGAAGGAGGAGGCAGCAGAAGCCCAGCCCTGCGGTCCCTGCTCCCAGCAATGTGAGCACAGTCAGGGGAAGGGCAATCAGGTCCTTCTGTTCCCATGGGCAGGGTGCTGCATCCCTTCTCTGCACTGAGCATTTCAGGGAGGGAAGACATTCCTCTGCATTACCCTCACCTCCGGATTCCCCCTGGGGCCATCCAGGTCTGTAAGTGCCCCTCTCAGGGGCGAGAGCCCCCATAGCACATTTTGGCCATGTGAGAAATGTGTTGCTAACATCCAGAACTGCTCCGCCTGTTGCCTCCATATGCTGACCATGGCTTTTGCTGTACAGCCATGTGGTACCCTGAAGGGACTGCCTCTAGAGTGTTTGTGTGTGTAGAAATTGAGTTTTTGTAGATTTTAAGGTCATAAAGAACCATTTCAACCTTCCTGTGTAACCCTTGACACAGACTTAAGAACATCATCTGGAAATTTCAGCCCTTCAGGCCCACAACCTCTGCTTGAAGAAGATCATAACTTTCAAAATTATACTCAGTCTGGAGTAAAGATTGTAATAAATGATGACACCATCCTATCCTGAGGTGAATTATTCCTGTAATTGCTTACCCCAGGCCTTCAGCCTCTTCGTCTTGTAACTTAACCTCTATTCCATGTTTCAGGGGTTTGTTCCCTTCGCTGTATTTCCTCTGCCACTTCTGTTATCCCATCTGATGAGCAGCTGTGCTGGTTTTGGCTGGGATAGAGTTAATTTTCTTCACAGTAGCTGGTACGGGGCTGTGTTTTGGATTTGTGCTGGAAACAGTGCTGATAATACAGGGATGTTTTAGTGGCTGCTGTGCTGCGCTTGCACAGAGCCAAGGGCTCTCCTGCCTCTCACCCACCCTCCAGCGAGCGGGCTGGGGGGGCACAAGGAGCAGGGAGGGGACACAGCCGGGACAGCTGACCCCAGCTGACCAGAGGGATATTCCACACCACAGGACGTCATGCTCAGCATATAAAACTGGGGAAAGAAGGAAGAGGGGACATTCAGAGTGATGATGTTTTGTTCCCCCAAGTAACTGTTACACCTGATGGAGCTGTGCTTTCCTGGTGGTGGCCAAACACCTGCCTGACCATGGGAAGTGGTGAATGAATTCCTTGCTTTGCCTTCCTTGCATGCATGGCTTTTGCTTTCCTTATTAAACCGCCTTTACCTCAACCCGTGGGTTTTCTCACTTTTACTCTTCTGATTCTCTCCCCCATCCCACGAGGCGGGAGTGAGAGTGCCTGCATGGTGAGCTGGCAGCTGGAGTTAAACCACAACAGGCACCAATGCAACGCTCAGTGGCACATCTGTAATACAGGCCTCAGTTTTACTTCAGGGCTTTGACATCCAGTTTCCCCCTCCACATCTTTACAAGAAACCTAATGATCTAGTGTGGCCTTGCATTTTATATTAAATAAGGCATTTGTAAATATGCAGAAGATGATTGTAAGATATTCTAATAAATGGGGTAATTCATTGCCATGGAGTCAAACTGTTCAACAGGTCACTCTAGTCATCTATAAACTTTCCACTGACATATCTGTAGTTATTTATAATTCATACTTCTTGTGACGATAATGAGCTTATATAGCATGCCCCTCATTTGAGGGTGCAATTTGCTACTTGCTACTATTCATCAAGTTCAGCCATTGGGCTCCTTTGATTCATTGGTCTCCAGACCAGATGAGAGGATGGCAATCTCAACTGAATGTTGCCCAAATGGAAAGATTTGAGTATTAATAAATAATCGCACAGATTAGGAGATGCTTAGTTAAAACCAGCAGAGTCATTTTTTTCATGCCATCTTTGCTTCCCACTGCCCATTTTCCCTCCTCTCCTCGCCTGTGGGGAGGCCCCCACACATGCCTTGGAGGACGAGCACCTCTCCAGGACCTGGGCTGGATGCTGCCAAGGTGCTGGCTCTGCCCAGCCTCATCGGTCCTGTGCAAACCTCAGCACCAAGCAGAGGCATGGCACGAACCCACTAGTGCCTGCAGGAGCCTGCCATGCACCCCACGCTCCCGGTCCCAACCTCGGGTACCCGGAGGGGAGGAGATGGTGCTGGGACCACCTGCAGGAGAAACCTACTGTGTCCTGCCGTGCGGCAGGGGGCACGGAGATCAAAGGTCAGGGGTGGGGGGGAAATTTCAAGGGTGTGGATGCGCCCCCTTTAAAGCAGGCATGGCCTGACCTCTGGCTGGAGAAGCCAAGACCTGTCTTCAGGAATCAGAGTAATCCTCGGTGATTTTATCCCACTCCACTTCCCTAAATCTGTGGCCGCTGCTGCTTGGCGAGGGGATTAAGGGGCTGGCAGGGGATTACGTAGCTGCTGCAGCTCCCGGCACGGAGCTCCCACCCGGCACGGCTGCTCCTCGGGGCACGGAGACACACCGCACCCGTGGGTGCCCACCGGCAAGGGTCCCCGGCAGGTTTCTGGCCACCCACCCTGCACTGGAGAGCCCCGACGGCACCTGGCAGCAGAAGCGACGTTCCCGGGGCAGAGGCAGCCGGGGTCACCCGGGGGCTCAGCCCCACAGCGGCAGAGTGCCCAACCCAGCAGCATGGCAGGGGCCGTGTGGGACCCCCCCCGGGGCAGCAGGAAGGGCAGAGAACCCCCGCACCCCACCGGCCGGTCCCCTTGCTGATGGTTGGCATGTGGAGGATGGGGCCCTGGGCTTTCCCATGGATGATGCTTTGGCTCTTCTGCCTCCTGCCCTCTGCCAGGGCCCAGACGAAGATCCCGCTGGAGATGTAAGTGCTTCCCTCTCTCTGCACGGGGCATTTGTGCTGTGGAGTGGGCAATGCCACGGGCATGGGCAAGTGGGTGGGAGTGCCTCCCTGGTGGTGGCAGGCACTGCAGGTGCAGGCTCCTCTGGAGGGGCACGTCATTGCAGGGGGGGTGGCATCCCTTATGATAGTGGCAATGGCTCCTGGGAGAGGACACGGGCATGGGAGCCACAAATTCAGTTCTCAGGTCCAGCATGGATGCAATGCCTCATTTTCCCTGTTCATCAAGCATAGCAATGATACTCATTTATTTAAGCACTACAACATCTATTAATGCTCTGCTTAATGCACTGGGTAGCAGAAGGCAAAACCAATTTGAAGACATGTTCATAAAACCCCATCACTGGCACAGCTTGTGGAGATTCAGCCATGGAGGCAGATGTAAGCAGCCTCAGGTTAGCAGCTCCCCAGTTTAGCAGAGTGGCTCCAGCAGACACTGCTGGCACCAGGGACAGCCCAGGGGTGCGTAGCACTGGTCAGGACCAGGGAGGCATACACACGGGCTGCTTGAGCAAACAAAGGTGCATCTCTTCAACACACGAGATCCAGATTGTGCGGTGCAAGGTTTGCAGCTCCAGAGCTCTGATCCCTTGCTGGTACACTGATGGCTGAGAAAAGGCCTTCGTGCACACATACACAGCCTGGGTAATACACACACATTTATTCATGTGTGTGGACATCAGGGGATGTTATTGGGGGTGGCTGGATAGGGGAAAGAGGCCACAGCACTTTTTCTTGCTTGTTCCTGCTCCACCTCACTACACAGGGCATAATAGCCCTTCCCAGAGCTCTGGAGCATAGGAATGAAAAGATGACGTGCAGTACAAAGCACAGCCACGTTTTGTGCACGCACTGCATTTGGGTCCAAGTGCTAGTGCACATGCGGGGAATCTTGATGCACCTTTTTGGATGTGGGTTTGCAGGGCACCCATGCCCATGTGCATATTGGTGTGCGCGAGCAGCTCCTCTGGCATGGGCGCTGCTGGAAAACTCCCCACCAGCAGCACGGCATCTCCAAGCAGCTGACCAGCAGGAGGCTAACAGTTCTTAGCAAACCCAGTTTATAAAAACTTCACCTTGTTAAGCTGATTTAGTCAAGTTAACTTCTTTAAGGAGTAAAAATGTCAGCACCGCAGTTGGTAAAAGTTGTTGTGAGGCAGCTTCTCTGGAGCTGGGATAGGTCTGTCTGTGCAGGACAGTGGCTTGGTCTGGAGAAAAGACAACATGGCCATTCAGTTTTAGGAGGAGATGTCTGGTACATCAACTGAAGTCAGCTCAAGCCCTTTCCCGAGATTGAAAAAATGTTATATATTCAAAAATTGCTAGTAAGACCCTTGCAGATGTGCTCTCCAATACAGCCCACATGACTACCAAGAGTTGTGCTGACTTTATCCAGCAGGGTCTCAGGAAACTTTGCCACACACTTCATTCTTGGCTGAACTATCAAGCCCTTCCTCAGGAAAGCGCTTCTGATTTGGGTTTCACAAAAAGGACGCAGAAGTTAGAATAAAATCCAACTTCTGATAATTTCAAACCATGCAAAATAAAAATCAACTTTCCATGCCCAGTGTAAATACTGCAGAGAAATACCATTTGGCCTTGAAATCTGTGGCATTAAGAAGCCAGCTTGTCCTTTCTGCTGTTTTCACCACTGCATACAAGCGCAGGGATTACAGGCAGGCAATCTCTGACCAAATCCTTTTCTGATGTGTTTGGTTATAATGTGATAGCCTTTTACTACTGAGAAAAGAGTTACGTCACTTTGCACAATTTGGAACTTAGTCATGTACAAGAATGAAGAATAAACAATAAAAAACCCCACTTTTCTCCCCGGTACCAAAACCAGACCAACAGCTGAATTGATCCCTGATGTTTCAAATCCATTCATGAATTTAACTAAAACTCAAAAGCTGCCCTTTTGAAATGAAATTTCAGTAGAAGAATACATTGGCCAGACGACCAAAGGGAGTAAATCAGTAGAAAAGGGACCTGCTCCATAGATTACACAGGGACATTCTGGGAGTGCCTGTGGGACGTCCTGTGGGACCAGTCTTTTAAACACCAGCTGGGTTCAATTACAGTGACACAAGGCCAGGTGAGGCTGAGCTGCTCCCCAAGTCATGTCTGTCTTTGCTGCACCCCGCTCAGTTCATCGCTACCTCGTTCACATCTTTGCAAAGCTCACTCAGCTTTAACTCCAGTGGTGCAACAATCTGCTCAGGTTACTAGCAACGCTTCCTGGGGGACAAGTTCAGCACAAAAAACACCTCCTCCTTCCTCGTGGCCACCACTCTTCTCATCAGCTAGCCATGGCACAGGCAGGAGTGCTTGCAGCTGTGAGGCTAGTGAGGATTTTGGAATGGCTGCTCGGCCTTTGCTTCCTGGGGTACTGGAACCATCGGGAAATGATGGTGGGAGAGGTGAAGAGGAGCCTCTTCAGGCTGTCCCTGCTGCCTCTGCACACCTGTTCCTAAGTTCACAGAGCCAGCAACCTTAGATGAAATGTCTCTACAACCTGATGAATTTTAGGCTGATCTTTTCTCTCACTTGTTTATAAGGAAAAGAAGAAAACCTATTTAAATTTGGCAGGCTGACCTTAATTTCCCAGTACTTTAAGGTCACTCCCTTCCCTGACAAAAAATTGTCTTTTAAATATGCAAATGACAGTGTGTTTCTGCCTCTTCACCTGCCTTCTTTTCAACTTCCCTGAAATGCCACCATGTATTTTTAATTACCCACTCCTCAGCCCTGTCACACAGGGCTTCAGGACCTTTCTGTGCCCCCTAACGCTCCAACCAGCCCTCCAAAGCTGCCAGCCCCTGGCCCTCTCTCTGCTCCCCTTGTACCGCCTTCCTCCCCTGATTTCAGACCAGCAGAGATGTCCACCATCAAGCCGGAGCAGCCGCTGGGAAGCAGCTACGAGGCTGCAGCCTCAGGTGGGCTGGGAGAGTCCTCCCAGGGGAGCGCCTGACACACAGGGCACCCACGTAGCAATGGCAAAGTTACACAAGCCCCGACCTTTTCTTTCCTTGACTTCAGCTGTTACTGGAAGTTTCAGCGTTCATACATTTCGGCTTCTTTTGCCACAGCCCCAAAGGCTAAAAACCCACCTTCTTTTTTCCTGTTTTTATGAAAGCAGAGAATCCCAAGTCATGCTGGACTTAAGGACTTCACAGATGAGCAGATCCACAAGCAGCGGGGCTGGGGCTTCTATGAAACTGCCTGTGGCTGGCTTCTCTGCTGACTGATGGTTGCAAAGTTAGTACCGAGGACCTTTTACCTCAATAAGAGCATCTTTCTGCAGAAGCTGCCCAGCCACACCCACTAGTCAGAAATTAATATCAAAGAATCTTCCACCCTGCTGTGTTGAAAAATGATGAGTGCTGGAAGGAACACACACATGGCCATGGGCACGACACAAAACAGAAAGAGCAAGATCACGTACACCTCATTTCTAAGGGAGGAAAATGGGGTAAACATAAACCTCCTGCTAAAATTACTATCCCAAACTTCACATTTAGGTTCTCGCTTTCTACAGTAAAAGGTGAGGAGACTGGAGAATATTAGTATCAGCACAAAACATCTCATACCTAAAAGTTACAAAACCAGCAGCAGTAGATGGGCATGGAGTTAAAATGTTGATCCTCATACCTCAGGGAATGTGTTAGTCACTACAGCAAACAGGAAAGCATCCCATGGGGTTCCTGCTTCTGGTTTCCTCTTTTATTCTAGGCTTGCTAGAATAACTCTGATACAGGGCAATAAATCCTGGTCTCCTAGCAAATAACTATATTCTTTCTTCTCTAAGAATGAAATAAAAAGATAAAAGCTTTGGCTGTCAAAATAAAATGCAGAGCACAATGCCAAAAAAAAAAAAAAAAAAAAGAGAGAGAAAGAGGAAATCTCGATCTTATTGCCTTCAACTGGTGCTAGATCACACTCAGTGGTGAGAAATGGATGTGCCCTGTAGGCAATTAAGCAGCGATTAACAAAGACACCCACTCTTCCATTATACTCCTTGTATGGACAGTGGAGAGAGATGCAGTCAGGAGCAGAAGCCTTATGTATGCTCCAAATCATCTGCTATAGCTGCCTATCTGTCCCTGTTTGCAAGAAGGGGACCTCAACAGGCTTTCCTAGGCTAGAGTTAGCTGTTGTCATGATTCCACCATTGCTGTGCTGGCTTTACTCTAGAGCTCAGCTCTATGTGGTGTATTATTCTGCTACAAAAGTGGTGCAATGCACTGAGAAATTAGGCCCTGAAGTCTGTTAGGACTGGAAGAAATCTACTGGAAGCCGTAGGTAAGGTTCTGCACCCCATAAATAAGTAGTGTATTTTGGTAAGTGAAGAAAGCCATTTATTCCATTAAATAAATCTCTCCTAAGTGAATCCTTGTAGAAGGAACTGCGTGTAGGTGGAACTGCCTAATGTGAATCATGTAACAGATTTCTGATGAAGTGCTCTGTCAGTTATGAGAGCCATCTATTTTGATTTGGATGGCTCGCTGTTCAGGCTGCTCTTCAACATCCTTATGTTCTCCACGTGGTATTGCTATCATCAATTATTTACAGGATGGCACAAACGCGAGTAGTGTTTTACAATGATGAGGTGCATAATCTACTCTGGCGTTAACAAGCCATAACATCTCCACTGAGAGCAGTGAATTCGTCTGGCTTGTTAGTCTCTGCCCCACGCAGCTCTAGGGACTGAAGGCAAGGGGTGAATCTTGACTTCGTTCAGGTCTGACACTTACTTCTCTTCAGCAACCTTGACATTAGGTGTCTGGTCCTTCACCCCAGGCTCCGTCTGCACTCAGTGAAGACAAATAGGTGTCTGCAGAGAGCTATTTATTTCACTTTGCTAACAGTAGAGGAAACCAGATGACAATCTAAGATCAAATGTACAACTTTTGTACCTCTAAAGTTAGGCAAGACAGATTCCACTCTGAGTCAAATCATAGTGATTGAGTCCAGCAGAAGCCAGTGTTTCTCCTTGTTGTCCGGTGCCCTGGACAGGATGTCCAAGAGCAGTGCTTGCCTCCTGCCTTACTGTTTGTCTGGCTAGCAGTCTGGGGAAGAAGCACTGCCACTGTGAAATACAGGCCAGGTGGAAGGGTTTTGTACTCAGGAAGATGAGTTTTCCCTGTCTGAAGAAGTAAGCAGTTCTGCTGACTTTGAATTTTTAACACTGATTTTCTTTTTTTTTCCTCTTTTTAGTGTGAAGTCTTGGGCAGATGCCTTCAGTGGGGAGCTGTACTCCATTGTGACTAAGTATTCAGGCTCTCTCCTGTTGCAGAAGGTAGGCAAAAGCTGCGAGTCATCTCCTCACGTAGACCTCCAAGGTTTTCCCTTGAGGTGGAAAAAAGCAAAACACACAGGTCTCCAACTAACTTTCAAAACCATGCAGGTTCATACCCATAGGTACAGTGATGCCCTGTGGCCGTTCTCCATGAACTGGAGAGGGGGATCCATCTAATGCCTTACCTGCTCTCATTAGCATGACCAAACATCACCTAAATTGTCCCGCTTTTAAAAAAATACTTTTTATCAGTACTCCTCAAGTTTCTTTCTGAGTGCATATCAGTCCCTCTCCTACTGCTCATCACTCACCTGCTCACTGTCACCCAATCGTCCCCTCCTGCAGCTCTCCAGCTGGCACTCTCATTTCTTTCTGCTTCCTCATCTGTCTTCTTCCAGTCACAAATAAATTCTTCCAACTGTGCCTTTAACACTCTGCTTTGAACAGGGTCTCTGAGGCAGGTGCGATCCTTCAGAGGTGCAGAGCTCTGCGTGGCTTGGTCACCAAACGATAGGCGCTGTTGCACTGAACTCTCTAACAGCATTATTAAAGGGTGTAGCTCCAGGGGCTTTAAATAAATGGTCCTATTTGCAGCTGTAGAAAAGTTGCCCTGTTACCTTGATTCCTGAAGTCAGAGGTGAATGGCTGCTTCTCTTTCAGGCCTGAAGAGCTCTGTGTTGCAGCAGCAGGGTTGTGTGGGTCGGCACCTTCAAAGTGCTGCTCAAGGGTCCTGGTAGCTGCTGAGCATATCTGAATGGGTGCACTTGCCCCTCTACCTCATGTGGCTGTCCAGTTCCTTTTCTTTTCTCTTTCTCTGGTTCTTCTCCTCAACACAAGACATGCATTGCCTCTCAGGCCTTCTGGGTGTCCAATTTCTGTCCTCGTATTGGTAGTAACATCCATGTCCCAGTGCAAAAAAGGATCTGGGTATCATCTGCCTTGCCTTGCCACTAAGCCCTCAGTTTCCCTCCCCTCACAGTGCTGCTTTCTGTCATGAGTAAGGGAGCATCTCCTGCAGCATCACCTTCGCTAGGTTTGGCCAAGAAAACCTTCAGCATCCATCACAAAGGTCTATACTGATCATCAGCTTTCTTAGAAGGAATGTGCCACCATGCAATAAAAAACTGTCAGCACTGATACAGGTACTTCATGAGGCAGCTGTGGTGGGATATAGATACAGGCAAAGGTTTGGCTTTTACCAGTTTTGATGATGTTTCTGCATTGTCTATTCTTCCATGGCGTCCTCAAGTAATAACTGCCAGAGGCAAAGTGTCATGCTAAGGCACCTCTGGTGGGTGCTGGAGCTCCAGTGGGCAGGAGATAGACTGGGGTTATTTGATGGTCAGGTATCTGCCTGCTGCTGTATAGGGGTGCTTCAACACAAGCAACTTGCACTGCTTCTGTGGCTATTTCTACTAACAGATTAAGGGAGTTCGTGTTCCTTAAAGTCCAAAAGCCAGCAGGACTAGGGAGAACATGAGTTAGATTGAAAATACCAGTGTTGTGAAAGTTAACAATGAAGGCCAAGGATAGCAGAGGTGGCACTGAGGTGGATGTCAAGACAGCTGTGCCTTGTTGGCTCTCTGGAGATCTTGCACCAGATCATTTCACATTCTTCTGTCCACGCTACATGTTTTGTCTCTTGGGATCTTGATCTCTTTGGGGCAGGCGTTATATGAGACCTGCAGATGTTAGTGTAGTGCCACTAAAAATGAGAGTCATGGCAACCAGAACCTGAAAAAAAAAACCAAAACCCAAAACCAGCTTTTGGCTTAATTCACTGGAAGCAAAGAAAAATAATTTCTGATTTAAAAGAAGCCTGAATGTAACCAGATTCAATCTAGCATTCATGTCGTGGGGGGTTAAGGCAGAGCTATGTTTCCCTGGTGGTCTGACAGCCTTATAGAATAATTGCGCTTGCCCGCCCCAGTCCACATCCACGTGGTTTTGTTCCTGGAGAGGGGAAGGTGTCGGGTTTGCCCTTGCGCGTGTCGAGGCCAGGATGCAGCATAGACTGATCGTGCTTTGCACAGTCTTTGGACACACCTGAGTGGGGGACAGCGTCACCCATGACTCAAGAGGGAAAATGTCCTTCAGTGAGTCCCCAACACCACTTCCAGTAGAGGGTACAGATGAGCTTGATCCAGCCTTGCTCTATTAACACTCCAGTGAAGAGTCATCTTCTAAATGCATGTCCTGCCCTGTCTTAACTTTACTTAAGCAGTTTAAAGAACTCAGGTTTACCTTTTAACCCTCAAATCCCACTTCTTGAGCTTTTTCATTTCCCATTATTTCCCTGGGACTAGGGAAACAGAGGAGGACCAGCCAGCACCCATTTCTTCAGTACTTCTCTTGGCCTCCATTTCTTTAGCAAGCATTGGGTCAGACACCTTCTCACAAATCTCAAAACAGGGACCATCCTGGAAGGCTTCCCCTGCATCCCTGACAGCACTGCTGCAGGACAGCTGCAGGAGGACAGCTTCAGGAGGACGAAGACAAAGCTTTTACTAACAGGCAACATTTTCATGCCCCATGAGAGGCACCTTGGCAGACCCCAAATAGCTTTATGTAGATCACTACATGGGTGCAGACTGCAGACAAGTCAGGCCTGGGGAGCCAGATACACTGACGTCTGGAAATCCAAACACATCTGCTCCCCAGACACCTTTCTCTTTTTGGGCCATCGCCTCTTTTTCACATGAAATACCTCTCTGTGTGCGTGAGTGTGTACAGAGCAGCAGAAGGGGCCCAGACAGTTCTTTCCTTGGAGCTCATTTGAGTCGATGGGTATTTTGCCTTCAAGGAAATACAAATTGAGAGATAACAGCATCTTTCATATTTTACTTCATGTCTCCTTTGTGCCTAATAGGCTTGAAGTAAGTAGATATTGTTGCTTTGACTTTTTCAGTTACTGAATATTTTCCATGTAAAACTTCTCTTTAATATTTAGCATAAACTTCCTTTCATGGCTTTGAGTTTGTTTGGTTTTCTTCTTGGTTTTTGTCTGTTTCCCCCAGAAGAACCCTAATATCATGTTGTGCTGTGGTTTAACCCCAGCCAGCAACTGAGTACCACACAGCCACTCGTGCATTTCCACCATCCCCAACAGAGGGACGGGGAGGAGAATTGGGAAGGAATGTAAAACTCGAGGGTTGAGATAAAGACAATTTCATCATTAGAATAAAATAAAATAGGAGAGGAAAAAAAGCTATAATAGTAACCATTATTATTATAAAGAAAGGGAGGGAGAAAGGGAGAGGAATAAAATCCAAAGGGAAGGGAGAAAAGGGAACAAGTGATGCACAGTACAGTCACTCACCACCTGCTGACCGATGCCCAGCCAGTCCCTGAGCAGCAATTGGCAGGTGTCAGCCAACTCCTTCCAGCCTTATATACTAAGTGAGATGTTCTATGGTATGGAATATCCCTTTGGCTAGTTTAGGTCTGCTGCCCTGGCTGTGTCCCCTCCCAATTTCTTGTATCCTTCCAGCCTTTTTGCTGGCAGGGCCTGAGAAACTGAAAAGTCCTTGACTTAGTATAAACATTACCCAGCAGCAGCTAAAAACATCTGTTACCAACATCATTCTCACACCAAATCCAAAACACAGCGCTGCATCAGCTACTAAGAAGAAAATTAACTCTATCCCAGCTCACACCAGGACATGTGGCAAACCCAGTCAATTTCTTACCATGCTTTATTGTTTCCAGAGACATGGTGAACGAGTAGACATCTCTTGAATTCACAAGGGCAGGTTCTTACCCTGGATCAGAGAGCTCTGAGAAAGCCCCCAGGTAGCTCTCTGTCCCAGGCAGTCAGGACATCATCAAATTCATTCTATTCCCTTGACTATTATGCAGCAGAGTTTAAGATAAGCTTGCACACTTAAACCTGGCACAGATACTGGATCTGTATTAAAATGCTAGCTGGGGTCTAGGACAGCTGAGGGCAATGCAGCTGGAGTAAAGAGGCAATGCAAAAGGCTGAATAGGGGGAGGGCAGTAGCATCTGTCCAGAGCTAAGGAACAGAAAGTTTCAAGCTGTGGCTTATTCGGTCTGTTTGTCACAGTCCTGCTGCTGCAGTTAGCCTGGCAGCCACCAAAGGCCTGGGGCCACCAATGACAGCCATGCCAGGAGGATACCATGGTGGTTCTGTGCTTCTCAGGGCTTGCCTCCGAGTGACAGAAACACCACCATCTTCAGCAGACCCAAAACCTAATTTTTCTCCTACTGTGTTAACGACTCATTATAAGTATTTCTGAGAATTACCTCCTGCTTCCTTCTGTAGCTGAGGTGCCCATTGCCTTCCGCGGTGGATAGGGCTGAGAAGGGACAGCAGGGCTTGGCTCCAGCTATGTAATTGCTAGAAGACAAGACAAATAACTACACAGCAGAGAACAGACAAATTCAAGAAGTGCAGTCAAGACATAAGATGAAAGGAATGTCTTTCACACTCTTAATATAACTTCACTAGCAGTGAGTAATGCAACACTGCGTACTTCAATGGGCTAAGTTTCGTGGAGTTGGGACCAAGAAAATATATTTGGTGACATATCTCTGTTCACAGATAAAACTTAGGATACCGGATCCTGGATATTCTACTTTTAAATCACCACCCCCATCACTGCAGAAGGCGAATCTTAATGAATTGCTCCTGCTGTTTTAAGGGAATACTAAGTACTAGATGAATGTGAAAAGATTTTCTGTTAGATGAGAGTTAACATTTTGGCCCCTTTTCAACATTGGATCCTTTCAGCCAGTTCTCCTAAGCCTGTAGCTGATTTCTGTTCTGTAAATCATAATGATCTGATGACCTGAACCCTAAACTCAGGTTGGGCAGGTTAATCTTGGTTGGCTACAAGCACCTGTGTTGACATATGCTTCGTACTTTCAGCCATGGTGTCTGGTAACAGTATTGCAATCACAGGTACGAACTGCTCTGTTGCCTGTCTTTCAGAATTCTTGCAGTGAAAATTCGTTAATAGCAGGAAATAGTAGTGGTAGGAATACAGATACAAAATGGTTTGCTGGATTGTTTGTAGGAAAAAGCTAAAAAGGGGATCTGAACTCAAACCTGGTGTGTTCCTCATAGCCAACTGAAACTTTGCAGAAAGTTCTTTGGGTTGGTTGGTTGGTTTGGGTTTTTTCTGTTTTGTTTCGGGTTTTGGGGTGGGTTTTTTTGTTTTTTTCTTCCCAGCTTTGGCTAGTTCCTTGGGCTTGGACATGTGTTCGGTATTAGCAGACTGCTCATGATTGCTCATGGTCACTTATACCCAATTAACATCTACTTGTCAATGTGTCAAAAGCACATTAAAAAATAATTGAGAGGTAAAGAGCCCTGCTCTTTTTAATTCAAAATGTGACCCAAGGTAATTGACAGCAGGTCACTTTGTAAAGTGCCTGCTCGCCTGTGCTGATGTGGTCCCCCCCTTCACTAGCTTTACTGGGAGAGATTACCCTCCTCCCCCCGAGGAGGGCCTGATTAAAGCCTAGCCTGGCAGAGATCACTTCCCTCCTGATGAAAGCATGACATGGAGTTAAATGGGGCAGGCACCAGCTGGGATGTGCGCTGCAGTCTCGTCAGCAGCCAGGGACTTCAGTCGGGGGGTTGCTGTTGCGCATCCCTCTTTTGGCAGCACGGTTACGCTAACCTTCATGCTCAGCCCGATCTCCTCCTCCTCTTACTCCCTCTCCTCCTCCCCTGCCCGTCCCAGCTACCCAGACGCAGCAGAGGGGATGCGAGGCCTCGCATTTTTAATCCAGTAAAACCCTCGCTGTTAATCACGCCAGACAGAGCGAGCAGCCTCCCCGCTATGCCTGCCGCAGGCTGGATGATGCTGCTATTTCTGTCTGACCTCCTCAGCCTGCCCCATCCTCAAGGCATTTCTTATTCCGTCTGTGCTCAGCTGCCCTCCCGGATGGTCAATGAGTTTCTCTTGAACAAAAGGAGCCCCACTCGCTCACTCTAAAGACACGCAAAATCCTCCCCCCACCCCCGTGCCCCTACCTTCTTCTAATTCAGAAGTGCCACTAAAGCTTCTGCCATCCTCTTACCCTTTCCACCACCACATTTTGTACCAGCGCGAGAAGTCCAGCTCTGTCTGAGATTGCTGTTATGATGCTAATAAACATGAAGATGGAGGGGATGTGTATACACTGCAGAGAGAAATGATGATGAGGGACCAGGGAAATTCAATCAGTTGCCTTCATGTTTCCCCATTGCTGGGGAGATAGGGGTCTGTCTTTTCTGAAGAGGTTAATCCTATTGCATCCTTCTGCAGTTTTTTTTACTCTGTCTTTCTGTCTATCTCTGTTAGCTTTGGGATTTTTTGAAAAGGAGAAATAAAGGCTGTTGTATCCAGTCTTGAAAGGGCTGATACAGGGAAGTAGATAACAGTTACCCAGTTTGGGAGTACTCTCAGATTTTTAATGCCTAGATTATATGAAATGTAGCCAGAAGAAACTAGTTATCTCTAAGGCTGTCAGATCCAGACACTCCTCATTACGGCATCTCTCCCAGTGGAGGAATCCCTAAGCAGCCATGCTCATAATTCCTAGTTTCTGGGAATTGCCTCTGTGGTGCTCTTGGTCTAAAGCATGCTCATGCATGCTGAATAATTAGCATCACAACTGTCTTGCTGACCTTTCCTTGGCTGTCTCCCACCTAAGTGCTGAGCAGACCCTTCCTGCTGCAGACCTGACAACTTACCCTACAGAGAAGATGGCACGATGGGAGGACAGGACATGCACTAGCATGACATCTCTCCACTAGTGCCCCAGGGCACACGTGACATAGGAGGCAATGTCATGACAGCATACAGCTTCATTACCTTGACCTTCCCTCTGGCTTAAGTAAATTTCAGGTATGTGATGTGTACAATCAAAGAATGGTCAGGGTTGGAAGGGACCTCTGGGGATCATCTAGTCCAACCCCTTGCTAAAGCAGGTTCTTGTAAAGCAGGTTCCACAGAATCACGTCCAGGTGGGTTTTGAATGTCTCCAGAAAAGGAGACTGGGCAGCTGGTACCAGTGTTCTGTCACCCCCAAAGTAAAGAAGTTTTTCCTCATATTCAGATGGACCTTCCCGTGTTGCAGTTTGGGCCCGTTGCCCCTTGTCCTGTCGCTGGGCACCACTGAAAAGAGCCCGGCCCCATCCTCTTGACACACCCTTAAGATAGTTGTATACACTGATGAGTTCCCCTCTCAGCCTTTTCTTCTCCAGGCTACACAGGCGCAGCTCTCTCAGCCTTTCCCCATGAAGAGGATGCTCCAATCTCCCAATCATCTCCATAGCCCTCTGCTGGACCCTCTCCAGCAGTTCCCTGTCTCTCTTGAACTGGGGAGCCCAGAACTGGACACAGCACTCCAGGTGCGGCCCCACCAGGGCAGAGCAGAGGGGCAGGATCACCTGGATAATGTTATTACGGATGTATGTACAATGTGTAATTTTCCAAGGCAGCATTCTGCTTCTCACTTATTTGTAGCTTCAGGTACACTGCTGTTTTCAACAGCCACAAGTTCACAACTGGATCAGTTGCTTAGTTCAAAATGTTTTGTGTTACGGCCAGTGATCTGCACACACCCAAACTATGGTGTGAAATGGGAGGAAAGGCAAAGATGGGAGAAGGCGATAAATGAGACCAGTTCTTTCAACACATCTTTCTTCACCAAAGACAATACCCAGCTAACAACAATAGATTGACCCCTCTCCTTATAAGCCTCCTGCTCAGCAGGGTTTTCTGCTTTCCTTTGGGTAGAAGTACAAAGATGTGGAGCCAACTCTGAAGATCAAAGAGGTGGATGGCTTGGAGCTGGTGAAGAAGTTCTCAGAGCAGATGGAAAGCATGCTCCGTAGGAAGGTCGAAGCCGTTGAGGTATGACCACAGGGGCTATGGGAAGGAAGACTTCTTCTCTCAGCCCTGGCGCAGTAAGTGCAGGCCTCCTGCCTGTACCAGGAGTGTGTGGGCGCAGAGGTTGCATGAGGACTTCCTTGCCCAACCAAATGCCTGCTGGTGCAGCTGGCTGCTCGCTCTGAGCTTTAAGTAGACACTGGTGGGAGGATGTGGGCGTTCAGACAAGGGAACGCTGGCTTCTCCCTCAGCCCAAAGTAGGAAATAAGATAAAAACAAAGCCTAGGAATAAATATCAGGGAAGGAACACTCCTTTAGCAGAAAAGGGCTGTTTAAAGAGAAAAAAAACATCTCAGAAGTGAAAATAAACTTCGTCCTTGCATGATGCGCTCTGGCCATTGAAGACTAGTAGCTTGTCTCAGCTGCGTGTGTGGCTCAAGGGAAATTTCTGCAGCCCCTGAATATGAGCTGCAAGGAAGGCACTCAGATTTCCAGCTGTGTACATGGGGAAGTGTGGAGGAGGTGGCAAGAGGTCTTTAGCTATTGCTGTGTTGGAGATCAGAGCAGGTAATCGTTATGGCCCCTCTTACTTCTTGCATCTAAGGTTCTATCATATTCCCTTATATTTACCCACTATGAAAAGCATATTTCTGTAGTCACAGAGCCTCGACTGTTTAACAGGTCTAATGTGGAAAAGTCATCCAGAAACACATCATTTGGATCTCAAAGTGAAACGTGGGCATATTCAGACCCAGAACTTTGGCCCATAACATTAAATTCATAGCCAGACTCTTCCAGTATTTGGATTGCCTTATCCTTTGTGAAGGAGCAAAAAGTAGTTTTGCTGAGACTGTCACTCATTGTGCAACTCTGAAAATATGTACGTGTTTAGCTGGATTCCTTCCCAGTCTGTACCAGTTGAGAATTAGTGCCCTGAAGCATCACCGTGGAGAATACTAGTTGATTATATTGCCTTCCATAAATGGTAAGAGCTTATAAATGGCTGCAGCATCACCAAGCCATTAACAAAATAAAGTCATGGTCTTTGTCTTGGTAACAATACCAGACTGAGACTCCCACAAGACCTTTTCCTTTGATGAGATACTGACAACAGGCTGGGTCTGAAATGCCTTTCCCATGGCTTTTTGGAAGGGTTCATGGAAAATGAAATTAAATCTCTGGCTGTTGTTTCTCTAAATGGACATGTTTCTCTTTGTATATGTCCTGTGATATCTAAGATTGTTTGGGGGGTTAGTAGGGACTCTGGAGTAAGTAGGTGTGAATATACTTGGCAATAAATAGCTGCGAATATACCTTCCAAGCTGTAAAGCTGCAGCACAGAACGACAGGTCAGCAGAAAAGGAGAGTAAGAGGGAAGTTTATAGCCCCATGATTCTGCGCTATGGTGAAGGAGGCAGTCGTGTGTCTTTTCACTAAATGTGTGAATGGCTGATACAGCTGAAAGAGCTTCTGGGGGGCTTTCCACAGCACCCTCTCATCTTCCTTTCTGTGTGCTTGCATTAGAGGTTGGTGGAAGCAGCAGAAGATGCAGATCTGAACCACGAGTACAATTCTTCACTGGAGGTAAGTTTGTCTCAGTCAGTAACAAAATATACCATGCATCCTCAGAGAGACTAGCCAAAAGCCAGGCTCAGCTGCACCTAGCCACCTCGGGTTCCTGGACAGGTTAGGAGTTTCCTTGTCTTCAGGACACTCAGCCTGTCTAGAAACTAGTGGAAGAAAGAGACTCCCTTGGCAGATGCCAAACCTAGTAACACCAAGGAGATCAGTCCCTTTGGCTCTGGGAGGTGAAGGATTTGGGCAGACATTGGGCTGCATGATGTTATAGGCATTACATTTACTGCACACCAACACTGTCATTATGTGATGTGTTAGCGCAAATTAGCTGGTGCTTTGTGGGTTACTTGACTAGAAAATGAGCTGACAGTTGAGTGTGTGAGCAATGAGGAGGATGCTGTTACACATACCCACAGCAAACCGTTAATCCCAATGAGCTGAGTTTCTCACCCTCTTTCTCAACAGCTCCCAGCTTTTCTCTGCCCTGCAGACACACACTTGCCAGGACTTCCCATTAGGTGAAAGTTTGATGCTGCCACGCAGTTTGGATAATTGGCTCTCTGTTAATAAATTTGTTGTAGCCAAGCTATGGAATTATTGCTGGTAAAGGGAACTGGTGTGAACACTCTGATGAAGGAAGTCTGCTGTCCACAGTACAAGCACAGAGGTCCTAGCAGAAGTGCAGGCTACCCCTGCAAGTGCATCTCTCCACTCTTGGAAGGAGTGGAAATGGAAACGCTTCTTGAAAACAAGCTAGCTACCAATTTCACCTCTCCTACCTCTTTATTTAAGAATCACATTACAGGCATGCTATCTGGGTCAGCTGCAGTCACAGTAAGGGTCATGGGTGAGTTGAGGTACATGACTGTATTCACACCCCCTTGAGTACGGTTAGTGCTTGAACATAAATCTTCAAGTAACGTCTGCCCTCAGATAAACTCAACCAACACATCTGAAAATTATCTGTTACCCAAGGGTGGAAAGTGTCCTGAAGATACTAAAGTGACTAGATGCTAAATCCCTGATGGCCTTTGTAGGGGAAAAACTGTGTTGTCTTTGAGCACCTTCTGCTCTATCCTTTGCTCTTGACGAGTGCCTGCTGCTTGGATGACAGAGCGAGGGGATAATCCTGGCTGGATGTGCATCAGGAGTTAACTCTAGTAAACAACAGCTGTAGAGACAGGGCAAGTAAGGTCAGCATCTGCATGTCCTGTAGCAAACCTGGGAGCCAGACCCAGTGAGACACTTCACCTCCCTGGCTAGTTGCTTAAATATCTCCGAGGGACCACAGGAGTCTGCTGTTGTGTCCCTTTGCTCTCAGGTAGCTCTTCTGCTGTTGGTTATGATCACCCTTTCAGTCATGTGGCCACCTGACAATTAAGAAACTGGGCAGAAACCACCATTTGGGCAGCTGAGCACTTTTTAGTTGGTAATGGCTCTTGTTTGCTGCTCATCTTGATCCTATTTGAAACCTGAATTCTCCAGATGTCCCTTTTTTATTAAAGAGTGGCTTTTTTTCAGGAAGTACTAGTAATTGTCTTATCCTCTCTTATTGCCTTTCTCTTTTCCATTGTCTTCATCCACAGTTTGATTACTATAACTCTGTCCTGATTAATGAGAAGGATGAAAATGACAATTACGTGGAACTTGGAGATGAATTCATTTTGGAGCCAAATGAGCATTTCAATAACCTGCTGGTGAACACAACATACAGTGATATCCAGCTTCCTACCAACGTCTACAACAAAGGTAATGGCCTCTATTGGCCTCTACTTCCTCACTACTAGTAGATTGCTGTGGAAATTATCAGTAATAATACTGAAAGAAAGGATGGGAACAAACAAAAAAAAAAAACTAATGAAAGAAAACAGGGCTGGAAAGGTACTGTCCCAAGGCACAATCATGTCTGTGCTGTAGCCTGTCACTGTGAAAGGGCTTAGGTATAATCTGCTCTTGGAAGTCTTCTAATGATGGACAGTCCTCCATTTTAGGCAGGCAGTATATTGCCTAGGGCTCATCTGCCCAACCAAAGATGCTGTGAAACAAACTGTGATGTGAATTTATTGGCGATTGTTACTCTGCACAAAGGGCCAGATCTATCAAAGTCTTTAGGTGTCAAGGATCTCGTTGATTTCAGTTGAAATCACTAACACTTTACAGGGACACTTTATTCCCAGTGAGCATATCTGTAGGGGACTGGGGGTAATTCACAGCTGCTACTGGGACATGACTCTTCTGGGCTATTTATTATTCTCAGCAAGCCTTTGGCACCTTGGCAGCTGCAGGAGCCCAGGGAGGCACCAAGGCTTACATGGCCTCATCTGTGCCCAGACTGTGTCCTCTCCCCCTGCACATTCGCACCACTCCAGGTACACACCAGAAACCAGTCCATCTCCAGGCTGGTCAGCACACTGCCACATCTGCAGGCTGAGGCACCAATTGCAATTGTCCTAAATTTACCATTCTTTTTGGCCAGCGTTCGAAGCTGCCTGAACTGGCTCCTTCCCTGCCTCCCCATCAGCTCTTCCCCTTGCATAAGTTTCGGCAAGAAAACAAAAGCACCATTACTTCTCTCATGGATGGATCTCACTTACAGTCTTCAGGACCAGGTGGGGCAGGCACTGGTGACTGTGTTCACAACTGCTATGTTATTTAGAGGGACAATAGAGGGAGTTCTATTTCTCTCATGATTTTAAATTAATTCCATCTGGTCTCACAGCGGAGAAACTAAAATCTTGCTCACAATAGAACCACCAGCAGAGCTGGCTGTGGGTAGCTATGGCAGCGTACAGAAAGGGGTGGCCAAGTGGCCGCTGTCAGAGGCAGTGGAGAGGCACTCCACAGGCTAGCTGATTTCTTGCCTGTACAGCTTGACACAAACCATCCAGCTGGGATGGCTACAACTGGAGGAGCAGCAGGAGATGGAGGAGGAAGAGGAGGATGCTTCCATGCCCAGGGCTATTCCTGGGAGCCGTGCCCAGCAGTACTCACTCCCTCTCTTGCAAACAGCAGCGAGCCTGGCTCTCCACAACTCTTCTGGCTCCCTTCCTGCATGAGTTACTTCGGCCTCATCACTGGGGAGTCACAGTTCAATTTTTCCCCTATTTTGAACAAAACTGCCTTTAGTAAAGTGACTAACAGGAAGTGGTAGGTCAAAGCCCCATCCCTTTCAACATTAATACAGTTAATCCCACAATGACCCGTTTCTTATAATTCCCTGTTTCTATTGCTGCTGTTCTGTTTGGTCTCCTGAGGCAATGAGTCAACAAGACACTAAATATACACTACCTCTTACAAGTTCTTGCAAATCGGCAACTTCCTAGTGATTCTGATGAGATCAGGGGCAAGGGAGGACAGCTTGGGTTTTGTGAAAAAAGCACAGACAAAGAAGAAAAGAAAGAATTGCTGGGGAAAAGAGGGGAGGCAGAGAGAAAGAGACAGTATGTAAATCCTAGCTTTCCTGTCTTAGGTAATTACATCTAGCATAAATTTAAGCACTCTTTGTAGAAAGGCTGTTCCACTTAGTGGTGCATCAGGCAGTTAGCTGCCTTACAACAGCCACACGCCCCCTCTTAGGTAGCAGCCGAGTCCTGTTTGTGTGGTGTGCAGTGTGCTCAGCACACCAGCCTGCTGGTTTTCCTGGGTCTCTTGGAGCCTCTTCCAGCCAGACATAATGCTCAAGGGCAGACAAGGTCAGAAGGAGAAATGAGGATAATAGCATATGACCAAGCTGAGATCATCACCTGTAGTGGCCAGTGGTGGGTGACCTGCCCTCCAGGATTTATGTGAACGATGCATCCAGTTCTCTGCTCAATGTCAAAGCTTTGGACAAGGCTGCATTCCTCCTGGGGTTGCCTTTGTTCCCATTCCTTTCCTCCATCGGGGGTGGCGGGTATCATCCCGTCTCTTGCACACTTTTTTCCTCATTTTCTCTTCTTTCCCCCACAGACCCTGACATTCTGAATGGCGTTTACATGTCGGAAGCCTTGAATCCTATTTTTGTGGACAACTTCGAAAGGGATCCCACGCTGACCTGGCAATACTTTGGCAGCTCCACTGGATTCTTCCGGCTCTACCCAGGTAAAAGAGCAGAGATCAGCTTCAGTCTCTCACACCATGCAGTAGCCTTGCAGGACAGGGTCCGTGCCATTGAAGAGCCCAGTCTGGGAAGGCTGGGGGCAGCATGGCCCCCATGAAGGGCAGGGTGCAGTGAGCAAAATACTCAGTGCATGGACTGTTGCTGCTTAGGCTGAACAATAGTGTCCACTGCAGGCATAAATCCTTTTTTCCCATGTGGACCAGCCCTCCAGGCGTGTTGCCCTTGTGAGCCCAGAGGAGTCTGTGTGCAAGGTGGTGCCTCTGGCAGGCTGCCCTCCACAAAGCTCACAAAACACCATGGTAGGACCTGCAAATCTCACAGGCTGCAGAAGGGCTCCCTGCCTCATGCTGCCCTGTGCTTTTCAGTGGTTGCCACAGCCTGTCTTCATCTCTGAGGCCACATATGGCAGATGCAGCTGGTCAGTCTGAATTGTTATCCACTCACCAACTGCAGGCGGCACGTAAGGTCATGGCGCAAGAGGGAGGCTCCATGCTCAGAGGAACCCATGAGATCTTCTGCAGCTGTAGCTTGGCCTGGTGGCCCCTTGGTCAGATGGCTGCATGCCCTTGTTCTGTGACCTGTCACGTGTTGTGGAAAAGGAAAGCAGAGATGACTGTGAACAGAGCCTTTAGTAGTGAATCTGGGACACATCCCTGTCACTGCTGCTGCTTTTTTATGCTCTCAACCACCCTTGGGGAGAAAAAGATGTTGAGAACTACATCAAAGTGGCAAAAAGTTCAAAGTAAGTGCAACTGCTCCCCAAATTTGAACAGACTATGCCTAGGTACATTTTTTAATAGAAATAGAACTGTAATAAACAGTTCACTGAGAATTGTCAAAGACCACGCAGATCTGCTTGTATTTCTGCAGAATGTCTGCTGCTATTGCTGGCCAGGCTTGTATGCCCTGGCAGGGTAGCTGTGTCTCAGCAGTGAACAGCAGAAGTGCTGGTGCCTGGGGAGCGGGGAGCAGATGCCTGCCGGTCTGTGTGAGCTGATTGCTTCTTTTGCTGCTCCCTTCAGGAATAAAGTGGTTACCAGATGAGAATGGAGTCATCTCCTTTGACTGCAGGAATCGTGGCTGGTAAGAGTTTTGGAGAAACTTGGCCAAAGCACCTTTCAGTCTTCCTCTCTTCCTCTTTTCCAAGGTGACACCTTGGTGAATTGCTGATCAGCAGTTACTGTCCCATGCTGCTCCTGCAAGAGAGGAGGGGTACATAAATGGAGGCAATAGCAGGTTGCTTTCCATATGGCATTTAACATGTGCCACATGGAGATTACCACCAGTGTAACCTTCCTACATCCCATCCTCCTCATAATTCTGCAGCTGGAGGGATGGAGCTGTTCAGACTCCAGAAATGCTAGGCATTTAGTTAGACTACTCAGCACAGCTAAAGGAGGCTGTAGCAATTGTCACTCTCAGAGAATCTGGGCATATGTCTGCAGCAGGCCCAGCACTTGCCAATGTGAGGAACGAAATGCTGGGGCCAGCAGGAGAGGCAGGTTGGTAGGAAGGGACCCATTGAGTGCCCGGCCAGACCCTGCTGGATAGCTGTGCTTACGGTGCATGTTACGCTGCAGCAAGCGTTATGTGACAGCAGCACAGCCAGTGTTCCTCCTCCCCATATGCTCATGCTGCTTCCTTGTATTCTTTTTTTATAAAGGTACATCCAAGCAGCCACCTCTCCCAAGGACATTGTCATCGTTGTGGACGTCAGTGGGAGCATGAAGGGCCTGCGGATGACCATTGCCAAACACACCATCACCACCATTTTAGATACTCTGGGAGAAAACGATTTTGTCAACATCATTGCAGTAAGTATGTCCCATTTCCAGCGCTGACTTGCCTTCCTTGTGCCTCATACCAACTCCTCAGTCCCCTTGGCAAACTACAGGCATTACAGTGGTGTAACTACAACAATTAGCACCCACGTTGGATGGGAGATTAAAACCAATTGCCCTTGGGAAGTCAGCTTCGTGTGGTGAGCAGGGTGGCTGCTAAGTCATCTCACCCCCGCTACGAAAAATGCCAACTACGTCTTTTTGCTCACTTAAGGGTGTGACTGCAACAGATAACAAAGTGCTGTAGGGACACCTGAGCTAACAAATACACCTAGTATAGCATAGAATAATACTGAGTTTGGGTCCAGTAGCCATATAACACTCAGGATGATGTTTCCAGGCCAGAAAATCACCACCATACACCTTTTTGTGCACCAACACCCTGCAAGACTGCAATTTGGTTCAGAGTCAACCTGCACAGGTCTGCATGGAGTTTGGTCAGGTTGCCTCAGGATGTGGATGGGCTGGTTACCCACAGAGAACCAGCAGCACTGACCCCAGAAAGCAAAACTTTTCCATGATCCATGCCAAGACTGGGGACTTTGGTGCCAGGTGAAAGGCAAGTGGCTGCTCATCTCCTAATTTTCAAAGCTACTTCAAGCGCTATACCTTTCCCCAGGCTCCTTTTTCTATACGAGTTTGCTGACGCGCTGTCACTGAGATATGAAGTCTGCTTTTTGTTGATAGCTTCTTATTGTGTAAGATAGAAACTTCAGTGGTGACAGCTCTGTCTCTGTAAAGCTGGATAGATGTAATAGTGAACAGTGTAGCAGAAGAGGGAAGGAATGTCATTTAAGGAGTTTGAAATATCATCTGTTCTTCAAAAACAATCCCAGAAAGAACACATAATAGATATTTCTTTACTGTACTCACACCAGGAACCTACCGGTTCAGACACATTATAGCCTGACCTAAACTCCTGTTGATCAGTTGAGTATCAGTGGCCTCTTAGCCATGCTTTTATGAATTATGCTCTTCTGAACCTTGCAGGAAAAGGTTTACATGGGATTGTTTTACCTCACATATGTATCAGGCTAGAAGCACACACCTGACTAATTATCACAGTTCGGTGGATGTGTGGTAACTTGATGTGTTATCATTCAGCCATCCCGCCCCAGAGGCATCAGACACTGGGCTACAAAACCACTCTGCAAGGTTCAGCTGGTGACTGGGAACTCACAAAGTCTCAGGAAGTCAAAAATGTGTCAAATAGTACTAGAAGCAAAGCAGAGGCACAAGCTAATACAGTGTGGAGAAATTCTCTACAGTGTGAGTGAAAAAAAGGAGCTTTGTATGTTTAGATATGCCCAAATAGAACTCAGCCAGATACCATAATTAAAGTGTTATTTAAACAATTGTGAGCTTTATCAAAATTTTAATTTGCCCTGATCACTACAAACAATTCTTAAAGGGAAATACATATAAAATGGCTTAATGCTCCACACTGTTTTCTGAACATCCACCTAGCACAGGAACCCATTTTGTGAATTTTCTCCCATTACAACCCCTTTCTTTTCATTTTCTCTTTGCAGTATAATGATTATGTTCATTTTATTGAACCCTGTTTTAAGGGCATCCTGGTCCAAGCAGACAGAGATAACAGAGAGGTGAGTACCGGCCTCCTACCAATGTTATTCAGGTAGCTCTCTTAATGCAAGAACTACGCTGGGTTAATACGCTGTGACAGGAAACTCCAGGGACAAGAAACAGCAATCTCCCAGAAGCATGTGGCTTTGCATTTCAGAAACAAGCACCAGTTCAGCCATGTGTGTGCTGGCTCCATGGTTAACCTTTGCTTACACGAAGCCACTGTAACATGGGGTCAGCGGGCTGCCTGAACAGCAGCAACCAGCTTCCCTGGGTCAACACGGACTTGGCACCGTGGCTGCCAGAGCACGAGCGGACCTGGCCCAGACTGCTGTGGAAAGGCAGTGTGCAGGGGGCAAAGTTTCTCCATCTCTGCAACCCCACATCCTCAGCCCTCGCAAAGGAGAAAAATCAGCCCTTTCCTGATGAATGCATTCTCAGCCTGGCCTGATCCTTCACCAGGGTGGGCTCCAGCAGGCTTTCTCTGGGGAAGGACTTTGCTGCTCTGATCCAGGAGGGCTCAGCAGCCCCAAGGTGGTCAGCCTGCATCCGGCTGCTCCACTGCCCTCTGCTGACTTGGATTTTTAACCTTCCTACTGTTCGGGTTTTTTTTTTTTCTTCCTTTTTCTCTCTATATTAATACCACAGAGGTAGCACACCCCTCCATGTCTTCAACAACTGGATTTCTCTCCAAATTTCTTTCCCAGCTTAGCTCTGGGTCATGGAGTATGACTTTAGAGGGTGATGTCTCCTGCAGTGTTTCCCAAAGGATCCCCAAGCCTTTTGGACACTATTTTACACTATCTTAAGCAGTAGACAAGCATTCATTATTTTTTTTTCCTGATTCTGTGGCTCTTGCATGCACAGGAATATTTTTTTTGCTGAAGGCGTGGATAAGGGAAAGTCTGGTCTCCTAGAGTTCTGTCCCTTGCGTGATGTTTCATGGGCTGCCAATGGTTCCCAGCCCACAGGCTGAGAAATGCAGTCTGCCATGACAGGGCAGAGGTGCAACATGATGGCACTGCCAGTGGAGTGGCCGTTTGACTTTCCCACCTCCATCCATCGTGGTGCTGCACTGCCCTCCTGTAGAGGACTGAAGGTAGTAGGTTGATTGTCATTGATAACATGCAGCTGTGGCCTTGCCTCGAAGGCAGTGGGTTGGTTGACACAGACGATGTGCAGCTGTATCTGTAGCTCGTTCCTGCTAAGTGGTTAAATAGCCCTGAGGAGTGTGGGGGAGGGGTCAGATGGAGGAGGAGCAGTGTGGTCTGACCTCTGGAGGAACTAGATACAGCACAGACAGTAGAATCTGACCAAGGGTAAAGCCTGATTGCAGTTGACTAGTTTGATTGTGCTGCAACGCCCTGCCAGCAGTGGTGAAGGACCAGGAACCCAATGGCACAGACTTTTCCATGTTACTCTTTCTTCCCCTGGTCAAAGGGAGCATGCTGCCTGCACCTCACTGCTGCCTTTTGCTCTCTCTTCTTGCCAGCACTTCAAGCAGCTGGTGGATGAGCTGCAGGCAAAAGGAGTGGGGACTGTGAACAAGGCTTTGACAGAGTCCTTCAGAATCCTGAGGGAGGTAAGAGAGCTGGTGCTGGTGCTTGCATCCAGCACAAATGCCCCTGCCCACTCCTGCTCCCCCTTCTACATCTAATGACTTATCACATCCCTTGTGGCGCTGCAGGGGGGAGGTGGTATGAGCTCGTCTCACAGGCCTCAGATCTGCAATGAGCAGTGTGCAGGGGTGACCTGGCTTTGGGGAGGTGTCATCAGTTTAGTTTGTGCATGATGCCCTGGTGCTGCCAATCCCTGCCCAGCAGGGACCAGGAGCCCACGAAGCTGTGGCCTCATGAGCGTTTCCTTAATGAGCCCTACAGCTGGGCACTACCCAGGCACCTTGGTTATAGGTGGTGGCAATAAAATATAATGGATCAGCTGAGGGCAACAATTCTGGTCATAAGTAATGTTATTAGTGAGCCTTGGAAGTGGATGCTGATGATGACATGAAAAATTATTCTCAGGCTTCAGATTTATTTTAATGTTACTTTGCTGAGTATCAGTGCTTGGGGAAGAAATCACGGGTACAGGAGAATTAATCAGTCAGCCTGATCATGTCCTGTGGTAAGAATCATAAGTGATTCATTGCCTTATGTAAACAGTTGGGACTTCAAAAAACAGGTAAGCATCAACTTAACTCTGTTTCTTAAGAAATGTTAACAAAAAAGGACCAAGAACCAGCTGACCCCCCCACCCCCTCATGGCATTGTCTAGAGTGGGTTGCCCTAAAGATGCCAGTGCCTTTGGTGATGATAAAAACATGTACGCAGCATAGTGCTAGTGGCCATAACAATGGCTTTGATATTAAAGGTAGTGTGCTAGAGGTACTTACACTCTGGGAACGAGTCTTCACTCTTACTTATTTTGCAAACTGAAAGTTTAAGTTTGTTGGCTATGGTATAATACTGTTCCTAATTACAGCTAGTGCAAGCATGATCAGAGTTGAACCCAGGGATGGTGGTAGCTGAGCTGACTCATCAGTTGTAATAGAAGTCTAACAGTTTTAATGGCAACCTGACGAGTGTGTGGTATAGCCTTGGCATTGCAGTAATACACTGGCAACACTCCTAGTAGCAATGGTTCAACACCTTTGGAGGAAGATAGTTACTGAGACAACCAGGGAAGCAGTAATGATATAAACCTAGAACAATTACAAGGGCTAGATGCCTGCTAGATTTGTCTGCATATATCCTTGCACTTTATGATACGATCAACTTTATCTTTAAAACCAAAGATCCAGAACCTATATAGGCCTGTGTTGTATAAATCAGAATATTTTAACAATTTTTCCACCTAGGGAAAAATGATTTCTTAATATCTAATGTAGCACTGGCTATGTACCAAGACAACAGATTAAAGAAGCCCAGTGCAGTACAGCTGCAGACTCTCAATCAGCACAGCTTTGAATGTCTCAGTGGAGAATAATGGAGCATAACCCTAAAGCAAGCCTGCTTGCCCCAGCTGAAATAGCAGCTGATCGTGCCAGGCACCGACACTAAAACTGGTCTGGTTCCACTAATGAGCAGACCTCACTTCTCCTTTCTGGCAGGCATGGTTCACCAACTACACTAGGCAATCCGCAAGCCTCCAGGAGGCAGGACCTTCACAAAACCCTGCATACTTTGAGCCAGGCATGCCTACTGGAAATAGAAGGTATATGGTGGAACCGCTGAGACAGAAAAAACTGTCCTTCACTGACATAGCTGGGCCAAAAATACCTCCAGAGAGAGAATGATGCCCATGCAGCCCAGCAGACTAGCGTAACTCAGTGCAGTAATACAGAAGAAACTGTTTGGCAGATAGAGAAAATATTTTTTTTCCTCTGTATTTGGGATCAAAAATGCAGTCAACAGTTAAGCAGTCAGCACTTATCTTCATCCTTCTTGATTCTCCCTTGGCTAATGAGCTCAAAACAGCTCTGACATTGCTCTTAGTACAGCACCTAGTGGTGATAAAACCTGATGTTACTCACTGCAAGGTTAAGGTGCTGCTTCCTTCATGCCTTTCACTATCACCTCAGGGCTGGGAAGAGGGCAACTAACTCAGGCATTTGAGCATCTTTCCTTTGAGCATCTGCTGGTGAGGAAAGGTGGCTGTTGTCTCAGTGACTGCTGGTGTCACACTTCCTTGCAGCTTGGAAAATGCTGTCCATGGAACAGGAGTTCAGAAAGAGTAACTTGGTTGTCAAAGAAAAATGTGAAGCAGGGCTTTATATCTCTTCCAGCCAGCTTTCCTTTCCCAGTAATGCTGGTCGCAGCTTTCTCACAGCATGCCATTCACTGCAGCGTGGACCATGATTGCCTCATGGGCAAAGTGGGACCTCAGTCCAAGGTCACTGAAGCCATCAGCAAGGAGCCCTGTTTGCAGCCAGCTGTGAGTTGGCTGTGCATGTGGCAGGAGGCCTGCAGGACCTCCTGCAAGTCACTTTCCAGCATCATCCCAGGATTTTTGTCTGCCTGGTGACATTCAGAAGACACAGAGGTTGTATCTCAGTGCATATGCAGCAGTGCCAGAGGGTGCAACATACATAGGCAGGCAAGTGTAGAAACACTCCTGTTGTCCTGCAGCAGCCTTCCCCATGCTGTAGCTTCCCTGGCAAGGGCTCATCTGAAGAATGCCTTGATATCACCAGCTGGATGACCACAGGCTCTGCAAGTACCATAGCTTAAGGCAAAAGGGTGCCACCTGCCAAGTGCTTGTATGCTTTAAAGACTCTCTGAAATCTTGTCTTAGAGATTCTTACATCTATATGAGTAATAGGGGAGGGAAAGGGTTTGCATCAGCATACCCTGCAACAGAACTGTGCTGCTGCAGTCATGCAGGTGGCAGAAGGGGGAACTTTGGTGGAATTGCCCACCCCCTTCCCGTTAGCCAAAATTCACATTCACAGCTTGTAATCGTTGCTGTTCCTCACAGACTGTCCTGTTATTGTTCACAGGAGCATACGCAAGAAAATGAAAATTGCTACATCACACTGATGAAAAGGCTCTGCTGATTACAATAGACAGCCAGTAATAATATCTGTAATGAAAGTGATTGCAAAATTTCCCTGGTAATTTTCCTCAGTCCAATTGCTCGTAGAATTAATAGCCCAGCAGAGACCTACTCAGTGAGGTATGAGTAGCAGAGAGGGGCTTGAAGAAGACATGGTCTCTCACCGTCTTTGTTTTCCTGCATTATGTTCTGGGATAGTCAGGGCATATTTTAATCCATGATGCAATTTGCAGAACAGCTTCAGGAGAACAGTTAACCAGAGCCTCCCCTACCCCTCTCTGCCATGCTCAATAAACTACTTAAACTTTCTATTTCAATTTAGCTACACACCAAGTGGTTTCAATAAAATATGTGCCCCCGGGAAACCATGGTCTTCAGCATACATTTATAAAGTGCTTCAAAATTCTCAGGCGTCAAGTGCTATCTTTTGAGCTCTTTTTCTTGTTTACCAGTTTTAGTCTATCTCACTGCTATCTTCTTTGTTTCAACAAGCTTGGTATGTTTTGTCCTCTCACCCTTTTCCTGTAGGATTTATACCCCTTTGTTCTGGCTGTTGCTCTGCCCACGGCTGTTTCCAGGCTGCCTGCCTTCCCTGAAACACCATCCTCCCATCAGTGTGTAAGTGCTGCAGCTGAGAGCTATCACATGCCAAGCAGAGCAGAATAATTACCTTCCTTGTTGTACACACCATAGTCCTCTTAACACAACATGAGACAACAGCTACATTTCTTCCGACACCGTCACGTTGTTAATTCCTATCCAGCTGACCTGCCTCTGTGGTATTCCTCTCCAGCCAGTATTCAGCCTCCTGTTCAGTATTTGAGCCTCTGACTATCTGTTCCTACATACTTCAGTTGTAAAGATTTTTTTCTGTATATTTTTAGACATGCCAAATACGCGTGTGTTCATATATACCTATGCAAACACACACACCCTAATCTTAAGAGAGTCATACATATATTTGTTATATACGAATCTTTAAAGATGAGATAGTACAAAACCTGTGACTCTTATGGGTCCTCCTTTCTTAGCATCTGCTCAAAGTATGTATTTTGAAAGCTGATGTTTCTCTGGCTCTGTGGAGGAAAAGAAATTCCATGCTCTGCTCTCTGAGGCCACCTTGGAACAATGTCTCCTCTTAACACCAAGCTGGTTTAATGGTGCCTCAACTTGCTGCTGAACTCAGAAATCATACAAATTCTGAGTTTAATTATGGATAGGCCACTCCAAAATAGCTATAGGTGGGGGGGGGGAAAAATGGTGAAACATGTAACAAACTGGATTTCAGTGAGATGTAAAATTCTGTGTAAATTGAGCAAACGGGTGTGATAATAATGAGCCTGTATGCTGATGTGAGCAATCAAAGGAGTTTGTGGTCTCTTATGCCCCACCTGTGTAGGGAAGCATTTAATTTGCACACTCGTAAGAGGACTGTGTTACTAATTTTTCAAGCAATGTGCTAGAAGTTTAAGGACAACTTATTCAACTATTTTCTTCCCTTCTTGTAACATGTTTTCTGTTGATTCTCTCTTCATCCTTTGGGATCTCGAAACGGCCCCAGTCAAGTCTCAGCCCATGAGGCAAGTAGTTCAGCAACACCTTCTGCAATTCTTTCCCTTCCTGCTGAGCACAGATTATTCAAATGCTTTCAATTAACTTTTTCTTTAACCCTACCACTTTGTGACCCTGCCTGTAATTCATGCATTCTTTTCTTTGTTTCTTATCATTTCAGAGTGTACCCAGCCATTACAATATTGTCCTTTTGATGATGAAGTATGGAGACTATAAAAGCATCTCTGTCTGACCATTTCCTTCTGTTTTTTATCATCTGGCAACATACTCTTTTTAGTCCCTTTCTTGCTTCTTCTCTGAACATTTATAAATATTTTCTTTATTTCACCCACATTTTTAGGAATCTGGATTCTGCAGCATACTGTTCAGGATATGCAAAGCCCAGGATTTTCTGTTTACCAGTTTATGCCTTTTGCTTAATGCCATCTCTCATTTCTTTTTCACTGGCTTCCAGTTTCCTTTTCTACCACTGATTTTCTACCCCTGAGACACTTTCAACTAAGTATGAATTTTCAGTAATTCTGAAAGCCACTCTGGAGGCAGGTCTGCATAAGAATGGGGCAGGAGGACACAGAGAGGGGCTGCTCAGTCATCTGGCCAGATGTGTATATAAATGGCAAGCGTGTCTGCGCATCACAGAGCTACACTGATGGTTCCTATCGCTTCAGTAGTAACTCTGCCAGGCTATAACTGCGAAGTAAATGGCAGTGAGCAAACAAGGAAGTACAAGAGACTGTGACCCTGAATTAATTAGATCATGCCTGTTACTCCTGGCAACGTGACCAAAGTTATACAGAATATGTAGCTCTGTGCCTCATTCACTGACTGCCGCTCTAGCCTGCATCTCTACAGACATCTGTTCTGTGGACATCTTGTTCCTCATCTCCCTTTCTTTCATGCTCCTGAGACTTCAGTCAGAGTAGGGAATTATGCTCAGAGCTTGCTGTGAATGCTGTCAGATCATTTGCTACAGCTGCAGCCAGCCACAAAAGGACCTAAAAATCAGGGATTACCTCTTGTTCATTTGTTTTCTAAATCTGTCTTTTTAATCTCTATTTCTATGACATTGATGATCGCATTTTCCCTGTTGAAAATATCATCTACTTTTGTAATTAGAAGATTGCTGGTTCTGGCACAGCATCTAATTTCTCAGTATCTCAGTATTATGAGGTCTGAAGTAAGCTACATGAAGAGATGTCTTAAGTAGTTTGATGAAATGGTGGGTGATCTTAATTAAGTGTTAAATTAATAATAGTCAAAACATGTAGATTGCAACAGGCTGGAATAAGTTGCTTTTGTAACTAGCAGGTTCGCATATCTGTGATCTGAACCTCGCTCGGACAGAACCCCCCACCCTATCGTAATCCCTTGTCTCCCTCGTGCACACTCACACTAGCCATTCTCTCTGTTAATCTGCATGCAGTTGATCTCTGTCCTAGTAGTAGCTTACTTGAGACTCCTTGACTTTTTCCTACCTGATGGTCTGTAGCAGAATCCCATGTTGCTGTCAACTGCTTTTCCCTTTTCGTCTGCACCTAAGAGCATCCCGTACTTGTTCCTGTTGTGCACCCTCAGCCTTTGCCCCGAGTCTCCTTGCTGAACAGGGGCCACGTGTGCTCTGACCCCTCCTGGAGCTCCAGTTACCCTGTAGCTGGCACTGGTGTTCTTTTTTTTTTCCATGGTACAAGGTGTAGGAGCTTTTTGGACCACTGGAAATGTCAGACCTTGGGACTCTGTAAAGAAAGACATGGGAGATCCCATGCTGCTGGGTTGGCACGACCACAGCAGCATAAGTACAGTCTGTCTCCCCCTGAATGTGCTGCTCTGTTGCTATGAATGAGGATGAGCACAACCAACCACCTCATCCCGATTCAATAATTCACACGAGTGTTTTGCCTGAGAACAGCTAGTTAGAAATGATGCTGCAACACCACCCCTCTCTCTCTGATCATCTGTGCTGATTCTGGTCAGTGATACAAGTAAGGGGAGAATGTTATGAAACAGGGAGAGATGGGTTCATTCATACGTGTGGTCATTCAGCAGCTGTTGAATCCATGGTTACTGCAGTAGAGTAGCAGGTACTTCAGTGGTACTAAAAGTAACATTGAAGGAGGCAGGACTGATAACGTGAATGGTGGTGGAAGGAGACATTATGGTGATATTAGCACTGAACCTGGTAATTTCACAGCAAGGGACACTTGGAGAGGTAATTGTAGGAGTGGTGAAATGACTGGGGAAGTCTGGACTTGGAGTTAGCTTCCAGGTATGGATGATCATGATACTAATTTGCAGTGGAACCACAGTACCAGCCGCGTTGGTAAAGACATTTGCCTAACATAGCAGTACCAAACCAGAAGAGACTTGTGAATTGAACCCTAAAACATCTAAGAAGTCCCAGTTCACACCCCATGCTCTTGTTCTCCCATCCAGTGTTTGCTTTTATTTTATGCAGTCTTGCCACTTGGATACCTTTCCCCACATTTATAAGACACAACTAGCCTCTCCAGTTTAAAATTGCTTTTGCGTTTGCTATAACCTTAGCCACCCTTCATTTAGTCTCCCATATGCTTTCCACCTCATGCCATTGGCTCTCATTAATCTCTTGTGCAGAGTTGTCATATCTTCCTCTTTCCACATTTTTCACTCTGCATCAGTTTCTGTATCCTCCTTTGTTGATTAGACTTTTCCTTGCTCGGGGCATAGAAGCAGTGAGATGCTGTGCAGGGAGAAGGTGCATGCTGACACCGAGCTAGGAGCTGCAGCAAAGCAGCTGCTCATTTTTGCACCTTGATGTCCTCCGTTACCTCCTCTGGTGACTGCTAATTCAACACCTGCCTTGGTGCTGCATAAAGCACTTGGTCCTCTAGAGCTGGTTGAACTGAGGGCATGAGAGGCAAAGGGCTCTGCATGCAGGAGCACTAGATAAGCAGCATTCAAAGACTGCTCTTACTGGCTGAATAGGCAGGGTCTGGCTTGCATGTTAGAACACACCTGTTCAACACCTTTCCATGTGTCCTTGGGAGAACATCAACATTTGTACTAGAGTCCCAGCATAATTCCACTCTACCTTAAATACTATTTGTGCACAGATAATAATGACAGTTATCTGTCGTTACAATGTATGGCCTTTCTATCTGACAGATTTGTAACCTATTTCAGCTCTGATGGCAGTAGCCTTCTTTTTTCATGTGCTCCTGCCTTTCCCTGCTATTTTTTGGCAGATTGATGGATCTACCCTGAAATAATGAGTCTGATTTCCCCCTCCTCTCGCATTTTCTGCCATAAAAAGTGACAGCTATTGCTGTCAAATCAGAATTGCAGTGTTTATGGTCACTCTATAGTCATTTTGCATAAACAAATGTGACTGTGCAAGAGGTGAAGCAGCAGGGAATCGCACCCTTCCTCCACAGCAGTGATTTTCTCCTTACTATTTTACTTCTGTAAAGCCTGCTGTGTCTACATGTGTTAAGAAGGGCTGTATAAATAAAAAAATTATATGCAGCATACAAACACAGTCCTTAGGCAAGCGGAACTCTTTACGAGCACAGTGTGAGGTTTGCAAGAGGGAGTCGGGATCTGGCCCAACAAGAATAAATATGCTGCAATTATACACAAAGAGCCTATGCTGAGATAACTAATGTTTTTTCTCTCTGATTGTAGTTTAGAGACGCCGGTCAAGGAGGCTTGTGCAACCAAGCTATCATGCTGATCACAGACGGAGCAGTGGAGGATTACGAAGCTGTGTTTGAAAAATACAACTGGCCAGATCGGAAGGTTTGTCTGGGAAGTGATGAATAGAGAGGGAGAGGAAAGGCGCTATCCTGCTACGGTGGGAATAGAAGACCGTGAGCAGGGATGTCTAGCAGAGTTGAGCATTCGCATCCTTCAATACCCATGTGCATCCGGCTGTAAACACAGAAAAAAAGTAGCCAGGCAGGAGCCTGCTGCGGTGATTTTAGAAGCAGTAGGATCACAGATGGATTTCTGCAGGTCAGTTAGGTGTTTTTTTTCCCATATTCTTGGTTTTCTAAAGGTGTGGGCAATCAAAACAATCTCCTGATAAGATGATGAAGACTGAGCCAAGTATTTTAAAAAAGGGGGAAAAAAAAAACAACCACACCAAAACTTTTGCGAAGAATTTTAATCCCATCTAGGAAAGTTTATCATTGGTCCTGTTTGGAAAAGGTTTGGCTATTACTAGTTCTTATGGCAGGCAGGGTAATGGCTTAGACAACCCTTCTAGGTGCCTTCCAGCCCTATTTACGTCGAGGTCTGTGATTACAGGCTTGTACTAGCAGGGCAGACTGAGAAAGGGGAATAAACCACAGCTCATCCTAAACCCTCCTGATTTATTTGTTTTCCTCATCTCAGCTAGCAGCAATGCACAAAGGGAGAGAAGGAGCCTACTGAGAGACCAGATCATGGGGCTGTTAAAGCAGTTTATTTCAGGACTGGCTCTTTTGTTGGTCAAACACAAGAGAAATGGTGAAGCTTTCTTTAAATGATTCATGCGGCCAGCTGTTCCCCTGGGTAAAGGATTCTTGTGAGCTATAAACCTCTCTGCATGTGGTTGCTGAGTGCCTGGCAGAGCTGCTGTCATAAAATCAAACAAAATTTGCACTTCTGCCTCGTTATTCAGATGATCCTGTGTGCTACTTGGCTTTCTGGGCTTATTGTAATTGGAAATTAAGTTCCAGCCCACAAAATGCAAAACAAATGGAGCAAGAGGCTCCTGTCTCCATGTGAAGGCAGAGCTATTGCTATGCCCCACAGACAGGCATTCACGTCAGTGTATAACAGGCTGCCAAAGCTCAGCCATTTGGGTTTGGTAGCACGTTGCAGCCTAATTCTTCTATCTTTGCATTCTCGTTCCCAGGTCCGGGTTTTCACTTACCTCATTGGACGGGAGGTCACTTTTGCCCCCAACGTGAAATGGATTGCCTGCAACAACAAAGGTGCTGTATGGAAATGGGTCCCCAACGCCCATCACACATGGACTGCCACCATGGGGCCCTGGACCCCCCCCTAAGGATTACCCTCTGCAACTGGGGCCCATTAGCCCTTAGCTGGAAGGCAACCTAAGGAAAAAGCAGATCCTGCTAGTCCATGTGAAGTGTGCCTGTGTTCAACTAACACAAGCCTTCCGTGCTGAGCCACCACATTTTCCTGTCACAGTGCCAAGGGACACTATGACCGAGATTCATGCTGGCTGTAGTCCACCTAAGTCCCTGTGCTTACTGTGTCCCAGTTGCTGGCTTTTGACAACCTGTCTAAAACTGTCAGAAAGCCTGATATCTTTGCGCTGAGATGTAAAATGAACATCTCTTCTTTAAAGATTTTACAGCACTTTTCACAAGGTCTGCAGGTTAACCTCTGTGTCTTGGCCAAATTGTTTGTGCATCAGTGGTTTCACTGAGGTCCCAGAATAACTTATTAAACTTACCCCAAAACTAATATTCTCTTGAGCTGGCATGAAATGGCATTAATGGGAAAATCCATTCAGAGTAGGTGAGTCACCTCTATGCATTTGGGGCCAGTTAAAAAGTCCAGTTAGCCCTATCAGAGTCTGCAAGGGTAAAGGAAGAGAAGGAAAAAAAAAAAAAGTCTTACCTGTCTGGGCATGACTTGGCCTCAGTGTGCCTGGAGGCAGTCTGCAATGCTTGCTACATCAAGTATCCTGCTAAAAAAGGAAAAGGAAGGGAAGACTGGAGCTGGGGGCTGACTGGCTCAGTATTTCGGCTCTTTTCCTGTCCGAGCAGTGTCTCCAGCAGACTATGAAATGCATGGATGCATTTGCTACTGAAAATAATTGACAAGATAAGAGTTGCTGGCCTGCAGAATGTCGGTGAGCTGGGGACGTTCAAGGCACAAACTGTCATCTATTAGCACTATGAATCACACATAATATTTTTAGTTTTTCTTAGATGAAACAAAAACCTGGATTTCAGATTGCATATTCAGCCATAAGATTAGTGACAAGAAATTCACAGTGCTGTTGGTTTGCCACAAAATGTGAGAATGGATTCTCTTGAATAACCAGAGAACAGAAATATGCTCTTTGCACTTGAATTCTCACTTACCAGACTTGAGCTCTGCAGAAGGCTCACTGATTTTGGTTCTTCTATTTCTACACATTGTATAGCTCTTGTAGTCCTTGTTTTCAAGCACACTAAATCTGTTCTCATATCACAAAGCTTATCAGATCATGAGCCCTTTCACATGGCAGTCTTCCTAGCGATAACAAAAGTTTTCCATCTATCTCACATACTCCATCCTATACCAAGTACAACCAATCGGTTCCATGTGGTGAGAATCAGGACAAGAATCCTTGTGGCATTATGCTGTTAGCATTTCTAGCCGGTTAAACAGCTAATTTTGAGGAACTTTTGATAACTTGAAAACATTCTTCCTCTCTACTCTTTGTTATAGTGTTAGGCGGTTATGGGTCCATCTGCAGAGGAAAATCTGTGGAAATAGGTAACTTGCACATTCACATTCTGATTCCAATGGGTAGATGGAAGTAGTCATCATCCTTGGATGTAAAGGTTAGCAAACTGAAGAGTAGAGCACTGGGAAAAGTTTGGAAGAGAAGTTGCGCATTTTGGCTTAATATAAAATTGGGCAGGCTAAGTGGGTAGCCTGGTGGAATACTTTGCTTGCATACGTTTGGGCTTTAGGACCAAAAGCAGCCTGATTAGTGGATGGTTTTGCCTAAGACCCAAAGCAACATTTTACATCTGATCAGCATGATTCTGGTTATATCAAAACTCTGGCCTTGAGCATTGGTCCGGTATTTTGAGAAGAACAGAGACAGTGCTTTGGAACTCTAGATTTCCACAGAAACATGTGTCCACAGAAGCTTGTGGCTACACGGCATGTGAAGGCACTTTTTGTAAAGGTCTGGTAAACTGTCTGGGTAGATAGAATCTTTGATATCCAGTGTTCTAGCTTTGCACAGACAGTCATTTAAAAGTACAGAAGATGCGTTAGCAGAGTGATTCACATCTCTGTTTTTCCCTGAAGGCTACTACACTCAAATCTCAACGCTGGCGGATGTCCAGGAAAATGTGATGGAGTACCTGCATGTGCTCAGTCGTCCCATGGTCATCAACCACGACCATGACATTATTTGGACCGAAGCCTACATGGACAGTGCGGTAAGAACCTACAGCACAAGTCTTTGGTCAGCAAATGGCAGAGCCTATGGCCAAACTGGCAAAGGTGTTAGACACCCAGCTAGTATGTTAGGCATATAACTTGTTCCAGCTTCCCTTCTAAATATCTTACGTGTATCAGAATCTAAATGAAGTCCTGAAATTTATGTAAAACCAGGAGCTGGTTGATAGAAATTACTGGTGTCTAGCTCTGCTGAGACTCTGCTCACTCCTGGAGCTGAGATGTGTATGCACGCTCAGGTCTGAATACTGAACCTGCAGTGACCCAGGAGCCCAGGACTAATCACACAGGCACAGCATGACTTAAGTAGTTCTTCTATGAAAGCAGGTTACCTTCTAAAGGATTATTCACAGGAAAGATGATTTACAGCTCAGGATACAGGTCACAGAGATTTATTTCCTCCAGCCCAGTAGCTAAGTGCACATGGCTTTGCCTCTCAAAGACACAGATCTCAGTTTGGGAAACAGGCTCACTGTTTCGCTCCTTGAGCTAGCGAGGCCTACATCACCACAGATGTGGGTGAAGGACACATCACAAAGGACCAGACAGTCAGCACCCCCCGTGCCCCCCCTTTGTCTCAGGTCTGCCCTACGGAAAGGCGTTCAGACCATGGGCAGGTGCTGTTGTGGTGTTGTGTTGCCAAGGCAGCCTTGAAATCCAGAGGAGTGAAGGGAAGGACAAAGTGGTAGACCACCACTGAAGGAACCTTCCCCTGCACGTCCCCAAATAGAAGACATTCCTCAATCTCAATCTCCATCTCTTTTTACGTCTCCAAAAGAGAAAGTTACTTCTTTTGGGGCTTTCTATGCTTTCAAGGAGATTAAGGTTTTTTTCCTATGCTGGACTCTTCACCCCAGAGAAGTGTCTGCATAACTGTGACAGCTACAGCTGACCAGAAGTCAGATTTCCCTCTTCCAGAAACAAACCTGAGGTCTCAGGACTGTTTATACTATCTGAGGTGGGAAATCTTCTAGAAATATTGAGAGTGTTTCCATACAAAATCCCACTGTGGGACTGAAGTTATTGGCTCTGGTGTGGCCAGCAGCAGCTTCAGCGTGTCTGCCACGGCCCCGGGGAGAACCCGCAGCTTTTGAGTTTGAGAACCATGGTGAGAAACCTGAACTCTGAGCTGACATAAAACCAAGGGTACTGAGCCTAGCTTTGTGAGCAGGAAATCCAGGAAGTCCAGGTCACACATGGCAGTGCTTGATGTTATGCTCAGAGTCTAGGCCACACAGACCCCAAGAAATACCTCCGAGGCAGCCAGGCTTGCACCGTCACGGTGCATAGATGTTATACTCGGGAGACCCTTATGGAAGGGAGCGTCCCACACCACGGTGCTGTGGCTGACCATTGAGGCTGCAGCTGTGGCACACTAGCTCTATGAGGGTGACGTGGGGATGTCTTCTGCTGCAGGAGCTGTGCCAAGTGAAAGCTGGGGACATGATACTTGACTGTGCTAAGCAAAACCTCCAGAAGTGCTACTAATTACCCAGCAAGTTTATTCTATTAGAGGCACACCACCACTGGTGTTGGCACCAAGGCAGCCACAGGGAATTGTTTGCTGCACTTTTTTTGCTGCATCTCTTTTCTTGTCTCTTGGCTTGGCTGGCCATGCTCTTCCTCCACCCCAACCTCTCCATCTTTGATTCATTCCTCCAATCATATATTCATTCAGCTGTTCATCCATGTCTCTCACTAGCTGCCACAGTCTGAGGAGGTAACTGCACCCCTGTGTTTTGTGAGCGTGCTGTCTCCCTTGTGCAAACTGGTGTGTTGGTGCCAGCACTCAGCCACAGCTGGCCTGTACATCTGGAGGGGGGGGGAGGGGAGCTGCAGAACTGAAGGAGCCCTCTTACACTTGCAAGAAGAAGAGAGGAAATGCTGGATGTACAGGAGAGCTGTGTTGTGCTGTTGGTTCAGAGTAGGTAGGGGTGCCTGTGTTGTGCAGTACCTTAGTTCACTGGACCTCTTTTTCCATATGTCCAGCAAGCACCACAGAAGTTTACTTGCTGTGTGGTAGTGCAATTGCTGCTGTGAATGGCAAGTTTCCACAAAGAATCATCCAGACCAGTAATTCAAGCTGCCAGGCTCAAATCTTCAAGTGACTGTATAGATTATTGACTGGCTCCTTTATGGCTCCCAATATGTATAGTAATGGAGAAAGGAGGTAATTTCTTGCCTTGCTACTTACTTGACCAAATAAGAGATGAAAGGAGGATGCTACTGGCATTGAGGGACCAGGTCCTTTTGATAGGCATATTTGGGAGATTCCTTTGCATGTCTTGGCTGTTTTACCTCCTTTCGTGTGTGTTTTTAGAGCATCTGTCTTCCGCAGAACTGTGAGCATCTGTTACACATGCATGTCCTGTATCTTCTGTAGAGATAGATCACCTTGTTTTATCTGTTTGGATCATGATTTTGTTTCTGGTTTTCCTAAGCTTAGATGGTTGAGTAACAAGTATATATAAGCAGGCTTCGTGTGTATTTGTGCCTTTTAAATATTTGCCTGTGGTGTTTTTCATTTGTGGTATTCATGTGTTTGCAATATAGATGATACCTTGTTAGTGATTCTGCTTGTATTTGTGTTGCTTTTCTCTATTTTGTGCTCCTTGTGTTGGTGGTTTTTACACTTGTTGTATTCGTGTCTACACTCCCAATACATGGTGGTTATAAATTGTGCCACCACTTCTACAGGTTCCTGTCTCCTCATTAAAACAGCTCTTTCATTTATCCTGCTTCAACACATTACACTGGCTTTCATTCCGTCCTCATCACCCCACACGAGCAAGCATCCATCTCATGACCCTCTTGGACACAGAGTATTGGAAAGTGCTGCCATCTTGTTTTTAGAGGGGTGCGGGAGGCATGGAGGCAGCTAATTGTAATCAACATCTGGGGTCCTTGGGAATTCCAGTGCCTCTTGTTCGGGTTATCTGTGGTATTGCATTTGCTAACACACAGCTCATTGTTCTGTGGCAGCTCTTTGCATCTCAGGCTCAAAGTCTGTTGCTCATGACAACAGTGGCTATGCCAGTCTTCAGCAAAAAGAACGAGACGGTGAGTGCAACACAGGCTTCGCTTTCCTTCCAGCCAGCACAGATGAAAGGATGCAGCAGCCCTTCGCGGGCTTTTAAAGCCAGTGGATCTCTGAAAGAACAGCCAGGCATTAGGGACTGCAGTAGACCTCTGGCAGGATGGGCAGCTGATAATTTATCTGACAACACGATAGCCTCTCATTTCCTCTGAATGCTATTTCTTCAAAACACCCCTTTAAATATGACACTTCTCCCAGTTTTATCCCTTCCATTTTCAAACCGAGCCTAATTCACAGACCCATAAAGTTTCAGGCTGAAAGAGATCATTACCTTGTCTAGTCTGTGCATTTTATTGCAGACCTTTACATTTCATATAGACAGTTCCTTCTGAGCCCAATAACCTCTGTTTGGCAAAAGTGTCATTGAAGAAAGGCATCCAGCCTCAAGGTCTCTACTGTTGTTTCCCACCCCGTTAAAAACTGGTGTCTAAATTCCACTTTCAATTTGCCTGGCCTCACCTTCTTGTTATAATGGCTTTCTCTACTAGATTAAAAAGCCTGTACCCTTTTGGTATCTTTTCCTGGGAAGCATCTTCTACGCTGCAATGAAGTTAAATCTGTCTACTTTTTGATAAAATAAAAAGGTTGAACAATCTGGGTTCTTTGATAAAGGCATTTCCTCTGAGTTTTGAAACCCTTTAGACACCGTTTTGCATACCAGTTCTAGTTTCTCAGCATCCTTTTAAAATGGTGGAAAGTGCCTTACCACTGCTGTACAAGGGATAAACTTGCTATCCAGGTCCTAAAAACAATTGTCTGCCCTCTCCACCCGAGGCTAGCCTCAACCTGCACAGTGCTGCACTGGGACCCTGTGTGTCATTTTTCCATCATGCTTCCCAGATGCTTATTAAACAACCAGTTTCCTGTTTTGTGGGGATTTCCTGCGTTCTTTTTTCCTAGGTTAACAATTTTGTATTTGGGATGTGGTTTAGTTGACCCAAGTTGTCAACCGATCCATGTTGTCTTGCAGGATTGCTTTGTCCTTATTGTTATTTACACATACTGAATGTAGGGGTTTGCACTCAAAACTTGTTTTCAGTGATTTTATATTAATTCTGAATCATAGTAAAAAATGCTATTGGGTTTTATAAAAAACTAGTATTGGGTTGAAATACTCCTCTCCATACACACTGGAGCCACCACCTCTTTAGACTTTTTGAGGTATGTTAGTTGGTTTCAAATGAACATATTCATACTCATACAAGCCTCGAAAGTACATGTGAGACTAGCAGGAAGGCAATAATGTGTATTGTGATAGAAAGCTACCCTGGCCTTGCTTCTGAAAAAGGATTCTCCTTTGTTTTTAAGCGATCTCATGGTATCCTCCTGGGTGTGGTGGGCTCTGACGTACCACTGAGGGAGCTGTTAAAACTTGCTCCACGGTATAAGGTAAGACTGAGATAAATGCAACCTGTCATTTTGCACAGCAAAGTCACTAGCCATTCTTCCATGGGCATGGCTGAAAAATCATCCCTCTGCCTTTAGGAAGAACTATGAGCGTAAAGCAAGAGATGTTGGATGTGGTAATGTGTTGTTTCTGTATAGCACATGGGAAATCATTCACTACTAGAAGCTCTTAGGCTGCTTCAGAAACACAAGGGCTGGATGATCCAGTAGATTGGCAACAGATTGTGGAAACCTTGCATCTTGATGATCACCAACCTTGATCCCTCAGAGATACGAATCTGACAGCCTATCTCAGAATTAAGTTTTATATCCAGTTCCCAGTGAACAAAAGCTGCCATGCCAACTGGCAAAAAAATAAATTGTTTCACTGTCAATATTCTTAGCAGAAAAACTGAGGACTGAATGGACTACAACGAGCCAACTTTTGTCATGCTTAGAGGTTCCTTTCTCTGGATCAGCACGAAGATTTCTTGGCAGGACAGCGTACAGGAATCTGGCTCTCACTCGCTTGTGCTGTACCTAGATAGAGTATTTGCTCTCCAGAATTGTCAGTCCAGCAATTTTCCGTTAACTCTATGTTCAATATATCTAAAAAAGTACATTTGTCCATAGGAGCCCCCACCAGAGATGCATTGTTTCGTTTGGTTTCTGGTGTAAATTTTGTGCAGTGACCTTTTCTTCAATCAGTCTGCACACCAGGAGACAGCAAGCACATCTGAGGATCACCATGAAATCGGGCAATCTGAGCCATCATTTCAAGTTTTCGGTTTCTCTTAAATAACTATCAGACAACTACTACCAGTTAGGCAGTTGTCCAAAATCTGATTGCTGAATACTCACAGGACTGAAAGTGCTGTCAGAAGCTATGAATATGTTTGGCACTTCCCCACATGGATGCAGGGCAGATCATTCACATGCAGCTGTAGGAAATGATCCGTCAGGCCACCCAGGAACTATGAGTGGCAGGGTGCATGCACTAACATACAAAAGCTAAGTGGTTTGGATCTGGGAGAACCTTGTCTAGAAGCTTCAATTTTTATATGCACTTATTTTCTCTATAAGACCAATACCTTTTCACCTTCCTCCCTCCACATCACTCCAAGGCCACATATTGTGATAATCTTTCTTCTGGGCCAAGGAGGGACACTGTTCTTTCCTCCAAGAAATGTCATGGAGGGAGGGAAAAATTATTTGAAGGATTTCTCTACAGCAGAAGCAGGACACAACTTTCCAGAAGCTCTTCCAACATCAGACCAGTTTGGAAACCTAAGATCCTCAACTTGAACCCCATGACATATGGGTTGCAGAGGACCAGTTCCAGAGTTACAGCCCTTGCTAGCTTGTACATTTATGATTGCACTTACTGGGCTGGGAAATTTCAGCTTTAATAGGCCAACAAGGAAGTTTGCTACAGTTCTGATCCAATGTCTTGGTTTTATTCTTGCCACACAGAGCTGAGCTCAGTGTGCTTTGCATAAAACTGTTTCACATAGAAGGAGTCCAAAGTTTTGATCTGGGATGTGTGAAATAAAGAATTCATTCCCTCCAGAAAGGCACAGATGGATTGTAAATGGCTTACCTCCCCACTTCCCTACTGTTATCCCTCCAGGATTGTCTCTATAGGAATATAAAGTTCCAACATTTTTTTGAAGATAGAAACCCTAGCCATTCTTGTTTTCCTTGAGACACTTCTTGTTTTGGCAAGCACAGGCTATCAGCAGGGTTTTAGCAACTTGGGGTTTGGCTGGAATTTGTATTATATATGGGCTTAATCTAATTGCTCTTTCAGAAATCTCTTGCAGATCAGATCAGTGCCTGCTCTCTTTAGACCATGCTATTCCTTAGCAAGCATTTTAAGACTATAGGCTCGTACAATCGGCCTAGGCTAGGTCTGGTCTTGCCAACACTGAAACATAATGCAGAGCTCCTCTGAAGACTCACCAGGTTTCCAGGGAAGCCATCTGCAAGATTCATACTCACTTGTTTGTTCACTGCTCTGTGTGTGTAGTGACGGGCACACAGACCTGTCACCGCTGTTCCGGTACTGTTTACAACATTCCCCATCATTTCCCATTTTATGTGCAGCGCTGCTGTGCCTGCTGCGTGGAGCTTATTCTGCCTCTGGGTGGTAATTGTCCACAAGGACAATCGGACTTGAGGAGGGCATCTTTTTCTGAATGCGTACACTCATCAACTACCTGCCCATCCTTTTGTGCGTGCAGGCATAGTCAGCCTGCTCAAAGCAAGCGGCCAGAGATCCAGAGATAAATGGTTAGAGATGGACCCTACATTCTGCTGGTCAATACCTTTAAAAGGAAAATATTTCTGAATACTGGCAGTGCCAGGGTATCAGTGGCACCCATTATGCAGCAGTGTTTTTAGCTAAAGCACTGATTATTCTAATGCCTCTTTCTCCAGCTGGGTGTCCATGGATACGCCTTTCTTAACACCAACAACGGATACATCCTTTCACACCCAGACCTCCGTCCTTTGGTATGTATAGCTGTGAATTTGAAAACCTTTGCTTACTTGGAAACCATGACTTTCAGGGATGCTCCTGATTTTATTGAATTGTGAAGGATACCATGCTTCGATATATAGGCACCCAGGAGTATGAGGGCCAGAGAAATCAATTCCACGTACATAGATGTATATGTATATGCACACACATGTATGGAGCATAATGTACCCTGCCTGTCTGTCCTCCATAAGAGTACACAAGGGCTATATTTGTATGCACCTGCTGTACTGTGGGTGCACATGTATCTCTGTCCATGCAAGGTTTCACTGCCAGGCTGAAGGAACAATTTCCCTTGCTCGGGCATGTCTCCTACGAGGTAGATTCAGCATGATTAGCACCCCAGTAATAGCTACGCAGCAGCTGTAGTGTTGGACATTTTGGGAATCTGAGGCTAGCAGGTACCACAAACCCTAGTAACATGGTAAGTCAGAGATAAATTAGAGACCAGTAGGCTGCGAAGACCTTCTGGGACTTAAGCCAACACGAGGACAACGTTTCTCCCTCATGGTGCCACCTGGAGCTCCAGACCACAGGTCTGTCTGCAAACGCACAGCTGGCCTCATTACTCAGATACCCAGGCATGCAATGATTTTACATTTCACACACATGTCTCTTGGCGCAAATCCACCTGCACACAGCTATAAGCACTAGTGTGGTTACTGGCAAGAGAGCGTGCCACCACAGGGCTTCACAGCAGCGGTCTTCAAAAGAGGCAGCTTTGCACAGGGAGACCACAGGCACGGGTAGTTACTTCAGTATGTGAAAAGAAAGGGACACATTTTGTTTCCAGGATGGAGAAAGGCAAAACTAGGCGAGGGCACCGCTTTATCTTCCAGGTAAATTTGGCCTCTCTTAGATTCGCACCATTTCCTTTACCTGGAAGATTACAGGGAAATAGCTCTCTTGCATCAGCTAGCCCTAGGTGAAAAGCCTACCATTCTGTCAGCGCAGCCAAAGCCTAATGCCCCTCAGAAAAGATCTCCTGCTGGTATTATAGTGTTAATGGCATTACACTTTCAGCTGTGTTTCCTGGAGGTGAGTGTATTGTGCTGATCTATTTAGAAGAATGCTGTCACAGAGGAGGTCTGTAGCCTTTACCTGGAAGTTTACCTGTGTTCCTGGCTGTCCCTTGCTCCTGGATCAGCCTGTCCCGCTTGAACTCTCCTAGCCCTGCACTGCCCACATAGATACATGGCATGAGACCAAGAAGGCACTTGCCTTCCTAGTCAGAAAATAAATGAGACACCCCTAGTTTTCAAATTACATATCAATTCTTAAAGGCTTAGTTTAGAAAGTTATCTAGCCACTTACTTGGGTATTTTTCTTTTTTTTTATTTTATTTTAATAAATGTCAGTATAAAGAAGGAAAGAAACTGAAACCTAAGCCAAACTACAACAGCGTAGATCTCTCAGAAGTGGAATGGGAAGACCAGGATGAAATAGTGAGTATCAGAAAGTGAATTTAGCTGCCTTTGTAGCTCCTTCTTTCTATCTATCACTTTGTGTGCCTGTATGGAAGGGGTGGGGGAGCAGCAGGCATGCCTGTTTTTTTCTGTGCCTGACTGGTCCTGACTAAGAAAGGTCAGTGCTCTAAAAGAGGGCAAGGATGATGCTTCCCTACAAAGTACTTGTCTTCATTCCCATATGAGTTTTCCTTCTCATGGAACGTGCAGGAAAAGCGCTGGCAGGGGGAAGGAATCACTTTGGAGGGTGCTGCAGGAAGCCAGTCTGTGTGTACTTGTCCCAGATGCTGTCTTAACACAAAGCCAAGAGAACTTAGGAGTATGGTGGTGTCCCAAGGTGTTACCCGTGCACATAGTATGTGACATACAGCTGAAGCTACTCAGCTAATGAGGTCTGTAACAAGGAAAAAAGTACATTCAAAAAGAGACTGAAGCTTGCGGTCACTATTACTAATAGGCAAAGAGGACAAGGGATTTAGACACTTGAGAAAAAACAAATTGTCAGAACTCACTTTATTGCACAAGTGTGAAGACACCAAGAAAAACAGCTGCCCAGAGGGAAAAAATTTGAAAATACCTTTTCTACTGTCTTTCGAGCAAAATTATTTAAAAGTGATAAACAAGAAACAGCATGCACCTTAACACCTGGTCATTGCTGCATTGCACAACTAGGAACCCAGATATAACGAGAAGGTAGACAGGTTCCTTTGTGGCTGGTTTTCTTTTGCTCAGAAGAATTAGGGGAGTAGAGATACTTAAGTTACTAAAATAAGAACTGAATTTGGAGTAAGATAGAATTAGCTGTGGGACACACACTTCTGGATTACAGGGGACACTGCTGAGATAAATGGATCTGATACTATAGATATCCACTTAAACTGCTAGGACAAACAAACTGCCCAGCAAGAGGATCGAAGTAGCTACTGCTACTGCAGGCCAAGTACAAAAGGACACACCAAAGGAACTCGGGAAGTGGAAGAGTGGCAGATTGGCAAAGGAAACGCAATGGAACTGGGTGTGAAACATGGAAAGCAAGACAATGTAAGAGTCTTTACATGCAGTGGAACCACCAAGATGCAGGTTGCTAATGGCTTTGTGTGGGTTCACTGATGTCTTCTAGGAGCTCTGCTCCCATTATAATTTTTTCTCTCTCTGGAACCACTTTTAGAGGTGTTCCTCTTTACCCAGTTTGCTATTTAAAAAAAAATATTAAAAAAATCCAGGAAATGTGATGACTTTGCTGTCATATTTATTTGGCTAGCATGTTCCTGCCTGACCAAAAAATACTTATACCTGAATGCAAACGTGATGCAAAGTGCAAGGTTTCTGTCCACAGGCAGAGTAAAACTCTCCAGTGAAAAATAAAACGCAAAAACCCCCATGAAAAACAAAGCTACTTGGTGTTCCTATACTGCATCTTCCAGAATAAAGAAAGGTTGCAGTGACCGAGGGTACAGAGACATTCAGTGACATGATCAATATCTGCAGTGTGACTTCAGCAAGTCTAGAGACTCTCAAGATACACCCACTGCAACAGAAAGCTGCCAACATTTCAACACTTAGATTTGCAGCTATGGTATTAGATCAATGACAGACTCAACATCAGTTGCAGTATAATCTCAGCAACACTGAAAAGCAGCAAATTCAGTCTGGAAAAATATGTCCAAGTGCTAATGATGTGTAATATAGCCAGCTGCTAAAAAGAAATCTAGGGGAGGGAAGATGGCACTATCTGGAAAATACCAGTTGATGCATGATAGTAGTATCTGGAGTGAGGCAGCAAGGAAGTTTGGGCTTGCTTGTAAAGCAACACAAGGATACTCTTAGCGTGAAGGGAAAACGGAAGGGTCAAGAGATCCTCCCCAGCAGCCTAGGAGCTGTCACCCGGACAGATTTTCTTCAGCCTTGACAGAACCGCTGAAGAAGAAATTAGTCTGCAAAGATGTTGAAACTGAGTGGCAAAACACTTAGATGTTGTGAGACCCCTCAGTAAACTGTATGTCTCTGGTGGTTTGAAACCACACAAGCAGACAGGAGAAAGGAGTCTTGTTATCAGTGGTGGGGATGGCACAGACTCATTGCCCTGGAGCAAGACAGTTTGCTGTTCGGGGTGTCAGGAACAAGTGCTTCGTCATGCACCAGAGCACCCCTCCATCCAAACTCTGCTACACACTTTTCAAAGTGGAGGCCAGCCGCTGCCAGAAGTGTCTTGCCTGAAAAGGACTGAGCATTATGGGGGCTCCCAGACACCAGAATTGTAATTGCCTTCTTGGCTGGGATAGAGTTAGTTTTCCTTTTAGTAGCTGGTACAAAATGCTGTGTTTTGGATTTAGTAGGAGAATAACGTTGATAACTCACTAATGTTTTTAGTTGTTGCTGGGTAATTTTTATACTAAGTCAAGGACTTTTCAGTTTCTCAAGCCCTATCAATAAGTGGGCTGTGGGGGGTACAAGACACTGGGAGGGAA
>JAVJGJ010000057.1:24233972-24246848 GCA_035590215.1 Microhierax caerulescens
TACTAAGTCAAGGACTTTTCAGTTTCTCAAGCCCTATCAGTGAGTGGGCTGTGGGGGGTACAAGACACTGGGAGGGAACACAGCCAGGGCAGCTGACCCGAACTAGCCAAATGGATGTTCGGTACCATAGAACATCGTGCTCGGTATATAAACTGGAGGGAGTCGGCCAAGGCCTGCTTATCACTGCTCAGGGACTGGCTGGGCATCCATTAGTGGGTGGAGAGTAATTGTAACAATTGTATAGTGCATCACCTGTTCTCTTTTATCCCTTCCCTTTGGATTTTACTTCTCTCCCCTTCTCTTCCCTTTTCATTACAATTATTATTATTATTATTATTATTGTTGTTGTTGTTGTTATTATTATTGTCGTCGTCGTCGTTGTTGTTATTATTATTATTATTATATTAAATTGTTCTTACCTTAGCCCTCGAGTTCTACCTTTTTCCCAGTTGTCCTCCCCATCCCTTGGAGGCGGGACAGGCAGGGAGTTAGCGAGCGGGCTGTGTGGTACTTAGTTGCCAGCTGGGGTTAAACCCCAACACTTCTCGATGCCAGAGAAACTGAAGCTGTTGAGGAAGAAGCAGCAAGCCTGGATTGTGGCACCAGCCTACAGCCATTGTCACTTGAGGGCTGGGCAAGGGACAAGCAGCCTGCCTGCAGCAAGCTGGAGCTGAGGAGATCCAAGGGGATCTATTATCCACTCATTTACTTCTCCGCTGCTTTATGGGGCAGTGAAAGACACCTGACATTCAAGAAGATATGGATGAAACAACAATATCTGAACTAAACCCAGAAGCCATAGCAAATGCTGCAGGCTGTCAGAGCAGAAGAGCATATGCCATGGCTCTGGCAGGAGGTCAAACACTCTTAGCCAAAAAGGAGTAATAGTACGAGTCAGTGTTTTGATTTCCAAGGCATGGGCCTTGGGAAACACAAGCTTTATATTCTAAGTCTGTAAATAACCCACATCAAACAGTCATCATAAACAAAACTGTGGCCTTGTAAAGCAAATGCAGTTGAGACTGGCCAGCACCTGAATGGAGGCCTTTTTCTGGAAGTAAGGAAGCAATTTGTGCAAATGAATAAGTTACTTCCCACCTTTTTTTCTATCCAAGCTTAAGTAATAGGCTGATATGCTCTGGCAAACTGAACCTAAAGTCAGAGCCTCTGCACTTGTGGAAAAATTCCCTGGCTCTTTCTTGCAAGAGGCTGGGAGTCAATGTGAAAATTACATTTTGCCTTTGGAACCTGGATGGAATAAACTGCTCTTCTCACTGCTCTGCTACCACAGAGTCTCGCTTTGCCGTGTTAAACAGCTGCTTTGCTGCACCTCAAAAGTTGTGCCGAATACAACTTATAATCTATAAATCAGTTCTGAAATGTCAAAGAGCTTTGGAACTGGTCTAGGGGAGTTAGTGGGTGTCTCAGTTTTCTCCTCTTCCAGGCTCTCAGAGCACTGTGCTAATGGCTTTCTGGCTGCCAAATGGTCTGAAACTTGGACTGGCAACTTCATAGCTTCCAGATCCTTTCTTTTTGCTAAAAAGATATATCAACAAGTTTTCAGCATAAGCCATTACTATCCTGTGTCACTTAGCCTGACTGAACAAAGATCCTGACCACTGAGAACAGGTTTTCATTTGAAGCAGCAAGAAAGAGCTGGGGGTGGGGGTGAACCCACAGTGACTCTTTTCTTCCAGCCCCTGTACGTTAATGACATGCAGCTTTATTAATTCCTATCCTGCCCTGCCTGGAGACACTAATACTAATCTTGTTCATCTCTGCAGCTGAGAACTGCCATGATCAATGGGGAAACAGGCTACCTCTCTATGGATGTGAAGGTCCCTGTGGATAAAGGGGTAAGAAATTATCCTTCTGTTAGGAAGGATAATGAGGGAGGGGATGGGAAGTGGGTGCTGAAGAACCACGAAGGATGTGGTTTTAATTCTCAGCATTTCTGAGTGTGAGGATTTTATTGTTTCACCACATATATAACACGAGCTAAAGACATAAAATAGAACATCGTTAGAAGTGCTTTTTATACCTACCAGCACTCTGCTCTTCCAAAGGTATTGGAAATACCTCACAGCTCCCTGCTTTCTCCAGGCATAGCCAAGAAGCATGTTGTTCATTGTTTGTAGGGCTGTGAAATGAATCAGGGATCTTCAAGAGTTAAGAATGGGGAAGACTATGCTGAGCTGACCTAGACAGAAAGACGTTTTGAAACTACTTTGCAACTCCCTTTCCCTACCCAAAAACACTCACAAAAACTTTATCCCTCACTCTGGCAGAATGTGATTTCCTTTACCCAGGTCCAGGATTAAATTTCTATGCAAATATTTACAGATGTTTTATGAAAAATCCTAGTGAAATGGAGCTTTTTGAATGTTACCTACCAGCTCTAATGCAGGGTTACACATCTTCACTTGGAATCAGTGCAAAATTATCTTGTACATTTACATTCACTGGTACTTTTTCATTCAGGTTTATTTAACTCTCCTAAAGATTTTGGCTTTCATCATTTCCTGTGAGGAAGTATTCCAGAGTCCTGCAAGTTACACTGCCCAGAAGACTTCCATATTTCAGGAAAATTTTCCATCTTTTAGAAAGAGCTTTTTTTTCAGCAATCAGGCTGGCTGAACTGTTCCCATGCTAAGCCACAGCCATCACCAATTCCAATAAACCAACTGCTCATAGACACCGCTGAAATGGTGCCATCTCCTAGTGAAGACACCCCTCCGTTTCCTCCAAATGGTTGTACTGCTAGATCTTGTAACTAAATTCTCTTTATTTTTGGTGTTTGCAACTATCAAGTACCTGTCAATGGTTTTGCCCTTCCTCTCCTGGGCATTGCCAACACCTGCATTTGAAAAGCTTGCCCACTCTTCAGTCCAAGCAGTTCAGCAATTATTTTTGTCCCCTTTGCCTCTTGTATCATTTCTGATGCACAGGTACCAGGGCATCACTGAATTATCCGAGTACTGTTTCCCTGTTGCTCTGTGGACAGCATCTGTTCTCTGCAACAGGAGATTTCTGAACAAGGAGCTCCAGATCTCCTTCCTGCTGTCCCTTCATTTTTTTTCTCCCTCCCACAGCTGCGCCGGAAAAGCTGTCTTGGTTTCCATGCTAGCTATTTTTTCCAGTTGCCATTTTTTCACATGAATCCTACTCCTTTTTTTTTGTCCAGTCTAATTTTTAGGGCTGTTGGGACTTTTTCTCAGTATACAGATAAATACTATTTTATTTTGTCTTACAGATCACTGTGCATAAAGGCTCCAAAGACAGTCTTATCTTTTCCTCTCATTACATCTTTTTGCCTTGATGCCCTGTTGTTTACTGTTTCTTTTTGTTTACAGTACTGCAGCTGGTTCTCACTCCACATCTTAAGTCCACTTTAACTGATTCTTTAGAATAAAATTTCATGACAAGCTGTTTCAAGTGCTATATATAAATCCAAATACATTGCACATCCTTTATTCTATTTATTCACTACCTTTGTTATTCTGTCAGGAAAGCAATCAGGGTTTTCTAGCAAGATCTGTTCTTTGCAAGCTTAGATCACTTATTTTGCCAGCTTAACCTCTTTCTCTGTCTCTGTGCATCCTCAATAATATTTCTTCTGAGTCATCCAAAGATGCCTTTTTAGTTCAGTATTTTAGGGGCATCTTTCTGCTTCCCTACCCAGGAAAAAAAATAACAAAAAGTAGCCTTGGTAAGAGATATTACCTGTTTTATTCTGCAACTCTGCAAGCTTCATGAAGCATAAGAGGAGACTGAAACTGAGTATGTGACAGTTTTACTATTCTCAGAATACACATGGAGCGGGGACCAGAAGTGAAACTTAGTGATTCCCACTTGTACTCTGCTAGTTGATGAAGCAGAGAGGTGTTGAAACAAAGAAAGTGCTGACAGAGATTTGAAACAAAGAGAATGAGTTAGGCAGACTGTAGAGAGAAGGGCTGAGTGAAGGGGATAGAAATTATTCTGTCAGCCACACAAATGTTGATGCCCAGGTTGATCCCAGGGAGGTCCTGAGAGCAGTGAGATAGAGAGGGAAAAGCAAGGGCCAAAGACAAGGAGTGGTTGTTAGTGAGGTCTAGTGGCAAAAATGCCTTTGTTTGCACCTAGGGTACAAAAGGGTTGTGACTGTGAAAGCAAAATAGCAAGGAGATGGGTAGGAGCTGTGGCAAACCACTGATAATGGCATTAGCCAAGACTAGCTGTCTAGTACAGTGACAATACCAAAACTGGAAATACATGTGTTCCCAGACCGCAGGTGCTGGTAGTCAGCCATCCTATCACTGTGTCAACACACCCATGTTCTCATCTTCTCCCTTGCTCTGCACTCTGCAAAAAAGTCCTGCCTGGTCATCCTCAGCCCTGCTTGGCTCAAGGGTGCCTCTGCTTCCCTTTCTCCCCATGGATAAGTGGTGATGCGTCCAGCTATCTTGGGGAGAGCTGGCCAACCATCCCTTCCCCTAGTCCAAACAGGGATTTGACCTCCCTCCCACCAGATGCAAATGCTAAGTGGCTGCATGTGCAGAAGAGGGACAGGTCAAGGGAACAAATGATGAGCAGAACAAGCCCTGCTAAAGGAAAGGGTCTCAGAGTAGTGGCACCTCTGAGCCATTTTCTACTGCACCCTTTCCTTCAGGGACAGTCCTATGCCCCCAGGTCTCGTTGTTCCCCATGCCTTCCCACCTCTGCCATCAGATCAGACTGGCAAGGAAAGGAGGCTTAATACCTCTTGTGCCTTCCCCGCAACCAGCAAAACACCAGCATGCCATGTTCCCTGGGGATATCACAGCACTTTCGGAATATCTTAGCTCAGTAGAAGACTTGAACCCTGTTTCTCAGCAGTACACAATTGCCATGCTGGGAGAGAGAAGGGAGGGAAAGGGGTTGAGCCATCTGCCACCTCCTCACCCAACAATAGCCCCATCCCAATCCCCATCAGGCCATCTGCTGTGTGCACAAACCTGGGGCACACTGTGGAGCTGGCACTGGCTCGCCCTTCCTGCCCCGCTTCACTTCCACTGCTGCACAACATGAGCAGGTTAGAGCAGGCACAACTTTCCCTGGGGAACACTGAGTTTTCTGTGTTCACTCCCTGTCTCCCACACACATCCTCTCACCTCGTTTTCAGACTGGGGCTGGTATTTTAAACATATTAGGGTTCATATACTGGCATAAGGGTTGGATAGAAACTTTCCAAAAACTTTTCTCCTTTGGAAAAGAGTTCCACTGAAATCAACACTTTCCTACAGGAAAAGGCCAGTCTGGCAAACAGCTGAAGTTCTGAAGCAGCTTTCAATAATCTGAAATGTCTTCAGCTGAAATGTCAGTCTGAAAAAGATATTTGATTGTGAATCAAAATGGCTTGGATTAGAATCAGCACCTTTTTTTTCAATTTGAAAATTTAATTATTTTTAAATTACTTTTTTTAACAAATTCAAAATATGTTAATGTTTTGTTCCAGTTTGACATGAAAGCAAATGTCAGGAATATCAGCATTTCCCACAGGAGTGGGGAGAGGTGGCCTCAACTGCCCACCCACACAGTGGGTAGGTTTGCCATCCTGCCTCTCCTGCAACCCACCTCTCCTTCCTACCTGCCTTGCTGAGCCCCCCTTCCTGCTGGGAATGATGATGATGTGCAAAGCCATCAAGGTTGCTCTGTATAGCAAAGGAGCAGCAGGGCCCCCAGTGTGTTAAGGGTGCGGGAGGGAAGGCAGCTTCCCCACACCCCTTCCTGCAGCCTGTGCAGGAGCCCTAGAGCAAAGAAGGGTTTAACTGAAGCCCTAGATGGAAAGAGAAAGTGGCTGCCTGGATCCTGAAAGTCACAAGTTGCTGAATATGCTGAATACTGCACATTCATCCCTGGCTCCAGCCAGCCCTAGCAGGGTGTGAAGCGTTGGTAATGACCAACTGCTTTTGCTTAGCCTTGGGGACCTATATCCCAGGTCCCCATCATCACTGTGCTCTTGGTCTGTCAGTTGGTCTCTCACTTTCTTATTCATGCTGTTTTTCCAGAAACGAGTTCTCTTCCTCACCAATGATTATTTCTTCACGGACATCAGTGACACACCCTTCAGGTGAGCAAGGACTCGCGTAACACCAACTCAGTGTATTAGAAGTCTGCCAACAGTCTGCAAACTGGTCCCTTCGTAAAACTGGCTACAACTCATGAGTAAAGCAGTGTGAATAACTGACTTCTTTGTTCCTATAGCTATTAAAATATTGTTTGGTGTTAATTCAAAGGGAGTATTACAATTTATCTGAAGTTCAGGGTCCAAAAGCTGTACTTCTGGTGAAGCATGTTGTTTCATTTCAGAGAAGTGAGATACCTTCAATTTTCAGTTCTACTGAATATGTTTGATGTTCTGGTGTATGCTGCTAAACAAAACATTGTTATAAACTGAAAGTTATAAAACATCAAATAAGAAATTAAGAATTAAAAGATTTATGGTTTTTCTCCAGATGAAATGGTTTGAAATTGGCTCAAATTTGAGAAATGTTGTTGCCCTAAACCTTCAACATTATCAAAAAAAAAATTGAAAAAAATGAAAATGCCTCTTAGCTCAACAGACAGGTTCCTTGGCCTTTTGCGCTGGAGTTGGATCTCACTTAATCCTCTTTTGATGATGTTCTTTTCTTTAATAGCTGTGGAGGGAGTTAATGGCTTTAAGGGTCGTAATTGCAGGGAATGCAGTGTCATGTTTAGGGATTACACCTCTTCTTGCTGACAAGCCCTCTGGTTTTTCTTCTTGCTGACAAGCCCTCTGGTTTTCTTCCTACCTTCAGCCTGGGTGTTGTGCTGTCCAGGGGGCACGGGGAATACATTCTGCTGGGGAACACTTCAGTGGAAGAAGGTAGGTTAATCTGAAACAGCCACGCTGTCCTAAGGGACAAGGTAGCTACTCTGAACTTCACTGCTTCGCTTCCCCTTCACAGTCTGTTTCAGCCTGTCTGCTGCCTAACTGAATACCCTGTGTGTTATCTGGTTTCAGGTTTGCATGACCTGCTCCAGCCAGACTTGTCTTTAGCGAATGAATGGTAAGTGGGGGAAATCCTGTCGATGACACGGGACTTTGTCATGAGATTTTGGCAAAGTGGCCAGCAATTTGGCTTGAGTTCACCACCCTCTGTGGTAAGAGAAAAAGCAGTGCTGTTCAGGGGCTGTACCTGCAAAGAGATTGTCTCCAGGCACTTCAGTTCCGCCTCTTCCTTTGGGACACCCATCAAGGCCTGGCACATCCCTCTGCTAAGAAACATCTCCTGAGATTTATCCTCAGTCTTCTGCACTCAAGACTCATTTTTTTCCTCCTTGTGTTGTTCAGAATTGTGCTATAAAACCTACAGCATGTCAGACCTGTCAGAAAATTTTGTTGCAAGCTTGGCAAGAGATTGAAATGTTTTTTTCAAATCCCAGCTTATTTTTGGTTAACATTCTTCCGAACTGAGCCTAGACCTAATTTCTAGTGAACATGGAGGTGATTTATGAGCCCTGTTTCAATAGCAAGCATAATTTATGGTTTTGCTTGGTTTGGATATGAAACAGGGTGAAGCATGGCACTTTCCATTTATTGCTGTGAGGTTTGGGATTTTCATGAACCCAACATTCAACTACACTCAGGCACACGAACCCAGCCTGTATCAAAGCCAAAATAACTATATTCAAGCCCTGCAGCCCTTCACACCTCTCATTACACTGTCAAGTTTCACAGGCAGTGCATTTGTGACACAAGCAGTGACTTCTCCTTCTCTACTCAACTTGGGGTGTCAGCTTACCACACTTTACATATTCATTTCTCTTAGACTCCTCTCATAAATCACTCCTTTCAGCCCCTCTGTGAGTTGTAAATCTCCCTTATAACCCCTTCATCTCCCTTGTCCTGACAATGAAGTGGTCAAAACTGGAAGCAGAATTAGAAGACTGGTTTCTTCTATAATACAGAGCATTTGTAATACATTCTCCTGCTTCTCCTCAAACTGTGTCATGAGGCTTCTGCAGCTGTGTCCCTTTGGGACAGCTTTCATTGCCACCGTATCATACTGCTGGATCATTCCTCGTCTCACATTTTGTTTCTGTGTCTCTTGCTTTTTCTGCTCCCTGTCTAGTCTTACCCACACCACGCATGACTCTGCTTTTCAGGTGTCTCCATCACATTGTTTTGTATACACAGATACAGGTATACATCTTACACAACATATAATGAAGAAAACTGCTGGAGGGATTTGGGAGTGCTATGTAACATTGTGAGCTTATGCTGGAGAACATAACAGCAGCCCTGCTAAGCACAGCAGTCAGATTAATTGGTGTTTGGTTTATTGGTAGGGTTTGACTTACAGCCACGTTGTTAGATTTTGAGCAGGCACAGCACACAGCAGCCATAAAATCTTTGCAGCCCAAGGTTTCTCAATGAAATCTTGTTTGCAGTTATTATTTTCCAGAAGCATTTCCTTGACTGTGGTTTCTCTTTGCCCTTGTGGGCTTCTTCTCCCCTCCCCACCAGGATTTACTGCATCACTGACATTGATCCAGACCACCGGAAACTCAACCAGCTGGAAGCTGTGATCCGTTTCCTCACCGGAGAGGAGCCTGACCTGGAATGTGAGTCCCAGGCACTGAAAGGGCCCTGTTGGCACTTTCCTGTGCCCATAGTGGGGGAGAGGGGACTGCGACAAACCGATTGGTGTCAGACTGAGCTCCTGTGGCACCTGCTCACACAGTCAGGACTGAACTCAAAGCCCAGCTTAATTCACAAGTGGAAATGAGCTGAGGATCCACTTCCTTGTCTCTGTTGAAGAACTTTTTTTCCATTTCAAAGATATCACATAACTCAGCCTTGCTGAAGGTCTCAGCATAGGAAATAGTGAAAAATGGATTGCTTGATTCAAGCTTGGCAGGGGCTGCACACTGTATTTAAGACACACTGACCAGCTGGCCTAGTGGGGACAATGGCAGGAGGAGCCAGAAAAGCTGCTGTGACTACTCTGCTCCCCAGGGCCCTAGCCAGCATCCTCGGAGGGTTGCACAGTGCCATCTAGACAGATGGGTTCTTTCAGAACATGGATTATTAATTTTCTTTTCCAAACACAATTGGTAACTAATTCGGGGAAAAAATTGTTACAGAATTACTAGCTTTCCTGCCACCACCACTGCTCATCCCTTGCAGCAGGTCCCATTCTCCAGGTGATGCGTAGCCACACAAGCAGCTGATATAGCACCACTACAGAGTGGGATCTCTGTCAGGGGGCAGAGGTGGGCAGCTGTGCAGGGAAACTCCCTACAGCAATTTAGCTTTAGGTTGTCCTTCAGCCCATCTCACTCTCCATGGCTTCAGCCCCCTTAGTTGTGCCAAGTACAAGCTTTTGCATGTAATGTTCCACCTGAGAGGTACAGGCCTTTGGCACTAGGATGGGAATCTCTTGAAACTAAAATCCAGTGTAATCCATTAATTGTTCCTCTCTCACACAGTGTGAACAGACCCCTCCTGACTGTTTGGAGCAGGCTGAAAAGAGGAGATATATGAGTTAAGAGGCTGGAGTGGGTGGGGGCAGGGAAGGAGGAGGAAAGTTTCAGGGGGCCTGAAAACATGAAGACTTGGAAGTGCTGTGGAAGAAAATCAAATACAATTTGGACATATCCTAGACATGTGGGGCCTGGCGAGGGAAAGAGTTTGCAGGGGAACTTGTCTGATGATCTTAGCTGGAACATCTGTTCTTGTGCTCTCTGTCATCCAGGGTGGAAAGTCCTGTTCTCAGCCCTGTTGGCTGAGATGGCCTCTTTTTGTGCCACATCGCTCCAGTGTCCTGGCCAGGCAGGTGCTCCTTAGCAAGGGACTCTCTAAGACATCTAGGGAGAAACATGTCTTTCTCTCCTGACTTTTGTTCTCTCTTCTTAGGTGATGAGGAGTTGGTCCAGGAAGTGCTGTTTGATGCAGTTGTTACTGCACCCATGGAGGCCTACTGGACAACATTAGCTCTCAATATGTCCACGTAAGTGTATGATAAAGAAATATGGCTAAAACACCATTGAAGATGCATCTCCAGAAGCTATGGACTTATGCAGTGCCCAAAACGTCACAGATCCTTGCACAGCATATAAGAAATCTTAAGAAATAGCTCAAAAAGCTGATAGAAATAGCTCAATAGCTTTAGAAATAACTCAAGATGAATCTCTCAGGAGCGTACTTCAGCAGGCTGGCATTCTCAGGAGAGCTTTTAGTTTGGTGAGGGTATTTTTGGTAAAGCAACATGAACACAACCCATGTCTGAATATCACTGGAAGAAACCAGTGATCCACATATGCCACTGCAAGGGGTATTCAGCATCAGTTCTTTGCAGCATCTAACGCAGATGTTTTTTTCCTCTTTAGTTGACAGTTTGGTATCCCAGAGCCCCTGAGAGCATTTCAGTTTAGTTATGAGTTATTTCCCCATGCATCAGTTATGCCTTTGAACAGCAGCAGCATGATTTGGCTTGAGTTCCCACATGACTGTAGCAGAACTTCCATCTCAGGCGGCAAGGAATTTGCTCTTTAACAAGCACTGAAGAAAAGGGAGTTTGATCTTGTCTCTATTGGCAATGCCTTCAGATTGAGCCTCAGGAAGGGAGTGGACAGGCTGGCTTCAATAAACAACTTTATTATTTCCACTGAGACACCTGTTGCGTGTAGTATCTAGTATCATGTCATACAGATCTTCTTTCTGCAGATAGTGTTACTTACACAGATGTGTGGCCACAGGACTCGTGTCCCCATTTCAGTTACAAGGATCCCTACCACTAATAGAGTGGTAAGCCAGCGGCAATCATGCTAACACACCCAGTTATCAGCATATCTTTAACAACCACACCAACACACCCTTCTCACTTTAAGGCCACCACACTGCAGCTGGCTATTCACCATGTAGCTGTTGTATCTGTGACGTGTCAGAATCAACCTACTGCTTCAGAGTCATTCTGCTACCCTGCCCATTCTCAAATATCCCTGATACAGCCATTCTTTCTCTGCAGTTCCTCTTCCTCACTTCAGCCCCATGCAGGCAGCCTGGATCAGAGCTAGCAGGAGGAGAGGAGATTATGGTCTTCTTACAAGAGAATGAAATGAGCAAACCTCAAAGATGTGAATCTAGGTACAAGTCTAACCCTGCCAATTGTTAGCCAGTAACAACCTGTTGCTGTTAGCAGGGAGGAGCCAGTGTCACTCTTGGTGTCAATGGGTTATATTGCAAAAGGGCTTGGGACCGCATCTCCAGGCATAGCTTCTAGCTTGAGAGCCCCTCACCCTGGGGCAGGGAGATGGTTGTTCTGAGAACTTTTTGCTTCTGCTTGTGTGTTTCTGTTCCACAGGGAGACTGAGACAGGTATTGAGATGGCATTTCTGGGCACTCGGGCTGGACTCATGAGGAGTGCCCTATACGTGGGCTCTGAGAAAATTTCCAACAAGTAAGTCCCTAAACCGCACTAAGGGGTTTCTCTCAGTGTCTCTGAAGGGGTAGCATGGAATCACTACCAGCCTTAGAAATGTATGTGGAGACAGAAACAGAAAGGAAAGAAGCAACACTTTGATGGCGTTGGTGCTGATTTACAGTCAAGATAGAGGTCCCTTGTCTTTCTCTGGTCCTTTTGTTTTTCTTAAAACACTGTCCCAAAGTGCATTCATTTCAATGAAAAACTTCAATCATTCCCTGACTTCAGTCAGCTAACAGAGAATATATCCACAGTCATTATATATCCCCAGGACCGTTTTGCAGTGCAGAAACTCTGCGCTCCAGTGATATTCCAGCTTGGCTAGGTTTGACTTTTCTGTCTCAGTTCCTCTTCCAGGTTTATTCTGTTCTGCCCATATCGCAGTAGCATCCCAGTGCCTTCCAAGTGAGGCGTTAAGTGATGTGACTGACATCTGTCATATATGATTCATTCTTTTGTCCTCTCCCTCAAAGCAAAAGTGTGTGTTCAGTGGAGGGTTTTGACATGGAAAGGGTATAGTTTGCATTTGTGTTGCATTTTTGAATACGCAGGCTGGTGCATGGTGCTGTAAGAAAGGTCAGGTCACAGAGCCATTTGATCAAGGCAGAGAGCTCTGCTGTGCCTGAAAGGTGACTCTTCATGTTTTTGAGGCAGCCATGCGAAGTCAGAGTCGTCAGGCTCTGACAACAAGGGAGAAAATATGTGCTGCAGGAGGCTAATATGATGATTCCCTACCCCACACTGCTCATCAGGAGCATCGTTCAATGCTTTTAAACAGCCGCAGTCACCACACTGCAGTGTCAGAGCCCCACATATCACACCAGAGGTACTTCTGGAATCCCCAGAAAGGAAGGAACCGTATAAATAAATAATTATTGTTACATCAAAATGTACATTAAAACAAGAGCCTGAAAACAAAGGGGATTTGTCAGGCAAGATGTAGGGACCTCCAGGGAAGCCAGTCACCTGATTTTCATGAGGTGTCTCCTGAGTACCGGCTGCCTGTCTCGCCATGCCCTCAGGACTCATCCTTCTGCCTTCAGGAGCACCTGTTTCCTCAAGTCCTTCAGTCCACGCATCAGCAGTTCGGCATTTAGCAGCAAGACCTTCGGTGTGGTGTGGGGTTGGGTTGGCTTTTGGTGTTTGGGGGTTTTGAGGCTTGGGGTTTTTTGTAGGAAACTATCTAATTTCCTTTTTCCCACCTGCTCCCCATTGTCCTCCAGTAAATGATGGCCTTCGACTGGCCACAGGCCAGTTTGGCTTCCCTCACGGGCCGCGCCTCACGCCTCGCTGCCGGCCCTGCCCCTCGTTTCTCACGGCGTAACCTGCCGGCAGGCGGACATCTTCCGCCCCGCCCGTCCCCGGGACGAAGCCCCCGCGGCCGCGGGAAACCGCGGCAGGCACC
>JAVJGJ010000057.1:24247147-24267609 GCA_035590215.1 Microhierax caerulescens
GACAGGGCGGCGTGCCCGCGTTCTGTAGCATGGGGGGCCTCGCACGCTGTCCCGCTTCCCCGGGGCGAGAGGGTGCTCCACGAGGACCCAGGCGCTGTCACGTTTCGGTCCCCCGGGGGTCCCTCTGCCTCAGGGGAAGCCCCAGGTGAGGAGTGCAGGTAAGGCGCCCGGCCCTAGGGGTCCTGCTGCACTGCCCGAGGCGGGCTGCCGCTCCTCCGCACAGTGTGCAAAGGCTGCCCCGGGTTTTTTCCCGGCAGGAAATTCCTGACCCAGAAGGACAAGGAAAGCATCTTCACTATGGACCACTTCCCCCTGTGGTACCGCCGGGCCGCCGAGCATCCCTCCGGGAGCTTCATCTACAGCATTGTCGCAGAAGACGATTCAGGTAACCCCAGCCCGGACACCAGGGCAGAGGAGAGGGGAAGGGAAAGCTTTTCACGCCTCACGTCCCACGCCACACGCATCCCCATCCCTTTATCGCCGCCTCCCACCTAGCGTGAAGTGCTGAGACCTGGCCTCTTGCCATTACCTTCACACCAGCGTGGAAGCAGAGGGCCCGTGGCCAAAGGCCAAGCTACGAGCTGCAGGGAAGGCAGGCAGGCAGGGCGGCGCAGTGTGAGGGTGCAGAGGAGGTGAAGGACACGTGGAAAGGCAGGGCTTGGGTAGACCAAAGGATTTAGGGAGGCAGGAGGTAGGGGAACACAAAGTACTTGTGGGTCTAGAGAACACGTGAACCGTGAGAAGGGGAAGGAAAAAGCATGCAGAAGAAGTGACACACAAAGGCGTGACCCGGCCTGGGACCACCATGGACATCCAGCACCGTCAGGCATGCTGGATGACAGTAACAGCTGTGACTGATGAGGAATCGGCAAGCATTCTGTCAGGAAGTCTAACTTTAGAGGGTGTTGTTTTTTTCCATCACCACTTTCCATGACAGAAAAGGATGGGTTTATTATGGAAGATGGTAGAAGAAAAGGAGGGAAGGCTTTTCCATGGCTTCCTCTTGGTGATGGTGTCTCATTGGTGCCCAGTGTCCTTCTGATCATGCTGCTAGAATATGGCATCTCTTGCCTAAGGAGCTCAAGAGCTCAAACACAAGAGGAAAGCAAGCAGCTGTTTCTCAGTGTCTCTTGCTTAGGGTGTTGGTTCCTGTGCATTTGCAGGGCCAGCCAGGACCTCCTCAAAGGCTGAAAGAGAGCAGAAGAGCCTAGAAAGAAACAATCAAAACAAAATACTCATGTGAGACTCCTACACAGAAAGCAGAAATCCCCTCTGTGCTCTTCCCTGGCCCCTAGTTCTCCATCTCTGTCACGGAGCTCAGCACTTTAGCTGTTAAAGCTTTTTGTGGCACAGTGGTGGGAGGCTGGTGGGCGGGAAAGCAAGTAGCAAAGAGGAGAAAACCAGACGGGGAGGCAAGAGATGAACCAGGATGTAAAGGGAGAGGGATGGAAAGAGAAAATACTTGAAACCTTCCATGAAAGCCTCTTTGGGCTCAGCATCCTTATACCTCGCTTAACAGGCAAGTGTGGAGAGAGGGGGTGGCATGGCAGGAGGGACCTTTTACTCCCCTGTGTGCCACAACACTTTCTCTTTGAAATAGGTCATGTGTTAGAAAACCAGGCAGTGATGCCCTGTGGGACTTCCTAGGGTAACCATTACCCAGGCCACAGTAGCCACAGCTGGCTAAACATCAGGGTTGTGGCTTCCCTAGAAGTCATAGGTAGTTTTGCTTGGATAAAGACAGAAGACAAGTAGCTGCCACTGGTTTTGGTATTACATGGCTATTGGTCAGAAGCTTCAGTCAAGTCCAGGATCCCATTCACCTGGAAACCCTCTAGGCACCTGTAGAAAGTAGTACTTGGCCTTGAAGGGCTTATGTTCTAAACTGTAAAGGAAATTATTAGGTTTTTTAGAAATGAGCAGCTGGACTTAGAAAGACTGTGTTCCATGAGATCACACAACATGCCTGGGAAAAGCCACGAAATAATACTCAGTGCTTTTGAGCCACAGCGTTTCACTCTCGGAGCAGAGTCCAGGACCTTCCTTGATGTCTGATGAAGCAGGGGTGCCCCAACTTTTGGCCAGAAAAGGTCACCACTCAGTTTCTTAAATTCTTGATGATTAGATGATGAGGCCCCCTTTTCATGTTTTTCACCTACACCCCCCACCCCCCCCCAAGTGACAAGGGGGTTTTGTGGTAGATTTACTTCTCATCATGTAAGAGGAAAAAACCCAAAGACCTTACAGGGTGTTGGGGAGGAAACCAGTAAGGAACAACTGCAGGTCATCAGAATAATTTATCCAGGGCACCTCCTTTCAGTACCCAAAAGTCCCAGAGGGAAGACGACAGCAGGGAAAGCTCTGCCAGTCAAGTAGAGCTGTTCTTGCAGCCCAGATCTCTCATGTGTTGGGTGGATTATTTTTTTTCTAGAGATGCTAATCTCATTTTCCTTCTTTGTCCCATCCAAGGAAGGGCAAGACATTTAGAGTTCATGACAGAGGCAGTAGCAGGCTTAAGGCATGTGAGCATAAATTGGTTGGGTATTTGTTTCACAAGGGCTTTACTATTTCTGATGTCCTTGAGCAAGTTAATCTGGCTTCAGTCCAAAAAAAATATGAAAGTGAGAGACTCCAGACTAAACTGTGGTAGACACTGGATTGTGCTCTAGACACACTGGTACCACCTAGACAGAGGAAGGCAGAAATGGAAAGCAGTGACAAATGCTGGAGCTTTTGGGAAGGAAAGAATCCCTGACCATCTGTCTGTACAGCGCACAAGGAGGGAATCAGTTGCAGACTAAATCGATCATGCTGACCTTCAAACTGTCCCCTGGCAGTTCCAAAAGAGGTGCCCCAGCTGAAGCTAATCTAATCGCTTTAAAAAAATACAGAAATGGAATCTGTCACATGGACAATGGCAGGCTGAACAACTGCACTAACAAAGAGAGGGGAGGTAGGGTTCAGTTGCTTAAACCTATCCAGCCGTGCTATTTTAGATGCCCTGTGGGAGCTAACAGATCTGCATGGGGCTGGCAGATGTGACACAGGACCTACAGGGTGCTTAAAGCAGCAGCTAAAGGATAATTGGGGGACCCTGGGGCATAACAGAATTTAGGCAGCAAAATCCCAGAAGGCTTTGTTTCTAAAACAGAGTGAACCTTGGAAGTACCTGGAAGCTCTGTCTCCAGTTTGTAGTGCTAGCCTGGCATGGGTAACAGAGCTAAGTGTAAGCCTGGCCTTTGCTGTGAGAGTCAGTGTCAGAATTACCTGTCTTGCTTCTCCTCTGTGTACAAAGTTTTGCTGGTGCATGAAGGCAGAGCTTTTTGGCCTAAGGGAAGCTGTATATGCCTGAAATTGAGGAGGCCAGTCCTTTAAGTTTTATGCTGAGGGTGGTACTTTTAACATGGGGCATTATCTAGAATTAAAAAAAAAATTAAAAAAATCTACTCATAGTCCCTTAGGTTGCTTATGTTTCTTGAAAGATGCAGTTTTCCAAGCTCATGGACGTTTCATGGTTGAGGCACATGTACGCACTGGCCTGAATGTGAAAATGTGTGAACAAGCTGCTCCCACTGCATTTTATTCCTCTCTGGTGGTATGCTAACCAAGCCTGCTTTATTTGTATCTTGACAGAGGGAGGTGGTCTACCAAAAGTGGTGACAGTGAGCACAGCTGTGGCTGTGTCTGTGGATGGGAAGATGGGTATTGCTGCAGGTAGGACATTCTGGTTTCTCTTTTTATCTTGCATGAAATGGTTGCATCTTGTATTGAGAGTGGGAGCTGAGAGCTGTTAGCTTGTCATTCAAGGGAAATGATGGGAGCCACAATAGCTTGTGATGTTGAAAACTAGGCTAAACAGAGAATATTAGAACAGGTACTGAATGACTGATAGGCTTTTGAAAGGGAAATTGGCTATTTGAATGGAAGCTTCCCATCTTCAGTGCTGGTGAATTTATGGATTGAGACTATTTCCCTGGAGCATGAGTAGGTTGAGGAGTCCGTGCAGGTTTTGAACTGTTTGCAGGAGACGTTTGTTTTAGGAAGAACAGCATGTTCATGCATCTCCATCGTTATCTCTGCTGAAAAATAACTCTTGCTGGTGGGATGGGCTTGTTGCTCAATTTCTAAGTCAGATTTATGGATTGCCAAACTTATCTTTCTATCTGAGCTTTAAACCCCTTTTGGGAGACCTTCACTAGTCTCTGTGTCTACTGTTGGAAAACTTGTAAAGCATGTTATTTCCAAGAACCTCAAAGCTTTTGAAGTGTTACCATTTTCTGCAGCAGATGCTTCAGCCTTTATGGAAATACTGTAAACTCAGAAGTGAAGAGCAACATTAATCGATAATGCTGACATCATATCCAACTTAAACGCTGTCTAGGAGTATTGGGGTAAAAGAAAATGTAGTTTAGTGGAATTTTTTTTAGACCTGGAAGCATGGATTAAGGGAAGAGGTTGATGGAACAGGTAATGGAGTAATTATCACCAGAAATATGCTGTGATGCAAAGCTGCGTGTGAAAAAAATGGTTAATGTTAATGGAATCCTGTATGGTGGAAGGAATGACTGAGTAGAATAGATACAAACAATGACTTCATTATAGGAGTATCCAGTAGATAGAAGGCCATATAACAAGTGCCTTCAGATCAGAGAGCCGTTGCTTGTGCCTAGGCTGGGTGGGATACAACAAATGGTCTTCAGTACTACTGGTCAGTAAAACTAGGCAGTTTAAGTTCATCTGATGAAGTGTTCCTTAATTTCCAGGCTTTTAGTAAGTTCTTGTTGAGACTGGTACTCTCTAAGTATGACCTGAGCATTGAGAAAGTACTTACAAGCTGAAGGAGGGGTGTTATGAAATAGCACTTTTTCCTAATATACCACCATTTTAAGCCCAAAGCCAGAAAATTATTATGAAGTCTATCCAGAGACCCCTGTGAAAAAGAGATGGTTTCAGTAAAGTTCATGTTAAGTAGGTTCTTAGGTCATAGAAACTGCTCTCGAAACTGATACTAGCTGGCACTGTTATGAATATACCCAGCAGAGAATGAAATATCATTGAAACTGTACCAGTGGTCTCTGTGCAGTGCTGGAGCATTTCTCTAAGCATGAATTTGGGAGGAGAAAAACCATCTTTTTTAAAAAAGATTGGTTTTCATGGTTCTTCCCTCTCCTGACCTCTGAGTTAGAGCAGAGGTACACAAGCAGTTCATCTGGCACAGCATAAATACGATGAAGGAAACTTCTGGGTGGAAGAGCTGAAGCAAGAACAAGTGGCAGGAGGATATGCCCCTGAGAGTGCCATTTCTCTTGTGTCAGCAGTGCTTTTCACAAACCCTGTGGAGACTTGCACCCTCTCAGTTCTGTTGAATCAACTGTCTGTGTAGACATGCTATGAAGGGGCAGGATCCTCTGCAGAGGGAAAAGGAGGGTGGAGAAAGCAGCAGAGGATAGGGAAAGAAATCATGTTAAAACAATATCAAGAAGGTAAAAAATCTGCATTTGTGGAAATGATACAGAACAAACCAGTTTCCTCACCACAGAAGTTGAGACACAGAAATGAATTCTCAATTGCTTTTATTCCTTAAAAGTATCATGTTCTCTGTCACTAGGAGGCACATTGGGTGACCTGACCACAAACATTTTCTGCTTGCTTCCACACATGGTACACACAGATGGATCTTGTTCATTTCCCTTTTCTTATGCATTGATAAAAACTACCCATATTTCCTCCAAAGTATGGGCTGCATGATAGCACTGAGGGAAATACTTTCTCCCAAAGGGTCCAAAGTCCTTCAGGCCCTCAGCTGTAGCCCCCGTTGACTTCAGTGGGGGTGCAAGGGTTTGTTGAAGTATGTCCCATCTGCTGGCTTGGATGTAAGTTTACACCATGTTTTGGAGGTTTCGGGGAGCAAAAAAGGTACTATATCTATATTACTGTTTGCGTTGTTTCTAGTAGTGACTAGGTTCATCATCTGAATCTTTTGTACCAGTAGTCATTTTAAATTAAAAAAAAAAAAAAAAAAGGAAATAATTGTGGTCACACTACCTATTGCAATACTACTTGATCCTGAGGATAGCAGCTTTGAGAGTAAGGATGTAGGTCTCCATCTCCCCTCACACTAACATGATAATCTTGAGTGGCTAGGACCTGATTCTAGGCGAATTCCCCCAACAAGCAGAGGCTGCAGCACAAATGATGCTAGGCAGCAGTGCAATACCATCCTGGGTGCAGGAGAGAGGTGGAGGAAGGGCAATGAGTGGATACACAGCAAGAGGCAGTCAGAGCAGAATGGGATGCAGATTGTTTTTATTGTTATTTTGATGGCATCAGCCTTCAGTGGGATTAATACTGTGTTCATATAGGGTTAGGATACTACCAGAACTTTGGTACCCAGCAGTGGTTCCCATAAACCCAAATATCTGAGCAGTTTCTGGATAAATGCAGTCACAGTTCTGTAGAAAGAGAACAACAGAGACTTTTTAAGTGCCCCTATAAAAGTGCAAGCGGTATGAATTCTCCTGTCATTCTGCTTCTGATCATTACTGTCACTTGTTTGACTTGACAGTGCTTGGGGGGAGGGGATTTGTAAATGCTCTGAAATATTCGCTATGCATGCAGTGAAAAACTGAGATCTAGGATTTATAGCCATGCCTGTGGGGAAGGGAGCACCCCCAGTGCTCCCATGGGGAGGACACCAGTGACAGGGAGTGTTGGGCCCTTTTTCTTCTGGTAGCTGAATGGCAGTCCCCAGCCAAGGCAGAGAAAGGCAAACTAGAAAAATCAAATGTCCAGGAAGATGACACAGGCCTGGGTGCTGTCAGGGAATGGTGGAGCAGTCAGTTGGGATTAGAGAGCAACCAGGCTGGAGGGCTGAGAGCCGGGACTGGTGGGGAGTGCAAGAGCCTCCTTCCTCCCATTTTGATCTGGCTTAGCTCAGAACAGTTTTGTGGGGAGTGTGAGGTGCTCCTCTTCCCATTAGAGGTGCTGCTCCACACAAGGACAGACAGGGAGGTGGCCAAATTCAGGAGGGAGGAGCTGTGTCCTCTGTCCTGCTCTACCCTCTCCCCTTTTCAACCATCCCTTTCCTTCTGCTGTGGGCCAAGCCCCTGTACCTGAGGCATGAAGGGGATGCACAAAGGATTCAAGGTACCTGCAGGTCTCGGAGGACATGGTGGAACCAAGGCAGGGTCCACTTGTGCGAGGTGAGTTGGTGTGGTCTCCTTGGTGGGAAGCCACACAGGCTTCTGCTTCTGTCTTGGCTATATCTTTGAATTATAGTATCTACCTGCTATATTGTGCTTTGGCACTGCATAGCACTGTGCAACCATTAAGTAATGCCTGGATGATTAATTATAATTAATTAGAAGGCAGCTTTTCTCCTGGGATGTCAGTCCGGTACCTTTCACGCACGCTAACTTTGTTGGAAATGAAAAATAAGGAATTGTGATGGCACTCTCCCCAAGCCAAGTCCTGCCCCAGATAGCGCTGTCATCTGCTCCTTCCCATGAGTCAGTAGCCTAGAGCTTTCTGGTCCTCAGGGGGTGTGAGGCAGAAGTCACATGTAGTTGCTGACAGAAGCTTTTAGTGATTTAAAGCCTCAGTGAAACCTCTGAAATCTGCACAGGAGTTTAGCTGTCACTTGGGGCTGTGGTATGACGTCTCTTTCAATGCCTGACCTTATCGCTGTTTGACTTACGTGGCTGTCAGCTGGCTGCCAGTCCCAGCAGGGACAGGTAGGGGTTTCTTTCCATTAGGTTCCTTGCCGATACCAGCAAACCACGGGGCACGCGCAGGCTCTGTGGTGCCAGATAAAAAACGGTCCAAATGGGCACTTGGGAGATGCCTGTTTATTTTATATGATACCTCTCTTCTCTGTTTATATTGGAAGTTACTGTTAGTTCTTATCTGCAGTGATTGGACCGTACCGAAATCATTATCTCATGACATCAACGGTATATACAGATGTATTTGGGGAGAGTCCAAGGCAAGTTCTAACTAGGGTGAGAGAAAAAAAAATACTGTCTTTATTTTACAGAGGGAGTTTTGGGACACTGAATTATTAAAGGCTAGTATTGTCGGAAGAGCTCTGTACTCACAGCAGGAGCAGGTTTTCAAAAAAATTTAGGTTTTTTTTCAAAAATATTTGAAATCAATCAGTCTGAAAAATAGATAATGGGGAGTAATTTTGCCATTATACCTCTGGTTAAAATCCAACCTCTGTCAGTCTGGTGGAAGCTCTTCATTTGAAAAGCAATTATTGGCCAACTTGATGTCTCTCCATCCTCTTCCTTGGTCCCCAGTTTTGGCTACCTGCTGCCTGTTACCAGCAGGCAGAGAGAGGAGCTGCAGGTGGCTTTCAGCAGTTCTGTTCTGTGGCATCTTTTCAAACTAATCTACACACAAGTCTGTATTCCTACAGTTTTGTTGCTTGGGTGGATAAAACATTTCAATCTTCTCTCTAGAAAGTGACAGTTGCACCTGCAGAAGCTGCTGAAATGCATGGAAATAAGCTACAATATCATAAGCACCTTTTACATGAGAATAGCTCTATCCATGCTGGAGAATTAAAATTATTTCACTAGGCTGGCCTGGAAACCAGCATCACATTAGCCATACAAAACCTGAGAGCAGTGCACTGCAGTATTCAGAAGCAATGCTGTCCCTTTTCTAATGCTAGAGGTTGTGCCAACATTGTCTCAGTGCAGGGACTTCTATGAGCTCTCAAGGCATCACCAGATGCCTTTATGGAAATGACAGTCTCCCCAGCATCCAGGGGCAGTAGGGGTAGAAAGAAGGAAGACTCAACTGGTTTTCAGCCCATCACCTGCAGCATCTGGTTTCTGCCTGATGCCATTGCCTTCTGGCAATCCCTGAATCCCAGGCAGTTTCTCAGGCATCCCTTTGATCTGACAAAATGAGAGACATCTGAAAGGGCCCGTGCTTTGGAGCTGAGTCATAGTAAGTGTTAGGGGCACTCAGTAAGACAGAAATGCTGATGATTTTAGTACTAACAGCAGCTGTGCCTTCTCCACCCCTCAGGACACCTGTCTGGAAGCCATTATCAGTCGGTACACATTTGGCTGGCCTAAGGGTTGAGCCGATGCTCTGCGAGCCAGGGTATCAATATTACATGGTGACACTGGTGTCCCAAAACCAGTGTCTCTTGCATCCTTCAACCAGTTGTCTGCCTGCCATCCACTGCATTCTACTTTTCATACTGAGCCTTGGGGGAGAGACCAGTAAGCATAAAGGTTGCTTTTTGGGGTGTTTCTGGAACAGACACAAGGTGTTCTATGAGCCAGACAAAAGTGAGGTGGTTGCCTTATTTTGCACGGCTCTGATCTTAAAAAGTCTGCCTTTTGCCGAGTTGTCAGCACTGGGGCCACATGGTTCCCTGTTCAGAGCTGGTTATCCTCCAGCCAGGTCAGTGAACAGGCAAAGAGAGCAAGTATCTGCCTGAAAAACTCCATATAGATATCTCCATGCACAGACAGTAACTAGTGACAAGGGGGTCAAATGCTTTTATTTTATCCTCAAAAGAATGTTAAAAATAGGTATGTGAGACATCTCTCATAGTATTCTGCCTGCCCTGGCTGGACATCAGCAATTTCCTTTTCTTCCATGGTGTATCTGCTGTCTGCATGGGCTGTAAGATCTTCAGTATGAGGATCGTGCCTCCTCCTTGTGTGTGTGGACGTTGCCTGTTGCCTTTGAATGAGCGCTTGGCTGGGGAGAAAGCTAAGACAATAGCCAGTTCTGTAGAATAAATATTTCCTTGTAGTTTCAGCTGGGTGCCAGAGTTTGCACGGTGCAGCACTTACCAGGAAGAAACCGTTAAGTGAATCAGCCCTCCTTTCCTTGGCCCATGCTGGCGGTGCTTCACCCAGCACAGAGCAAACGCTCCCGCAGCGGGTGGGTGCCTGTGGCCAGACCATGCCCTCACCAGCCCTTTCAAGGAATTTTCTCAATGGGACACCAAAACAACTTGTGAGCAATGGGATTTCTTTTGTGGGGTCTGATGAGGTATTGCTCCAGGACATCCCTGGTCCTGGAGCCTGTTCCAGGCTGGAGCTCTAGCCCAGGAGCCTGTTCTTGCCTGTGCGTAGCAGAAATCATCTAGCCTAAGGTTATCCATCACTGCTGCGTCTATAGCTCCTCTGATTGCCATGGTTGTCACGCTTGAAGGGAAAAGAGCCCTTGACACTGGCTCAGGAGAGATGTGTATAGCTGGATTTTTTAGATTGGCACCCAGCGCCTTTGCCATGTTCCCTTTGCTTGCTAATTATTTGATATCATTTTAATTCTGAGCCGAATTAGAGCAGTGCACAGGTTGCCATAGCAACCATTTCCTTGTGCCTTTTGGTCTGACTCATTGCAGACAATTACTCTCGCGCTCCAGGATTCACAGATGTGATAGGAGAAGAATCATGTGCTGGGCTTTCAACTTTTTTTTTGCTTTTAATTTCCCTCCCAGCTTCTCTCGCATTAACTCTTACCTGGCCAGCACCAGCAGGGTCCTGTGTCTGTGCCCAGGGCCACGTGGGCCCATGGGAGCACATTGCATGTAGAGTGTGTGTAGCTGCACGGTTTATGAAGAGATTTGTACATACATGTGTATATTTGCATACACAAACTGTTCCTCTGCAGTATGTTGTGTGGCTGTGATACCTGTCTGCATGTGTAACTAGGGGTGTGCACAGGTACATGTACTCACAGAGTGATTTGCACTTACTCCTGTCTGTGGTGGGGCTACATACTCACACGCGTTTTCTGTGTGTGCATGCACGTATGTACATGAATAATCCCTGTGGACATGGAAGTGTACCCAGTGTGTAGAGTCTGTCAGTAGGCACTGAGTATTCAGGGGGACTGACAAAGCGCAAGGGTCACAAATGGGCCAGGACCTTCTGTTTGGAGCTGTGTGAAGATCCACAGACTGCCAAGCAAGTGGCATTAACACCTCTGACCAAGTAGGGTGAAAACCTAAATCTGTGTGAATGCAAGGCCAGTGCATTACCTTGTTTACACCTGTCCCCCCACAACAGCCCATGTCTATGCATCTAAAGTACATGGAGTAAAGCAGTGTTGTCCTTAGCACAGGTGTGATTGATGTCATGAACTGTATTAGGACCTATAGTTCAGAGGAACAAAGTCATGTAGGAAGATGCTGCAAGGGATTGCAGAAGCAGTCCGTAGATGTAGGGATGAAGTTGGTAAATATTACAGCAGAGGAAATTACAGGAAGTGTCTTATAAAATGGTTTGGCTTAAATTGAGCCAAGGCACAAGCAGACAAGTTTTGCAGAGTGAGAACCACAGAAGCTTAGCAGATCTGAGGGCAGCTCCAGTCTCTCCTGAGGTACATTCCTTTTACCACCAAACTTGGCCCGTTTCCTTCCTGAGTTGTTCTTCTCCTGCCCTACCTATCCACCTAAGGCACAAATCTCCCCATCGCAAGGCTGTGTAATGGTTCTCCTACTGCCAGCTCTTTCCCCTCCTAAGACCTTTTTCTTCTCTTCCTTTCCCTCACTAGGGTACAGAAGCCCCACTCATAGGAACATAGAATAATTCTGGTTGGAAGGCACCTCAGGAGGTCTCTAGTCACCCTTCTGCTCAAAGCAGGGTCAGCTATAAGGCCAGACCAGTTTGCTTAGAGCTTCATCACATCAATAGTCCCAGAAATATTTCTTGTTCTTCCCTAATGCTCTTACGCTGTGCTCTCACCATCCGTACCGTGCAAAGGCTGTACTGATCATCATTCTCTTTATTTTCTCTCCCTGCCCTTGCGGTGTATGCTGGCTGGGTTTAAACTGCAACACCTGGGAAGTGCCAGGCTTTCCCAAGGCAGTGGGGAGGCAGGGGAAAGGTGTGTGCAGGAAATACCTGCGGTGTGGACTACACTGCTGTGCAAGATGTGTGGAGGGGTGGTCTGGCTGCTGGCTTTTGACACTGCTTTCACAGGCAGCAGTGCAAAGCCCAGAGTGTGGGGAGGGAGCAGGTCAGCTTTCGGGGACAGTACGGAGCCCACATTTCTGGGAGGAGTCAGTAAATGGCAATGCCTGATTCTGTTGCCTTCCATCTGTCTGCCACCACAGGCAACTGCTTAGGCTGCTTAAGCTGGCTCTGCAGAGAGCGTACATGGAAGGGGAAAAGAACAGACAGCAAAGAAAGCTTAGAGGTCTTAGAGGTCAGGAAATGTAGGGATAAAGTGAGAATTGCTTACAAAGCAAGCTGAGTTAGACCTTGCAAAGGAGATTAAAAAGATTAAAACTGCAAAATATTCTTCAGCTATTTGAAAAAATATAGAAAGAAAAATAAGAAGTGGGGCCACTTCTGGGCAGGAAGAGTGAAGTTGAGGTCAAGGAGTCTATAGTCTAGGCCAAAACCAAAGAGGACTCTGTGCCCAAGTTATTGATAAGGGCAGCAGTATCGTCCTTGGAGAAAGAAACAAGCTGGCCACGGGGAGTAAGCAGCTCAAGCTGCTTATTGCACTGACAGTGCTGGGCCTGGGTGCCCTCCAGCCCTGGGAGAGCTGGCACATGGAAACAGGCTTGTAGCGAGGAATTATTTTTGCCTCTACCTGCAGTGGTAACTCCATGCAGGCTGGAAAAGTGAAAATTCAGCAGTTAGGATTAACAAAGCGGGAAAAGTAAGTTGGTCAGTCTCAGACCTGTAAGTGTGACCTCTGTAATGTTTGTAGCACTCTAGGGGAGATCTTGAAGGGAAATGTAATTATTACCAAGCAGTTAGGGGTAAAGGGAGTCAAGCAATATGAGTTTATCAATGCTAGATCATGCCAGACTAACCCAAAAGCTTTTTTTCAGATGATTGTTCCTGGAAGACAAAAGAAATTTCAAAGGTTTCATCTCTGTATTTCAGTAAAGCGCGTGATACAGTGCAACATAAACAATTAGTTAACTAGAGATCAGGAAAGGTAGAGGAGTTGTGAGGGGCAGGGAGGCACAATTCAGTCTGGGAAGATGGCAGCAGCAAGATCACCTATCAAAGTCTAGCAAAAGGTTACCTGTAGCACTCCCCCATGGTCACCCATGGATTAGTCTTTGCTTACATTGACCTGAGATCCTCACTCAGCTAGCAATAGGTAGTGAGGAAGATGATTCCACACTAGAAGGCATTGCTAGTACAGGGAAGGACCAGGATATAGTAGAGAAAGCCTTATTTGACCTTGGCAGGAGTACCAGAAACAGAATGAATTTCAGTAGTATGACAGACAAGGTCATATGCTTGAGAACTAATATTAGAAATTTTCTGTAAGCAGGGAACTCTGTGAGATCTGGCAGAGAGCACAGCAAGCAAGACTAGAGGCTGTCCTTGTCTTATGGGAACTGTTGGGCCCATTTTGCCAAGTCTCAGTGAGGATCTTCAGTGTATTACCCCCTGACGCCCACATAAATTTCAGGGAACCTTCATCATCTGCCAAGTTCCATCCTGGGATCCTTGCCAAAAGGCAACTGGGTAGATTCAGTGGTAAATGTATCCTCAGAAAGCTCAGGAGAAAAATGCTGAGAACTTCTGTATTAGGGGATGGTAGGATGATAGCAAGTAATAGTGTGATGTAGTTGTAGACAAAGCAAATGTTGTCCTAAAGCAAATGTTGTCCTAGAACATACCTGGAGAGGTGTTCCCAGTGAGGATGGGGATGCATTGGTGCTCCTACACAGTTCCTAGTGAGGATGGGGATGCACTGGTGCTCCTAGACAGAGCCCCGTGAGACCTCTCCTCTAGTTTATGTTACAGTTTTGGCCAAAAGTATACAGGCTGAGACGGGTACACACAGGCCAGAGAGATGATGAGAGGAAAGGGAAGCCTCATTTTGTGAGAGGAGCCTGGGAGTACCCCGTTTGTTTAACCACATGCAACCAAGGCCGAAGCGGATAGATTGCTGTAATAAACACGTCTTGGAGGAAGCATTTAAAGCACGCAGCTTGTATGAGGATACCGTAGTATAGATAGGCCATGTAAATAGTTAAGGTAGAAAACTAGAAGAGGGTTTCTGGCTGTTAGGGTAATACAGCTTTAGGTGGAATCTGAGGTAAAAAGACAAATGGGTTTTAGCTGGAGCTAGAAGAGTCTGTAAGAAGGTGGTGGTACCTTGAATAGAAAAAGATGAGACTCTGCAACCCTGCAGCCCTGCTCCATCACCAGGAAACTGCTGAAGTCCCTTGTCTCACCATGCTACAGTACAATTGACAGCAAGCAAGCTACAGGGTGGTCACTCAGGGCAATCCCCGTTCATCGCAGCACTCCTTTTGGGTACAAGGCCAGGCCTTTTTACTGAATAATTCATGATCTCCATGATTCTAGTTGTGACTGAATAAAAATATGCTTGTTAATACAGCTGAAAGCCCCAGCACAAGCACCTGGAAGGCCACAAGTTAGGGCTGACCTAACCCCTTCTCTTAGCCTTTGACAGCGTGATGGTTTCCCTTGATTGATTTGGGTTTTGCGAAGTAAAGAAGAATGAGCTGAGAAGCCCCTGCTTATGATAACAAGCCTTTAAAAAGCAGATGGGCGTGTGGGGGCTGGTGTGTTTTGTGGCAGCTGAGAAGTGACAGTTGAGGAGATCAGAAAAGGGAGAATCTGAAAAGCAGCTGGTCAGAGGCAGTCCCTGAAAAGGGGATGATGATCACTCACAAGAGAATGAAAATAAGGGGAAGAGAAAGAATAACTGGGGGATCGAAGACATTTATGTCTGGTGGGAGAGATGTGAAAGATAACCATATAAGACCATGAGTGGATGAGAAGGTGGAGACTGCTAGAAGGGGACCATCAGTTTAAATAAAGGGCTCGATTTTTCTTTTGCCAATAATTGCAAAAATCTGGAGACTCTTGTTTAAAATCCAGTGAATTTATACTAATATAAATGTTGTTACGAGTGGGATCAGAACCAGTTTCCCATAATCTGGCTCCCTCAAAGTGACTTGTTAGGGTTTTGCCCTAGCATTTCCATATGCCTCCATCTTTAAAGTAGGAACAATATGCACACAGCCTAGTGAGTGTGCTCTGAGACATTGGTGGCGAGGAGTAGGGAAAGGTGATATTTACTATTGTATGGCAATGGTCAGGTAGTATCTACAATACAGAGCACAGATTTTGATGGATGAGGAGCATACTTTGAACAGGACAAGGAAGAATTGGCTCAAAAGGCAATTTTATAACAGTGTTGTTCCAGAGGTGAGGAAATGCTTCACAGTGCAAGACTTAATGAACTCAACCTGCTTATTTTACCAAAAAGAAGACTGGGGGATTTAGAGTATGAAGTACCTTCACAGGGAGAGGTGCTGGTGACTGAACATTTTTTTTTTAATCTAAGGGAGAAAAGCATGACAAAAACCTGTGACAGGAAATCGGTTTCAAATGAGATAGTAAGCATGAATGCTAACGGTGAGCAGGAGTAGTTATTGTAGTAAGGTACCAAGAGAAAAGAGTTCTTCATCTCTTCAGTGTTTTTTAAATCAAAGGCAGATGCCTTTCTGGAAGATTCGCCTTAGCTGTATGTAAACACTCACTGTTGGACTTTCTACAGGATAGCTTCTCTATTTTCTGTTTCATAAGCTAAACAGATTGAGCTCTTTAAGCCTTTCACAGCAAGGCATTTTCTGCCGCCCTCAAATAATGTTTGTGGTTCTTTTCTGCACACTTTCCAAGTAGCGTGTGGTACGCAGAAGGTCAGACTGAATGATCTAAAGTCCCTTCTGGCCTTTATACTTTCTGAATCTCTGCCTCTGTGAATTCATTAATGTTTGCAAGCTCCCAGAGAGCTGCCAAAGGCAAGCACTATAGAAATGCAAAAAGCATTGTTGTTATCTGGATACTTCCCTTGAGCTTTATGAGAGCTGGTTGAATATCTGTGTATTTGTCTGTGCATATTTCCTCAAATGAAATACCTGGATTTGTGTCTCATTCAGTGGTTTTTCTGAGTTGATTTTCTGCAGCTGTTCCAACAAACAAGTTTATTCCCAAGTTAGGACACAGAAAAAGCAAATGTGAAGGGCCAAACCTCAGCTTGGAGCCCTGAGCAAGGAGCGGCACACTGTTGACCTGGCCCAGGAGCTCCACACAAGGCAGAGTTATTCTTAGCATCACGCTTTGCTTTCTCCTTGGCTCCAGGTGACCTGCATGTGGCCTCTGCCTGGCTGCAGCGCAGTCCTGCTGTGGGAAGGAGAGGTCTAGCCCCTGTTGATTGCTTCTTTCCCACCCTCTAAAGGGACAGAAGCTGTCATGGTCTTGTCCCCAGTTTTCCAGGATGGCTGCTGATGTGGAGAGTTCCCCGAAGGACACAGGAAATCTTTATTTACTTGCACTCCATTCTGTAACTGTACTTGCCAGGGAATACTTACTCTTTTGTCTGTATTATGCAGTGTTCTCAGAGGGAAGGCTTCTGGTCCTCAGAAATCCCATGCTAGGACTGCATTTATCTAATCAGAGTATAGAAGCTGACCCTCTGACCTGTGCTTCCAATCAGTGCTAGCAAATGCTGTTCAAGCTGGCACAGCAAGCTGCTGCTGAACAAGATGCTGAGGAGGAATTCTATTTTATATATTATATATGTATTATATATATTTACATAATTACATGTTTATATATAGGGTGTTATATATGTGTGTGAGTAGATATGTATGCAGGGCAAATACATTTGCCAATATCAAATAATAATCAAATTATAATTATCAAATCACAGAAAATCACAGCCTGCTCCCAGATAATACCTGCACTGAAAAGGCTTAGAGTCATTGGATGAGTGTGTTGGCATTGCTTTTTTTCTGTTCTCATTTCTGGTATTATATGAACTACTTAGTAATATCTGTGTGCCCTCCTCTACCTACATGGCAAAATTAGATTAAACTGTGTGTCATAGACACCATACTGTTAAACAATAACGGTGATTCTCTTGCGGCACATACCTTTTCAGCAGAACAGATGCCTCAGCTGTATCTGGGTTCTGCTCCCAGTTTCTCTCTGAAGATCAGACAAGTATAGCAGGGTGCCCGAGTGTAACAGTGTGAGTACGGTGGCACAAGGGTTTGCTTGTGGCAGGGTTTAACATCTTTGGTGGTTCCACACGCATGAGGATGAGCTTTTTCTCACAGGAAGAGCATGTTACGTATTATGTATGCTTAGCACTGAAAGTGGAAAAATGGAAAAATGGGGGATTTCAACTTCTTAGCTGCGTGGGATAGACCAAGCCAGTGAACAGCTGGTGGAGAGACTCTTTTAGCTGTAGGGGTGACAGCTTGTGTATTTGGGGGTGCAATAGGATTAGATAGCAATTTCCATTCATTTCAAAATAACCTTCCTCAGAAGGGTCAGAAATCTGGAAATGTAGGGACCCATAGCTCACAATTTATTACTGTTTTATTGAACATTATGCTCTAATTTAAAAAAAAAAAATTGAATCAGATTTGACCTGAATATAACTCCATTGGCTTCTGCATTCTTACACTAGGGATTAATTTGGCCCTTTCTACTTTTATGTAATGAGCTGATTGCCACAGTACCTTATCCTTGTTACACAATCACCCTTGTCTGGCTGTGTCCCTGGAGCACTGTGTGTTTGTGTGTTTCTAGATCTGGGGTCTCACCTTGACTGACTGTATTTAATCCTACAGCCTCACCTGGGCTACGGGTAAGTGCTTGCCTAGGATTTACACTGATACAGTCTAAGTGTGTGTATGTCTGTGCATGCTCACTACAAGATTTACTCTAGGATTTACACTGATACAGTCAAATGTGTGTATGTTTGTGCATGCTCACTCCAAGTTCAAACACTATGTACAGGCAAGCACAGATATGTGGGAATTTAGGGGCTTTTTCCTTTGGCCAGCTGTATCCCTGCAGTGTTTGCTTTTGCAGGGGGTAGGAGACAGAGGGAAGGTTACTATTAGAGATCTCATTTAAACAAGAAGGAGCATAGGAAAATACATTCTTTATTATTCTTCTGTAACAACAAGCCAGAAATATAATATACCTTTAAAAATTTTCTGTCTCATGCCAAAGAAACCTCCATTCAATCGTTTTAGAAAATCTTGTTGCTCTCCCTCAAACAGTAACGAAAAGAAAAAGGAATTACAAGTGCCATCTGTTCCCTGCAAGAAATATGCCTGCCTGTACCACAGGTGGGTGTGTGGGGAAGGGAAGTGGGGGGAGCAGAAGGGGTGTTTCTGGTGGCCCTGCCAGCCCCTACGTTGCCCTGGCACATGTTGGACCTGTCTGCCCCAGAAGACCATTTCCTGAGGACAGGCACCTGCATGCAGCATTGGTAGACCTGCCTGCAGCAAAGGGTGCATTCAGGGGGATTCCCCCCATGCCTAGCCATGCCTTCGGGGAGAATGGGAGACCCTGTTCCCACACACCAGAGGGACTCATTGCCTGGGCATATGAGGAGCGCTGGGTCTCGTGTATCCAGTACCCCACAGGAGAGCTTAATTTCTGGCCATGCTGGGTACCATGTTCCCTAGAGTGCCTCTGGACAGTGCAGCAGCTCAGTCACACTAGGGCAGCCTGTTTTCCAGGTGTGCTAGGGAATGGACTCATAGCCTGGTTGCAAGCAGTGGTATAAAGAGGGCATTTCCCAGTGAACCCTGTTACTATGCTCTGCATGAAGGAGGACAGGTCCTTGTCCTTCCAAGCACAGTATTTGCTTTCTAGTGGGACTTCCCGTAGCAGCCAGCCTTCATGTTTCTCAGCAACTCCCTTTTCTCCCATTTTCTGTTTTCTCCTTTCCCGGGTGGGTTTCTAAACATAGCAGTCCCTTGGCTAGGGTTGAAATGAATCCAGACTTTCTGCCTTTATAAATGAAACCAAAAAGGAAAGGATGGGAAAGGTCATCATCAGCCCCACAACACAAGATATAGAAAATAATAGCAACAAAGAAAAATTGGTCAGGGCAGGAGGAGGTCATAGGAAAGGTACAGGGAAAGGAGGATTTCATACCCTCCAACCCTTGCATTGTCCCCTGCCTCCCTCCCACTCATTTTACTTCTAGTCTATCTCCTTAAAAAGAGTCTTTCTCTCACTCTCTTGCTCACTCACACACACACACGCACACGTATATAGATCCCATTTGTTTTGTGCAATATTTCACCATTATTTGATGCAAGTAAAATATAGATCTATAAATATACCACTCTGACTCAAGTCCCATTTCAAGTATGATTGCGGAGTCCAGTATGATAAAGGGAGAAGTTCCCCTGAGAGGGAGGTTGGGGAGAGGTTTGGATCCAGCAGGCAGAGTCTAGTCCTGGCTCGCTGGGAATGTGGAGCAGCAGTAACACACAGATGGAGTCTGCAGTGCTGCCCTTCAGAGTTCTGCCCTTCAGAGCAGGCTATGGTTGCAGCAGATGGGATGGTTGGAGTGGCTAGACAGTGCATGGGGGAAGAGTCCTTCCTCCTCACATCTTGCCAGCCCCCCTCCTCCTCCTCCTCTCCCCTACAAGCAGTGTGCTGGGAGTGGGGGTGCAATGTGTGCACACACTTGTGGGTGGACTGCTTCTCCCAGCCCTTCTTCCAGGGCAGCCTGGTCTTCTGCTTCCCGAAGAACATCCTTCCCTGTCCCGTGCATCCCTGTGTCAAAGGGAAATCATGCTGAAACAGTCCAGAGCGTCCTGTCTCTTTGCCTTTAGCGGCCCTGGGTAGGCCAGAAAGGATTTTGCCACTCAAAGCTTTGATTAAAGACTTGGCAGTGTGCCCGTGGGTCAGTACAACCACCTGTCTGGGACCAGAAGGGGGTGAGGAGCCAGCATGCATCACTTCCACAGGGATCCTGCAGCAGCGAGCAGGAGGGCTGTGAGACGTCCGAAGGCATTGGAATCCAGCTGGAGCAGAGGGAAGAGGTGACGTGCCCTGGCAGGGTCCGCTGCAGTGCGTGCTGGGCTCTGAACACAGGTTGCTAGCGAAACACCCTGCAAAGCTGGGCTGGCTGCCAGCTTCTTTCCTGATGGCAGGGATCACACCATCCACAGGCACTGCGGATGCACGACCTTCAGTGTTGTCTTCCTTGCCCAGGAATACCCACTGTGACGGGTTAGAGCAGGTTACCATGGCAATGTGTGCTCTCCCCTGGAGACAGTGTTTTATCCCACTTCCAGTGATACCAAATGAGTCCTTGTGTTGAGATCCTTTCAGGTTTTTTCCCCTCTCACTCTTTTTTTTCCTCCCTGTCAGGTTGGAAGGAGCTAAGACTAATAGGAGGCACTGCAGTCTGAGGACTTTAAAACCTGGTTGGGGGAAGTCCCCCTACGTGACAGTGGCAGTGTGCACAGTGTGTGTGGGCACACTCGTGCAGCTGTGGATGGCAGTGAACACAGCAGTGATGGTGAGGGGAGTGTATGCAGGCTGTGCTGCCTACCATGCCAGACCCTTCCTGGGCTCTCCCACCTTTGCCACACTGTGGTCCAGGTTTCAGCCTGCACCTCATGACCCTTCAGATTGTGCCCCCTCTCT
>JAVJGJ010000057.1:24267741-24318882 GCA_035590215.1 Microhierax caerulescens
CTGAGGCTGGTAAACCACCTCCTCCTCTGGTCTTTGCTGATGACCCAGTTCTGCTCTGCTAATCAAACATTTCCAAACGGAAGCTTTATATCCTTACCCTCTCCATTTATCATAGATAACATAAAATAGGTAACAAGAACACACATTATTTTTTTCATGCTGTGTACTTATTTCCAGACTCATGCTGTAACCTTAATAACTTCACTTCCATCCATCTTCTCCTGACTGTTTCCACTGACTCTGCACTATGGCTGAGATGGTTTTGTTAGCTCCTTGGTGGCAGGGTGCATGTATTTTGTCTGGAGCAGAAGGTTCTATGCACTGTTATGATCAGAGTAAGGTAAAGTGGCTGTGAATGTATTTATGGCTGTGCGCAGAGGGCAGATTGACATGGACACGTGTGGCTTTGCATGCTCAGGTGGGATGTCTGGAGCTGGGGCTGACTCTGTGTGTGTTGGGATCAGAATGAGTCAGTGTGTGTGTGTACAGGACAGCTTTGTATCTGTGAACCTATAGCAGATGATGTGTGTCAGCTTGCAGAATTTGGCCAGGAGCAAAAAGAAGGACACTATACTCCCTGACAGTGTGTTAGAATGATACAGGTATCTGTCCACCTTTAACAGTGAAAAGGGAAATCTCCCCCTGACTGTTGTCATCCCCTAGGGACCTTCCCTCCCTTCTGATGTGCTCTCAGCAGCACTGACTTGTAAGATGGGCAGCAACTTACTGTCACACAACAGCAGTGGCCCTAACGGTGAGGCATGGACGCTTCTGATGTCCTGCTCCTCACATAAGTTTTCACAGAGTTGCTCTCTGTTTGCAGAGAGCCCTTGACAGGATACAGGATGACTCGGACTGAAGCTGAGAGGGTGACACAGGTTCCCAGAAGGTGCCAGCTGCCTCCACAGCAGGCATGCGAGGGAAGCTCTGTGCAAGGGCATGAGGCACAGCAAGCACTCGAGGTCTGACTCTACTTTATTTGTCTGGGAGGGCCCAAGGGTGAAAGGGCACAAAATGGGGCTGGGGCAGGAGAACAGAAATTGAGACAGGTTCCCTGACCCCCCAGAAGCATGTTGCACTACTTGGGTGAGGGGAGCAATAGCACAGTCTGTCTGTCTGGGAAGATGTATTTTGGGAGGACCCCATGCTTGACTGCTCTCAGGTACCTCTGTTCATTGCTGTCCCTTCCTTCCTAGAAGAGTTTCATGCCACAGAAGAGATTTGTTTTTGTTCTTCATGTTCACCTTCTGTGTCACCCATGAGTGGCTGCCTTTTCTTCAGCTCCCGGTGGTACTTGGCCATAAGGGAAGCATAGATGCAACCGTAAGCAGCTGCTACCACCATCATGATGCAAACAATGCCGCAAACCACCCCTGCGATGATCACAGTGCCAATAGCCCGGCGCACGCTCACAGGCCTATATCGCTGTTTCTGAGGGCATCCCACACTGGGCTCCACTTCTGTTTCTGGTCCTGATTTGGATTTGGAAGGAGTTGGGCTTCCTTTAGTGCAGGGTGGGCCGGTATTGTCCAGCACTGTAGAGCTGTTCTCATCATCCAGCTGGGAGCAGTAGTTAAACATCTCCATGGGCACCATTCGCATATCCTTCCCTTTCAGCTCCTTGGGCAGGGTGCATGCCAGCTGGTCGATTTTCCCACCTGTCCCAATAGAGATAATAGGAGTGAACCACAGTTTCATCCTGATACAATGACAGCAGAGTTAGATCCTTAGATGGGATAAGTTCCTATGACTCCATTCACTCTGCTAAATTTTTGCCCTATAGAAGTCAGGCATAGCAGCATTATGGTTATCAAGTGGGGAACTACTTTATTACAGCATTAGGGCCATAAAATCCAGTCCTTCGTGTGTGAATGCATTGCTGAGTAGAGAGAGTATTCAAGAGAGCCTGCCAGATCCTCGGTGCTTGGAAGAGGTGGAGGGCGGGAGGAATGACTGTGCCTCCATGCACCAGACAGAAGGAGCACACATAGTATCCTTCAAAATGATTGTTTTGCTTAACTTGGAGACATTTTGCATGCCTTAGCCCTCCATAGCTGGAACAGCTTCAACCATGGCAGCTGGCTGGTATGCTTCTGCCTAGGTTGGATTTGACAGTAGAGCTCATGGTGCATAGTATCTGCATAGACATCTTTCAGACCAAGACATGAAAGCCCTTGGAACCATCTATTAAGTCAGCCTCATACTTTTAGAGTGTTGTATAACCATTTTAGAAAAGGAGAAATTTAAACAAAAAGATAGGACCAGGCTTTATCTTCTCAAAACAGCAACAGACATACAGTCCCATCTTCTAACAACAAATCCATCCCTGCTCTGTGAAGATAATGCCAGATGTTGAAACAAATGCTTCAGCAAGTTTGGGCAATTTCTTTGGAAGGGGAAATAAAAGCAAAATTAACTCCATGTGCTTTCCATAGACTATGTGATATGAGAGTCAAAAAAAGAAAAAAAAAAAAAAGAGGAGGAAAGTGGCACTCATATGCTTGTTTGATTCTGCTCACATAAATGCATATTTCAGACTGCAGTGTAGCTAGCCATAGACGCAGATAATCGCTTTGCGGCATGGCTGTGATCAGCAGGGATGTGACAGCTGACGGTTGCTATCCGCATGATTTGAGACCCTTTCCTACTCATTGGCTCCAGTGACAGAAGGTCAGGCCTTCAGTCGTCATTCCTGTAAAATGTGTCATCTTTCTTTGAGTCTCAGCTCCTGAAAGCGTGTCATCCTGTCGGCATTCCTGATAAGTGATGCGTACCTTTCCAGCCTTCCATATTTCAGGGGAAAGCTGGAAATACAAACTTGTCAAAAACTGCTTGGTTTGAAATGATGATTTTATAGCCAGTTTGATTTGGGACCTGGCTTGTAAATTTATGCTTTGGTTTGGGCTTGCCAGTATTAGTTTCGGTATTTTCCTAAGTGGCATGGTTTCCTATGTTTCTTTTGTTGAAAGCAGACCTGATGCTTTACAGCCAAATCTGGCTTTTAGTTCTCCTGGCTTAAGAGAGAGAATGGGATGGTTATTTTCAAGCATCAAAAGCATTTCTTCTCTTTAGGCAGAAAGGGTGAGGGGAACTCATAATCCTAAAATTTTGGTGTTACTTGAGTTCTTTCCTCTCCTAAGAAAAAAAGAAGTAATCTTTCAGATTAGAAACAAAACAAGGAAATAGGAGATCTGGGGCTGTAGAGGACTTCTTAGCCTGGCAGTGTTGCTATATGAAGGTGTGGTGGTGCTAAACTTGTCTTTTAGCATTGTAGCGTGGTCCTTATGCTCCTCACGCCTAAGGTCAGGCATTCAGGTCAGCCTGACCTGCCAGAGGTATCTGCTCATGTTTCTTCCCTGCCTGCCTTTGCCTTTCCATGGAAGACCAGCACTTCTGCACTTGGCGCCCGCTGCGCAAGCACCTACCTCGGTAGAAGAACCACTCCATCCAGTGCTTGAAGTCTCGGAGATTGCAGTCACATTCCCAGGGGTTATCCCCAACCTGGAGTTGCTGCAGGCTGGTTAGCGGTTCGAAGGTCACCCTGTCCAGGCTCTGCAGGCGGTTGGACCTGAGAGAGAGGGAGCGGAGAGCGGGCAGGTCGTCAAAGATGCCTGAGGGTATCTGGGCCAGGCCATTGATGGAGAGATCCAGCTGGCGCAGCAGAGCTGTGTGTTGTAGCAGGTCCTTGTCCAAGGCCCGGATGCTATTGTTCCTCAGCTGGAGCTCTGTGAGGTTCCCCAGGTCACTGAAGATGTTCTGAGGGAGCTGGTCCAAGAAGTTGTTGGATAGATCCAGCCTCTGTAGGGCAGAGAGGTTGGAAAACACTGCTCCAGGCAGGATGCTGAGTTTGTTGTTGAGAAAGAGGAAGGTCCTGGTGTTTGTGGGAATGTCTGAGGGGATGGAAGAGAGGCCCAAGCCACTGCAGTCCACTTCCAGGTTGCCACTGTTACACTTGCAGGAGGAAGGACAAGCGAAGAAGGACTCAGCAGCGCATAGCGACAGCCAGCAGCCAAGGACTGGTAGGTAAAAAACAGGGGAGAGAGTGTACGTGTGTTAGAGCAGTGCTTTCCTATCCTCACCCATCGCTGCCCTGAGCACAGCTATGGCTACAACATGACCCTCAGAGCAGGACTCTTTGCTGCAGTGCCCTGCAGTGTAACAAGCTTCCTTACAGCTACATCCCTTTACTGCAGGCCTGCACCCTGGCAGCATGACTTTCCTCTTAGCCTGTTTCATCATGAGCAAGCAAGCAAATATCCTTCCACTTTCACAAGGAAGTTGGAACAGTGCATCCCAGAGGACTTTGCCACCAGCTACTAGAGCACGGAAACCTGTCAGAGGAGGATGGAGCAGAGAGCAGTGGGAGGTGTCACCTCTGGTAAAGGACAGGTCTTTCTAAACAGTCAGGGTTGAGAGAGGAGGGACAGGTATATATTTAAGAAGCTCTATTTTTTCAGAAATAGACACATCAATGAAAAGCATTAAAGAAAAATGAAAACAAAACAACCTACAACCTATATCTCAGTGGTGCTCCTGTAGTTTGAATCCTAATCTTTGTGATAGGTTAGACTCAGGTCTGAGTTAGCTTCTAAATCAGGGTATCATCTGCTTTCTGTATCCACATGGTGTTGCATGGGCCTTGTGGCAAGAGTCTTTTTTATGAATTAGATTACATTACAAAGGGATGACCAAGAAAGCTGTTAAAAAGTAACAATGAGACCCTAAACCACTCAATGCCTGGTACTTGCCATTGCTTTCAGAATGGTTTCTGAATCCAACAGCAATAGCCCCACAAGTATCTCCTAATTGCCTATATCATTGAGGTGAGGAAAAAAATTGCAGGTTGGTAGTTGAAGAAAGGGATGTTAGGAAAAGTGTTAGCATATACTCCTTTGCTCCTGCAGTGTCTCAAAGGTAAGGTTGGACAATCCACAAACCAGCATTTCTTAGAGCTGTTGTGGATCACCATTCCAGATGTGGGTCCAGATCCTGTGAGTGGCATCAAGGCACTTATTACCAACCCCCCCCCCCCGGGAGCCAGTGGCTTTTAGAACTCTCATTTCTGTGACAAAGAAGTACCAGCAACTGGAAAGTAAGCTTTGTGCCTCCTGTCATTAGAGAAGTGGGAGTTATGTTTAAGCAGACTAGGTAAAACATTTGCATCCTTCATCTTAATTCCTTTTGTGGAATTGAGATTAGTTTCTTCAATGTGGGAAGCAAATTCTGCTCCCTCACTGTTTTTTAAGGTGACAGGCTTGAGCATCTGACTAAAAATGAAGCAACTTTGTCTGTATGTCATGGCCTGTCCTTTCCCTTTCTTTCTTTTCTTCAGAGAAGGCAGTCACTTAGGCTTGGTAGAGTCTTTCTAGGAGTGAGTTGTAGCTAAGGTGGATGCATTTATTGTCTCACTGTTTTTTCCTGGACTGGAAACCAGGTTCTTCTGTCCTGCTTTTTTCCAAAGAACCAACAAGCAGGTGTTTTGTTTCTTAATTGTGAAAGTACTGCCACAGGAGAAAGAGCCAGTGGAGACCCATGCTCTGGAAAAGCTCTGCCTGGAACAGCTCTGCAGTCAGCCATGCTCTTCCCATCTTCCCTCACACTGCTCTCTCCAGAGTTTAGTCTAATCCATAACCCATTTTTTTATATCAACTTGGCTTCTGTCAGCAATGCTGCCTTCATACTCAGAGGCTGTCATCCTGCATAGGGCCTTTTTGTGTTCCCAGCGATCCTTGTGAGAACTGGCAGGTTTGTGGACTGGTAGCCTAAGGAGAACCTAAGTGTCCAGAGGGAGTGTCCCTGCTCTTTTTTATTCCATCCATCTTTAACAATTCCTTCAATAATTTTTTTTCTGTCCTGCAGTTGGGATCTCAGGTGTAAATCAGTCCAGGCTGGGCCAATCTGTGTGCTGCTTTAATGATAATTATGGATCCTTATGGTGAAATACAAGAGATCTTTACCCTGAGCACCTCTGTGCTTTCTTGTCATGCAAAGGTTGGGGTCAACAGCAGGGATTTCCATGAAAGCAGACCATAGCCTGTGGACTGGTGCAGTGCAGGTACTGTCTGGCTGGCTGATATTTAATTCCATTCAGAATACATTGTGCTCTTGTTGTAGGGAGAGAATTAAAAGAATGGGAGCTAGAGTGGGGAAGAGAGCAAGCTGTGTGTCACTCAAGTGACCCTGTCTTTTCCAGGATGCTTAACAAAAGTACAGTATTAATAATAGATTGACAGCTGTGATGATAACACTTAGCTGCATTGTACACTAAGAAAGGCAAGAGCAGACTCTGTGTAATGATATACAGGTGGCATTCTGTTCAGGGCTTATCTCTCAAAATGCCTACCCCACCACCGGCCCTGACTGGGTCACTGTGGAGTTCCACCAGTATGTGTGCTGGCAGAGGCTGGTATAAACAAAGTCTCAGGCAGCTGGTTGTGGTTATGTTCAGGAATTGGATGTATGTCAAAATTCTGCAGTAGTGTAGGATGTGCCAAAAATGTCCTGTTACCCATATATTGCTTTATGCCCTTGAAAATCTTTTACTAAATTCATACAGAGGAGAAGGTCTGATTTAATTTCCAGTCCCTACAAGAGGCGCATCCAGTAGGATGTGAGCTGAGGCCAAGGAATTCATCACACTGGTTATGATGCAGCTCTACAGGGAAGAGAGGCAGGGAAACAATAGACAGACCTTGAAGCTGTCTTGCAGCCCTACAGAAGGATAGATAGTATGTGGTTTTATGTTAAGGGATGATGAAGTTACTTTGTGGGGTGTTTGGTGACTCTAGTAGGTGGCAGAAAGCTGAGCCGGGTATATCAGATTAAGTCAAGACTCAGTAGCATTCATTATAAATAATTTATACAGCAGTGTAGTCTGTGAGGATGGATTACAAAGATACCAATTACAAAGATACATGTTTTCTGGAGAAGGAAATAATTCCCCCAGCTTCTTATAGTGGCAGCCCCAAACTGGATCAGGGGGACAGGAACATGGGAAACCACAGACCTGCTTGATGCCAAGGCATGCAGTAGTTATGGACACTCTCCCAAGTGCTCCCTTTCCTCTGCTGCAGTCCCTAGGTGCTTCTCTGAAGTGCGGGTATGTTCCCTGAAGCCCACATCACCCTCACAGTCTCTGCTCTGCTCTCAGGAATACTGTAGCAGATGCCCCAGTCCACTGGGAAGATGCACAGGCTGAACTTTTACAATTTAATTTAGAAGAGATCTTCTTTATTTATTCCTTGATTTTCACTACATGTGGCAATGTCCAGTAGGAGAATTCTGCATTTGCATCCTGCGTCCCTTCTAAAATCTGTTATGACTTCTGCTGTGAAAGGCTGGAGCCTTGCTCAGCAGCCTATGTATAAGCCCCTACCATGGAGAGGAGCCTGCAGCTTACAGGGTGCCAGTCTGGAAAGTTCGGGGTGAATCTTGGTGCAGTGGTATCTGTCTTTCTGTTTCTCACCTGCCAGGCCCACTGGAATTCAGAAGCAATCATCACTCGCTGTCCCACTTTAAGCCCATCTTCAGCTTTAGAGTCTCACTCTCCCTCCCAGCTAGCCTGTCCTCTAAAGGAATCAGGAATTAGTTCAAACATCTCCATTCTTAGCTGTCCCTCTCCCCTCTTCTTAACCCTGATGTGACCTATTTTCTTTCCACTCCCTTGACAAACAGGATCACTGTACTTAGTACCTGAGTAGGCATTACTTACGACAAGCCTCTTGCCATCTCATGAGGAACCTGCTCCTCCACTGGTGGCCAGCACTTGTAGGCAGCATTGTTGTCTTCTCCAGCGTGTCTTCACATCCACCAGCCAGCCTGGCACACGGTCCCTAACGGAGGTGGAATGACCTTGTGGCCTGCCTGCCAGTTCCTGGAGGGGGAGAGCAGAGCAAAGCGAGTGGGATTCTGTTCCCTGGGCACTGAACACAGGGCTGGGCTCACTGTTGTCCTTTCCCCTCCCCAACTAGAGTTTTGCCTTGCACCAGCTTAGTTTTGGAGGAGAGATGGAGGGTGTTTCAAGAGGTGCAGCACGACAAAGGCACAATGTTAATTCGCTTTGAACATCGCAGTGCAGAAATAAGGCCTGATTCACCTAAGTGCTGAAGAGACAAGCCTGTGCTTGAATAGCCTGCTACGGTAGCTACATTCGCCTCAGCTCAAGGTTAACCTGATGAATTGCTGAGGTGACCCTGCCAGGGCAGCAGGCTCCAGCTCATTCCCTTTTTGCTCCACGCAGGCTGGTACCACCTGTGCATCCTCTCCCTGATGCACAGCTCAGGCTCACTGAAGTCTGGGCACCAGCAGCTACCAAGCTGCTTCTCCCCGCCCTACCAGTGCTTCCTTTCTCTTTTAAGGTAAAATGGATGTGGTGGCTAGAGCAGGGCTTAGCAGAGCATGGCTTCAGCTCAGGGATTTCACACTGCAGCAACTATAGGAGCTGAAGAGCGAGCGAGCCTCAGAGAAGGGAGGACCTGGGGCGGGGGAGACTGAGTGGGAGTGTTGAAAAGAGAGGAATTACATCTTAATTAGAAGAAGGAAAGATGCTCAGTCTAATTAGAAACCCAAAGACCATAAACTCTCCCCTGACAATAAGTGACTGACAACAGGTTCCAACTTCCCTCCCACTTCCCATTTGGATACAGGCAAGCAGAAAAAGGGGAAACACCACAGACCCTCCTGTCCCCTGCTTGCTCTCTGATGTACCACCACAGTCGTGGAGGCAAGTAGATGGACACATTTCAACCAGGGTACAAAAATAAACCATCCTCCATCTCCTCTGAGGGGCTCTGACAACATCCACAGCCATTATTTTAGCTGGGCGCTGCACTCCCACCAGGACACTCTCCCCACACACGTGCCAGCTGCTTCCCCTCCCCCAGGCTCCCATGACTGATTTGTTTTATATGGGAAAGTAAATCACCAGGAAATATTTAAAGTAGCGTCTCAATGAGAGAGATGAGCAGGTTCAGTGCCTGGACTAGTACATTTTGCAAGGCTATTTAGATCATTTACCCAAATGCCAATGCACCAAATAGATGAATACCTCTCACAGCACCAAAACCAATTCAGCCTTCACCCACTGCAGCCCCTCACTCCCCAAAACAAGCTGGTGCCTTTACCCTGCAGTCCCTGCTGAAGGAGAAGCTGCAACAAATAGCTGTCCCCATTCAGTGCTTGCACTTGCCCTGACTGAGGACACTTTCAGCATCCCCCATATCAATGCCTCAATCCTAAATGCCACCCCCTGAAGTCTCCTGTCCCCAGCTTTCAGTACCGACAAGGAGGATGAAAACTCGCAAGCACTTACCTGGAGGTCTCTGCCCACAGCCTCTTCCACCCGACTCCCTGGGCAGTGCCCAATTACAGCCTCTTCCTTCCCTCTCCCTCCTTGACTTTCACTCCCCGGCAGCAGGCTTTCCGTGTGCTCTATTTAACTCCCTACAGCACAGGAATAAACGGCAGAGTTAAGCTGACAGCCACAGAGCCTTATCTGCCTGCTGGATAGCGGGAGTCAATCAGCTCCAAATCCCATTGCTGAACAATCACGTCCTTGCTCTCAGTATCAGGGGCTGCCTGCCACGCTCTCTTTCCCTTTTCCCCACCTTCACTCCATCTAACTTTGTCAGGGTTATAGATAGCTCTGTTCCTTGTGTTCTTGCCTTTTGGCTCTGTTTTGTAACACCCCATCTGTATCAGCTGGCTCAGATCCAATCAGGGGGGCTAAGCTTTTTTTTTAAAAAAAAAAAATAAATAAAACCAAACAGCTTCCATGGGTGCTTCGTGATATGGCTTCCCTCTGCTTTCACCCCTCAGCCCAGGCCCCCTCTCAGGCCATGAGCTTGTGTCCCCCAGCCTGCTCACTGCTCTGTACAATTCAGCCACGCCATCCCCAGGCAACAGCTGGGGGCTGAGAGCAGGACCAGCATACCCGGGCACGAGGACGGTGACAGGGTCAGGGTTTCTACCCCTAGCTCCTTCTGCTCTGGCAGGGCAAGTCTAGCTCTTGCATTTGTTTCTGGTACCTCACGGGCGCCTCTTTCTCTCAGGCAGCACCAAGAATCAAGTACAGAGTGCAGGGTGGGAGGAGCAGCCATGTATAAATAAGCCCTTTCCCTATGTTTAGAATTTATTACAGTGTATAGTGATTAACACCTGTTCAGGCTTTAGTGCTGTCTCCTGTGCTGCAACATGCACAAAGATGGAGGCGCCTTGATAAACCCAAGGTTATTTTAAAAGCATGTCACATAAACACACCACTCCCTGCCCCATAGATAGCAGCCACCCTTTGTGCACTTACACACGTTTCTAAGACTTAAAAGTGGGTATCTTCATGTACGTATGCAGATATAGTTGCCAATCTAGTTCACATTTACAAATATGTGCACAGAGCTGGGCTTGCACACGTACCAGGGACTCTTCTGTAACCCATATTTATCAACATCCGTGTCTTGCACAAAATTGCCTGCTTCTCCAAGTATAACATATGCTCAGGTGGCAGAGCAGTGGATTTGGAATAGGTAGAAGTTCCTGACTGCTGAAGTGCAAGGGGCAATGAGCTGCTGCATTTATACCTTGAGGGAGTATGTTTATGGAGAAATTTTAATTCCAAGGAATCAGAAAAACCCAGTTTCTCCCACGCATCTATTGCCCATGAATGTTAGACCTTTCGTGATTAATATTCTGCAGCCAAGAGACAGCAAGGAGGCAGAAAGGATTTTTGAGGGTTTCTTTTTTAAAGGTTTTCTCTGACTTGTCTTGAATTCTGACTTAATTAGCTGTTTCACTGTGGCCCAAGAGACGCCTTCTGCTCTACAGAGCACCAAGCCGGCTGTGCTCACTGCCAACACGGCACTGGGAACCCCGTAGTCCTGGGGCAACTAGCACCTGCCCACCTCAAGGCTCTCCAGAGCACCACCGAATCAGTCTGGCTGTTTTCAGCCTGACAGCCAGGGACTTCTCCAGCAGCGGGGACTCTGTCAGACCTAAGAGTGTCCCCATATGCCCCCAGTGCAAGAGGAGAGGCACCATGCTGTCCATTCTGAACTAGCATGGCATTGCCTGGGTTTGGGGGCTCAAGGCTGATCAGCATTGCTGGAGCTCTGAATGCTCTGAAGTCACCCAAGGGCTCCACAAACCAGGCTTTCTTCCGGGCTTACTAGATGGTTCCTTCTCCCTGGAGCAAGATGTCAGCCGAATGCCCTGTGATCCATGGGACACAGTGTCCAGAGCTTTCTTCCACGTGCCTGGAGTTGAATCCCTTTTCCAGATTCAGGAGAAATGAACAGAGTAGCCTGTGGGGCTGGTGATGGCCTTTTCTTCTTGCTGTTTGATATAGGACAGTAAAAGACAACTTTTTTAGTTTCAGCTCAAAGCAACAGAATGAAATCATCCATTTCTGGCCCATGGGCTTTAGTGGCCCAAAATACACTGAGCTGAAGTGCCACTTGGACATTTGGCCTGCTGTCAGACTCTAGAGGACTCTCTAATGAGGATTCCCCTAATTAGCTTGAACAGGGAACTTTACTGCTGTGGGGGAATGCTCAGGAGATTGTAATGACTCTGCATCACTTGCCAGGGCATAAAAGCTACAGCAGGCTCTCTCTCAGTCTTGTGCTTCCCTTCTCCCTGCCCAGACACCAGTAATGTTTGCAGTATTACTCTAAAGCTTTAGCTTTCTTGAGTAGGGTCCCAAGGAGCATGCTGTGAGGGTGGAGAGGGTTTCAGTTTACTGCATCCACATACTGTTTTAGTAACACTTCCCAATTTTCTGGTACCTTCTATCAAAAGCTTTCCATCTGCTCCACAAATGGCTCCTACCATAGTTGTAGGTGATGTTATTTTGTATTTAATGACCCCCAGAAGTAAGGCTGAGGTCATAGCCAGTAGTGCCTCTGCTCTAGGTAGGTAAATAAAGCTATCCCATTTGCCAGATGGGGACACTGAGGCTAGAGAGTCAGGTGACTGTGTAACTAGGATGAGCCACCATCAGAAACAGAGCCAGCAACTTCTATCTCTCATTCTCTCTCCTAGTCCTTTGCACTAACCCTTGGATCACGGCTCAGGGATCAGACTCTGTTAACAGCCTGGCTTATGAGCATTGGCAGGGCATGTGGGTGACCTATATTACAAAAGGGTAGGTAGCAGAGGCTGCAACAGATGCCAGGGATAAATTATCAGGAGATACACAGACATTCATCCCTCCCCCACATTCTCCTTGACGAGCAATGGCAAAGTCCCTTTCCCCTTTCCAACGCTGAATTGCTTCAGCCTTTACCAGAAAAGTAGGAAGGTAAGAGAGGGAATGGAGGGCACTTGAAGGAGATTATCTTTTTTGCCTCCCCTTTCCTTGTTGCTTTTAAGGTTCTTCTTTTATTACCATCACTCCATAACAGAGGGGAACAGTGGTACCCTAGCATCCAGCGACTAAAGCATGTTGTTCTATGTATGGCCCTTCATCAGTCTTTGCAGGGCAAGAGTCAGGGAGGGCAGGAAACACATCACCATGTAGCCTCACCACAGCAGCTGCAAGTTCATAAAGTAACCTGGCTGATGAGTCCTAGTGGGGAATCGTGCTGCTGACAGTACCACAAGTGGGTTTAGATGGCACGAAGATGATGCCCATTCTTAGTCCCCCAACAGACCTGATTCAGTCTTGCAAATGATTGACCACAAGAAGTCACATTGTCTCAGCAGCAGTTCCTCGTTTATTGTCTATTTGGACTGGAAAAGCACCCAGAGGTGGCAGCCAGGCTCAGCAGCACTGTAGAAATGTACGGTCTGCATCGCTGCCCCAGTGAGCTGCTAAGCTAAGTAGCTGGGGGCTTCATTTCCATCACTTACTGATTTATTAACACGTGTTTAGGATTCATTAGTGTTGTGCTGTCACAATCAATGGAAAGCATATTTTAAATTCATACTAGACACCCAGCTGGAGAAGAAATGGTGCCATCTGACTTGCAGCGATCAATCGCAGCTCGGTGGAACATCTCATACAGAAAGCTGTAAAGTAACTAGAAAGTATGCAAAACCCACTCAGAATTGTAAAGGACTCTGCCACATTCCTGACTTGAATAAAAACCTTGCCCTGTTCTCTGGAATGTGAAGAGGTCAAAAAGCTTCTGATCTTTGGAATGACAGTGCGTAGGCACCTCTGAAACACAAATGTGATTTGCATTAAAAAATGTTTCCTCCTGAAGCCCCTCCGAGAAAGATCAGCTTTATTCCCATTTTATAGAGAGGTAAACTATGATACAGGTAAAAATGGCTGCTGAGCTTTGCTGAAATTTCAGCTGCCTCGCTTTTGATACTTCATCATGAGCCCACATCAGTTCCCCACTCAGGAGTCTCGAAGCTGCCAAGTGCAGTGCTCGCACTAGATCACTTGGGGTTGTAAATGCTCTCCTGTCCTGCAGAGATGATTTGTAGGGCTTATCAAAGTTACACAGTATAAAGGAGTTTTGGCTGGGCTTTCCCAAAGTTTCCTGACAGGACTGTGGCAAAATTGGGAGAGAAGCCAGTTTTCTTGATTCCTCATCCTGTTCCTTAACCAGGAAACATTATTTGCATTCCAGGCCTCCCTGACCAATGCACAACAATGAGACTGGGAGATGTTGGAGGGGCTGGAAATACCAAGGGCATCACGCCTCATCAAACCCTCTGAGAAAGCACAAAACATCCAAAGGGAAGCCAGGGCATGTAACACCGATGGGAAACACCCAGGCTGCTGTGGAGAAGTGGGATTCCTTAGGAAGCTGTGGAAGCAGGTGGGGAGACTGGGATATCCAACACAGGAGTGACAGGAAAGTCCCAGCACAGCAAGAGTGTGGCATATGGAGGAGGCCCAGAGCAGCAGGAGGAGGAGAGCTGAGGGGGCAGTTGACAGGAAGAAATCCAGCCATGTGGGTGCCAGCATCTTCTCCGAGTATTATTGAACGCGACAGACCACGTGAATGTTTCCTCCGTGCAAAACGGAGGCAGCTGAGAAGGGAAGCGGGTGAGAGAGTGGGAGAGTGGCTCAGAGGAGAGACACGTGAGCTGGCTGCCCAGTTTCCTCCTCTTTTTCTTGCCACAGAGTGATGTTTTTGTTCTTCTCACACTGTTGGCAAAAATTGGTAACTGAGTGAGATGTGGAGGGGGGTTCTACATGAAGGCTGAGATAACATTTTCTGATCCAGCCAGGAACAGTTGGCTGTGGGTGGTGGCTTGTCACCAGCCCTGCCAGTTTTAATCCAGATCCCAGTTTTTCTTTTTCTCTCAGCTGTGAAGAGCCTTCTCTGCAACTTTAATTTCCTGCAGGGGTTAATCCCATGGTCAGTAGTAGCTCAAGCCCTTAATCCTTGCACTCAGTCCCTTGGCAGGACTGCGGCCACTCCTGACCCAGCAGGTCTGAGGGAGGCACGCTTCTGCTTGCAGTTTCTCCTTTACACTCCACGAGCATCCTTCAGCTCACTGGCATTTAAAATGTCACTTCTCCCTTCCTGGCAAGTGTACCCTGGGGGTGGCTGGGTGGGTGGCACACCCCAGGGAGAGGCTCCAGGCAGAGAAGGCGGCTTGGTGGGAGAATCCTGGTTCTGTGGTCCTCATTCCACTCCCCACCTCACACACAGGTATTTTTCCGCAATTCTTAGTCGAATGGTGCTCTCAATCCCAAAGTGTTCTCTTTCTTGGTTTTATTCGGGTAGTATTGAAGAAGGAGGGTATGTATTTGTGAAAGATTCTATAAGGGCTCAGAAAATTTGAGATGACCCAGTGCCTTCCATGGGTCTCTTACTAGGGGCAAAATATGCAGCAGATCCCTAAGAGGGAAGGTGCCAGCCTGTCTTGAGATGAGAGATACATTTACACGCACAGAGTAGTCGATGGAGAGGCATCAGTTTAGCAGCAAGATAGGGAAATGTAAGGGGGTTTTATCAGTATAGGATCTCAGTTCACAGTTCTGTCCCTGGAATGCTAAGCCGGATGTCTATCAAACAGTACAGCTGAACTGCCAAATCAAGGGGCTTCCAGATTAATACCAAGAAGCCCCTGTTATATCTTACAGGGGCCAAGGCACTTCAGCCATAAGCCTTTCTCCTTGGGCTTCCTTATTCCTAGAATCAGGTGAGCTTCTGCAAGCCTGGGTGATCCTGTGCACACAAAATGTCCCACACCTGCTTGTTTGCCATCATTCATGTGTTCATTAGCCCAAGAAGTGTCTTTGCTTTTTTTCGTAGTCTGTGTTCTGAAATATGCTGGAACCCCAAGCTCACTAGCTTTCCTAGTACTTGACTCTTGCCTCTGGTGGAGAAGCCAACGTGAATGAAAACTGCTGCCACCTAAGCTGCTGCGTGAGAGAGTCCTTCCTCCTCTTCCTCACCCAGCACCTTGGCTGTGATTTCCTGGCTGCCAGCCTCTCAGAACAAGACTACTGGCTGCAAGGGTAGGGGCTTGCCACTTCAGCAGTTGGAGCAGGAGGAGAGAAAGAAGGTAGAAAGCACAGTGGGACAAGGGAAGAACTTCACTGCTGTCTCACCTCACAAGCCTGTTGTTCACAGGGTCAGGGACCATCCATGTGTGCACAGCAGTGAGGCAGAGCACAAGATGCCAGCAGTAAAAATCCTCGCTGCTTTTACCGTAAGGGGATTGGTGACCCAGCATGCACACAGCTCCTGGCAAACCTCCCAAGGAAAGCCTGACTCTCATTGTTCACACATGATGCATTTATAATGAACTCTGAAGGAGACCTTTTTCTGCCTTAGTGAGTTGCATAGATCTGTTTCACTTGGTTGCCACTGTGGCATGAGGTCCGTGGTGCTGCCTCTTAGAGAGACCTTGGAACTTTTCTTCTGCTTCCCTATCACCCCTCTATCACCTTCCCAGAGCATCCAAGAGGGGCAGCCCTGCAAAGCCCACATGAACTGCATGGGGTCCAGACTGCTGCCTGCAGCTCCAGTGATGCCTGAGGATCTCTGGGACACACTTACACACTTTACAAGCTGGGAACATTGCCCATAGCTCAACAAGATGTGGTGACAGCTCTCACAACCCAGAGCTCCAGCCAGGATCCTTGGATGCATCTGGGTTAGCACACAGATAGCCTCACTCTACAGAGCTTGGTGAGGCTGAGAAAGGTCTTCAAATCTGATGTGACTTTAGTTTTCTGGAGGATTTGCAGGCACGGAAGAGATACATGCATGGCAACATTCACATCCCATCAAAATCACTAAAAGTAAGTGGTGGGGAGAACAGGGCCCAACCTTCAGCCCCTCTGCCCCCACACAGGTACATCGCAGCAAAATTGCAGCAGCATCACACTCGGCTTTGGGGAGCACCAGCAGCAGAGAGCCTCACCAGGAGTGGAAAGACAGCCCAAGTGATGAGTGCTAAGTCAAGTTGCCTCTCACAGGTTGTCTCCAGACTCAGGATGTGGTCCTACTTTTTTATTCCTCATGTGAGAGCATGGTCCATGGGGAATCAAGCTTCCTAACTTCCCAGCCTCCTTGGAATGAGGAGGAGCATGGTAGCAGGGCCTGTCTTCAAAGTAATATCCTTTGCTTGCAGTCGTGAAGTTCAGACTTGTATGGCCCTGCTGTAAACTTAAGTCTTAGTCCTCCCTGTGACAAGTGTGGGGCATTGCAATGTAAAATTAATAGAAAGTCTCTTGCCTTCCCATTCATAAAAAAGAACCAAGAAAGTGTCATTTTTGTTTTTTTAAAAAGTTGCACTGTGATAAATATGCCATTTGGCTTGCAAAGCCAAGCACTTAAATGTGAGTTAATACCTGCACAACCTTAATTCAACCACTTGCATGTACACATTATAACACAGCCTTTGCTTACCTGAGCAAGTGCTATTTCTTTTTTTCACAGGACCCTGCCCAATACTCAGTGCAAATGACATGTGATACTCAAGCTGACAATGAGGATGTTGTAATAAATAAGACTATTTTTATATGGTCAGCATTAAATATTAAACCACAGTTTTGGCAGGTGGCCACAGCCTGTACATTCCTAATTTTGCGGGTGCCCAACATGAGACCCTAGAGGCCATTTTGCAGAACTGCTGAGCACTCACAGCTGTTTTCCAAAATGCTGGCAGCTTAGCCAGCAAACTAGTACAGTCTTGAGGACTCAGTGCCACCGAGAGCCAAGAGGCCCCAAGCTCCGGTTCTGCACCTGCTGTGCTTTCCCCATGCAGCTAAAAGGCAAGTCTCTTTTCACTTCAAAAGCAAGAAAAATAACCAGTCTGTCTTGCCTCATCAGGAGCATAAATTCTCTATCATCACCTACCTACAAGGCAGCTATAGCAGCAAACATCTTCAGAACACCACAAGACAATGAATAATGATGTATTGCCTCCAGGGCTTAGATGTCAGGCAGTAAACAAATAAAAGGCACACACTTTGCAGTACCAAAAAAAAAAAATAGCCCCCTGCTTCACTCCCTGAGCACTGTGTAGCCAGTGCCTTAAATGGGGCAGTTTATGAAAATACAGCATGTGATCCTACCAGTCAGGACTGCAACCTGGTGCAGACGGCACGCTGCCCCCGATCCCAGCGTTTCCTAACTTTCAACTGCTTGTTTTTGCAATGTGAATGCAACTGTATTTCACATAATCCCACCCCTCGCAAATGAAGCAACTTTTATTTCCATCTCTCCAGCCTGGAATTGAACTGGTTTGTGGGAAGAAATACATCTTGCTATTAGGAAACCCTCAGCCACACAAAGCATGTTTGTGAGCCAGCATTTTAGTACAGCCATGGCAGGAATAAGATATGTATTCTGATGCAGTAGGGACAAAACCAGCCCAGGACTCCAGTTCCAGCTCTTTTCCACTGAGAACTGGAGTGTGTTTCATTTATGTACTACTCTGGAGCATTACCTAGCTGGAAGGAGTGTCCCAGTGTGGCCATTTGAATGACAGCTTGAGCCACCCAGGGCTGGGACAGATGTCAAGCACTGTAAGCAGATGCTTGTAACCATACATGGCAAGTGAAGGAAACCGTTTGGTCTCTTTTGAATCAGCAACAGGCAAGTGCTAAAGAGCCACTGAAGAACTGCCCAGAAATGCTCTCCCGCAGGCTTGAGGCTTTACCCATCCTGTTCCAGCCTGTGCTGCTCCCTGGATGCTCCGGTCCAGGTATCCTCATGACCCTGTGCTGCTACTGGCCCTCCCTGCTGCACAGAGATTCAGGTCTGCCTTCATCAGACTTTTGTGGTGCTGAAAAGCCTAGAAAATCCTTTCTGCATCAGGCTTAGAAAAGCCAGATGAAGGGCAGGAAGCCAGAGTAGTTTGTGAAGATACCTGAATGGGGAGTGCACCTTGCTGGCATGTGGCATTCACTTTGCTGGAGGCAAGGGTGAAGCTATGATCTGGTATAAAAATTACATAAGAAGGCTTCCCCCCTTTTTCTTTGCAAACAGCTGCTTTGCTCAAGATTTACCATAATTCCTCCAAGTGGGCAAGATACACCAACAGAGACTGCACAGATGTCTGACAGGGAGTCAACTCCCCCAAGCCTTTCGCTCATGTGGAATAATTCCCTTGCAAATGTTGTTTGCCCACAGCAGTTAGAGGAAGATCCACATACACCCTGCCCCCCAACAGACCTGAGCAACAAAGCTCAGAAGAAAAATGGTCCGCAATTCTGGAAGGCACCCCCTCCTCCTCACTGCTAGAAATGTCCCCTGCTTCGTGACAAGTCCCTGTGTGCCCTTAAGGGTCCCTCTGTCTAAACCCTGCAATAGCAGCTGTTCCGGCCCTTTCCAAAATGAGATCTTAGTTTCTCCCTCCATCCTTGGATGGCAGATCAGGCACCAGCAGCAGAGCAGTGCTGTACCCTGCGTGTTACTGTTGCTATCAGGGATGCACTGGATGTGGCACATTCAGGCTACCTGACAGTCCACACGGCAGTCCTGGGCCCTGGCTCGGTCATGACCTGGTTGGAACGACAGCTCCAAACATCCTCTCTCCCCAGTCCAGGAGAGCTCTGATTTTACATGTCTCTCTTAATTAGCTTGAGATGCAGTGGCAGTAAGAAACTGGGCAAGCAGAGGGAGAAGGGGGTGGGGGGGCAGAATGCCCTGTGTGGGATGTATGTGTGCACATGTCTTTGCATGTGTATATATGCACACACGTACATATGCACACACAGAGAAACACACACTAACACTTACATATATACCCCTATCAATAGGGGACTTCACATCAGCTCATTCGGGACCTCATTCTCTCCCTTTCCTCCCAGGCAGAGACAGAAAAGGTGAGGAAGTTTCTCTGTGCTGCATTTCACCCCCACCCTCAGCCCTGTGCCTTCTGTCCAAAAGTTCAGAAATCGCAGGCTCAGCTTGCAAGGATGCTGGAAGCAACTTGGGTCTTATTTTTGGCTCTACTTGTGATATGGCATCCTTTGCTTAATGTCCTGTGGTCGTATCCGCGAGCTTTGTGTGTGAAATTGTACATGCGTGTGCATGCACGCACACACACATTTTCTTACACATATATATGGGGGACATACTAAAGAGGTGTATTGAGTTCTGGACCTGCTCAATTTTGGTCCTCACTTCTCCATTTTAGGTTGTTCTTTAAGACAGTTAAGACCAAAATGATACGCAGCAAAGCCACCACAGGTCAGGTGAGTGGCATCTCTCATGCAAGCCCTTCTCACAGCATCAAGGGGGGTACAAGAGCTACAGCTCCCCAGGAGCTGGCCGGTACCCTGTGACCACAGCAGCGAGCACTTAGCCTCAAAGCTGCACCTGAGCTGCCTGTGCTGCAGTGAAAGATGCTGGTGCCATTCACAGCTGGGAGAAGCTGTTCCAAACTGCCCACACTGAAACTGGACTGGAACCAGTACCAGCAGCCTCTGCGGCAGGGGTGTCGTTCTGCCTTATTGGGAAGATCGCTGCCCGTCAGCCTGGCACAGCCAGGACTCCTGCACTGTGCTGTCTGGTGCAGCCCCTGACCCCCACTTTCCTCCCTGGGGAAGCCAGTTCCTGGGGGGCAGCTCCACTGGTCTTGCATAGCTGGGGAGTGGGGGAAATACAAAGGAGAGAAGTCCTTACTTACCTCTCTCGGGCTGGGGTGGACCCTCCTGTGAGAACAGCAGCTCTTCCAGTGAACCCAGTACAATCCCAAAACAAATCCAGCAGAAAGTCCCTCCGTTGCCAGCTGGGCTCTTGGTGGACCCTAGCTGGCAGGAGCCCCTCTTAGCCAGCCACTTGCCCTGTGTGCAGGGCAGAGGAGCCGTGCAGTGAGATGGCAGTGTGGGAAAGGGACTATAATCCTCCGTAAATAATAAATAGAGGGAGAGGGAAAGAGAGAGAGAGGCGGGAGAGGGAGCGACTGCGCGCAGCGAAGTGACAGCTGGGGGTACATCTGCGATGGCAGCAGTACACGCACAGGAGCGCGCACAGACAGTGCAGAGGAGTCACCCCGTCAGGCAGGCAAGATCTGCTCCGAAACACCCAGAGGACAGAGCTCAGGAGGTTTTCATTTTTCTTAACCCATCCTGGAGAAAGGGCAGTTGCTGTCAGTCCCTCTCTCTCCCTCCGCCCCCTCTTGCCACCATCCCTCTCTGGTGCCGGAGCCGAAGGGCTCAAGGAGGGGTGAGGAGATGCCAGAGCGGGGGGAGCTCCTCACAGCCCCTCGGGAGGCAGATTGGTCAGGCACAGGTTATGACAGGAGGCACCGAGCCAAACACCTCCTCCCCTCCCTCCATCTCCCCCCTGCCTGGTATGGCTGATGACAATAAAGCCGGAGAGACAGGCGCGAGGAGGAGAAGGGAAGAGCCCTGGGTTTTGTATAGGGGTGAGGTGAGCGGCTGCAGCAAAGTGGAGGCAGCAGGGAAGAAAGCGAGGGGCTTGGGAGCAAGGCACCTCCTTTCCACCGGTGCTCCTGAGGCAGTGGGGGCAGGGAGCGCATCCGACAGACTTCACCGAGAGGTGCCCACGCAGGCTGGCCGCATCCTGCCCGGCCACAGTGGGCATCCCCACCAGCTGAGCACGCAGGCTGCTGTAATGCTTCCTTGCTTGAATGCAGCACAAGCCCGTGTCTGTTTCCTTGGGGATTCAGGGAAAACTTTAGGAGTGCTGGTAGGGGGTAGATGGGATGAGGGGAATGGGTGGAAGAGAGGAGTGTTTGCACCCACGGTTCAGGTTTGCTCCCCTGAATTTAATGTGCGGCCGGGGGAGTGTGCTCAGCCGTATGTCCAGCACAAGTGTCTGGTGCAGCTACATCCATGCAGTGACAGAGATGTGCCCTGCCCTCCCTGACACAGCCTGTGCCAGTACAGGTGTGTGGTGAGCACCCAGATCCAACCCACTGCCTCTGTCAGGCTTTCCTCTGTGCTCTCCCACGGGCTCCTGCAAACCCACCCCCCCACCCCCCCAAATCAGACCCTTTCCTTGCCTTCCTCTAGCTTGCTGAGGACCTTGGTAGCTCAGGTTTGCAAGAATCACTCTTTTGGTGATGCACTTGAACTGCGTTTTTTGTCAGGTCCAGTTTTTGTTCATTTTAATTTGCCTGGAGGTTGTTTTTTAAGTAAAAATTTTAGGGGACTTCAAGTAGAAATCTGAGTGTGCCAGCTTGGCTGCTGGCTCAAGAGGGAAAACGGGAGTATTTCAGAAACAGGGAATGAGGAATGCAAAAGGACAGTATGGGCAGAGCTGCTCTGCTGCTCTGGCACCTTCTTCCATTTGAATCATGAGTTTTATTTAACCATTGGACCGGCTCCCATGAAAACAGGTTGTGAATGGCAAGGTAAATCTCGGATAGCGCTCTACAGGATGTAATCTTGAGGCTTTGTTACGCTTTTTTGTTGTGCGGCAGGCCCATAAATTAAACCTTGGGGAAAGCTCCTTCTGAGAACAGCATATGGATAATCAAAGAAAGAAGCCAGACCAAAAGAGAGACAAGCAGAGGATGAGCTAATGAGGCAGACATGCTCAACGGAGGGACGAACAGGTGGAGGAGAAGGCTTGTATCTCCACAGTGAATGGCAGCACATGCCTGAGAAAGCCAGCTGCAGCCATGCAGCAGGCACTGCTTGGGTTTGCAGGCAGAGTGCCTGCTGGTGGGAAGGTGTGCACAGGTCTGGGTAGCTCATCAACATTGTGAAGCAACATCTAACCGTACAAGGTGTGCAGCATTGCTTGTCCTTGTGTTGTATTTCATTGCTGGGGTGCTACAGTTACACAGGTGGTTTGCACATGAGTAGGAATAAAACTGTTAGCCATGATCTCTCTGAGGACTCTACGGTTGTTGTGCTGCACGGAAGGGCCACTCATTGTTTCATGGACCTCAGATCTTCCCACTCCTGCAGCATACTCGTTACCACCAGAGCAAAAAGGCTCATTAACGATCAGTTATACTTTGGAACAAGCAGACAGGGGTTTACTGCAGTTTTCTCCCTCTCACCTGAGCTTGTAGCATCATCCTTACTTCAGACTGAATCACTGCTTTCCTCCTTTCTCCCCGACCTTACCAACAGCCTGAAGGCACCCGGGTGACTATTTGCTAGTAGCACTGGAAGGGTGATTGTGGCCTGTTTCTCCTCAGCTCCCATGTCTTCATCAGGTCACCTGAATGTGTGGAAGTTTCTCACGGTTCTTGCCAGGAGCTACCAGTCCACACTGACTGGCATGGAGCAATCCTGCTAAGTGTGGTTCCCTGTGGTAGGTACCATCCAGACAGACAAACTTGACTACAAGGCAGAATAGCCTCCAGCTTTGCTTTCAATGATCTCTTCAGACTGTGCTGTGATGTGAAGAGGAGAGCGGTGCTCACTGCCACTCCATGGGGAATAGGTAGAAATGTGTGTTGGACCACTAGGAAGGAAAGAAAGGGCTAGCACAGAGAAGGTAAGCGCAAGCCCTACAGAGAGGTTGGGGGTGCAAAGTTTGCATCCAAAGAAAGAAGCTTGCTGATGGATGGCACAGACAGGCTAGACATGGCTGTGAGCAGGGTGGAAAGAGGAAAAAAGAGAATGGGAGACTGCTTTCTGTCCCTGCCACTGGCCACCGGTGCAAGCCCCCAGGTACTCTCCTTCCTCATGTTGCAGGCAATTCTGTCCAAGTTCAGTACGTGCTTCTCATGCCTCCTGGGCAGAGGCAAGGATTCACAACCAGGGGCTAAGCTCCTTTCAAAGAACAATTTGAGGCTAGGTGTTCCCACTGGCACAAACACGAGCAATGGAGTAAGTCTCTGCATTGCAAGGTTAGTTATGTAGGTATCAACTCCTCTTGAAGTCTCATAAAAACTATGTCCTGGGTAATGCTCAGTCCCATTGATGGGATCTGCTGTGATAAGGGGAATAACTCTTTCTTGAGATGGTTTTAAAGGATAATGATGAATTTATTTAAAGCTACATACCAAATCGGATGCGTGGGCTTCATTGGACTCGGCAGCAACAGCACTGTTTGCCTTCTGTCATGGACTGTCGATTTGTCAGCAGGGGCACTGAGCCAAACCATGCCTGCGATAGCCCCACTGAAGCTCATGAATCTTCACCCGGGCTGGACTCAGCCCTGTCCTTCCTCCTTTGTTTGCATTCTTTGTTCGGTCTGGTTTGTGTTCTGTGAGGCTTAGGGCAAGGCAGCTCTGCAAAATCATTCCTTTCCCCATGTACAGGCAGTCAGATTCAATCTACAGCAGGGAGAGATGGGTAAGAAGTGTGCCTGTGAATGGGATTTTGTAAGATACACCAGCACTGGGAATGTGACACAGACACTGGTATAAAAGGCAGAGCTGATGCCAGGTGCCAGGGTCTCTGTACATGCTGCAAGAAAATATACCATTGCATACTCCAGTTTTAATTCATACCCATCTGAATTAGAGCATCAGATCATACTGTTAACTTAAAAGCACCCACATGGCATGATTCAGATTTAAAGGATCTGTTTCCCCCTTTGAAGCTCCTGCTAATTCAGAGGAAATCTGTAGGAACAGCAACACTACATCCACCTGATACTGGTGGTTATGAAAAAAGGCTCAAACTCTCCCTCTCTGTACTTCCTCTCTATACTTTTTCTCCCTCGCTTGCACTTGATATTCTATTTCAAGGTCCTGCTTGAGGCTGTAATTCCTGCAGAGCTCCTGGATTCAACTAGTTGACATACAGCCCTGTTGTTCCCTATCACTGTGCCAGGCTGCGCACGACTGCACTGGTTATTACGTGTGCTTGTAGGCAACCTACCCAGGGACAGCCAGGTTATTCTGTCAGGGAGACCCTGCACTATTTCTTCTCCTGTGGAGCTACGCCTTACTTCAGGAACATGATGCTGGGAATAGAAGAGAAATTAAGCCAAGAAATTAGGACGCACTTCATTAAGAAACACACACACACACATGCACATTTGCTTACCCCAGCGTGCACTAGGCTAGGACTAGGTAACGAAGCGCTACTTCTAATCGACACTTTTCCATCAAGTGCATTGGTATTTTTGTGCTTTTGTAGTGGCTTAGGAGCAATCTAAATCGCTGTTGTGTCCCCTTGAGACAAGTAGTTTTTCAAATAAATCCCTTCCTTGCACTGGCCTACTTTATTTCTGATTTATTTCTGGTGTGTGGTGCAGGAGTTGAGGCTGGGGTGATCAGAAACATCCTCCCTGGCCAGGCAAATCCACAAAAAACAAAGCTGAAAGCTCACATGCTCAATCTCTTGAGGGGTTTTGTGTGGTATTCTAGGGGAGGTTGTCTGTTTGTTTGGTTTGTTAATTTGTTTGTAGCTCCATCATGTTTAATGGGAGGGAGGTGTCAGTACCTCAGTACAGTCAGTGTCCTCTTTTCCTCTACCTTGTTAAACCTCTGACTCTCACTTGGCAGCTTTGATCCCCCCCCGATGCTTATCGTTTACACTTGGAAGCAGGTTGCAATTGTGATTTCCATCCCATCACTTCAGGCGAATATTTACTCCTCCTTTCCTAACTTGTGTTTGTCTTTCTCTCTCTTGCACATTCCTCTTTTCATCCTCCTCCCCCTTTTTGTTTCCCATAGCGGTGGGTGTGCAAATTAAGCTGGAGTTGCTCCAACGCAAGTTTTGGATGGCCATGCAACAGGTAGGAGCATCAGCAGTTGTGCAGAGAGGCAATTTAATGCTCTTTGTCAGCTAGGTCGATGCTATATTACATCACATCCCATGGCATTTTGAGGAGGGCTTTTGTGAAATTCGTATTAAAAGGTCTATGAAGTAGATTAGTTTGAAGTCACACATTTCTATAATCCTTTGACAGCACTAATGCCATGTGAGCCCTGACTCTGTTCCACAAATGCTGTGTTGACAGTGTCAGCATCCTGGCCTGGCATTACTGCATGTGACACATCTAATTGTGGAAATATGTTTATGCTCATTCAGCCTTTCAGAAGCCTCATGGAAATCTGCAATTTTGGGCACATGGGAAAAAAATTCTACCGTCCTCTCCTAGCGTCTTGATGATGGTAACAAAATGCTATCAGCTTGCCAAAACAAAAATCATTTGCTCCAGGGATAAGCTTTCAGCATTGTCCTAATTTTGGACACTCTTGCTGGACTGAGAGAAATGGAATAATTAAAACAGCCCCCCCCAGTCTGAGAGGCAGGAAAAGTGAAACACCTTTCCCTTACTACCCAGAGGCTTTCCCGCCAGGCTTTGCTTTCAGGGAGGTATACAGGAGTGGTGAGACTGACAGGATAGAAGCAGCACACAGCAGAAGCAGCTCTCTGCTGTCAGGAGGGGGAACTGTCATCAGACTTGGGATGACAGAGAAGATAGAGGGGCAGGAGGCTGCTCGCTGGGAGGGAGCGCACGCAGAGAACGGGAAAATCCCAAAATTGGCTGTGGTGGCAAGAGCATCCTTGCAGGTGGGAGATCTCATAAACCTAACCTGAGCTAAAAAGACTTCTGCAAAGCACGTGAGCACATCTTGAAGCATCAGCAGAGCATGCTTCATTTTGAAAAAAAAAAAAAAACCAACAAACTCCTGAGTGCCATACTCAGGCAGCTCTGACAGAAACAAAGCCTGAGCATGGGTGTTAAGTGAAAGTGGGAAGCCTCATTAAAGAAGCAGGAAGGAGGCCTGTGTGCCAAGTGCCTGCAAGCCACAGCCCCGGAGGTGCTGGTACGAAAAAAGCCTGTGTACAGTTTCCCAGGATGTGGCCACCATTTGACAGGAATGACTAACACATTTTTGTTTTTTCTCTCTCTCTCTCCTGCTTTGCCGCATACTGTGCCTCCCACCCCCCAGCCCAATGACACTGATGTAAGTAGACAAAAGCTGAGGATGGGGAGGCATCCTGGCATGCCTTGACACAGCTCAGCTTCGTAATTGTGTCACTTGTGTGCGAGCATATTATAGGCACTGTCCCTTGTCTGTAGTCACTGGAGACAGTCCAAGCCTGTTGTAGGCTCTGTTTGTCTTCACAGTAATTAAGTGTCTTTGGCAAAGCTGAAAGTGCTCAGGGTTGCAGCGTCTCAGAGACCTGACCAACAGCAGGAGGACGCGGTGAGGTAGGCTGCTCTCTGAGAAGGGAGCTGTGCCTATAACGCAGTAGATGTGGTCTCAGAGCAACCAGGGAGCTCAGGTTCAGCTTTGCCCCCACCGGGGGCTCCCTGCAAGCTGCTGGTGCTCTCAGGCTGGGCTCCTCACCACGGTGCTACTGCTGCATGGCCATGCCAGCACCAGGCACTGCTGGAGCATCTCCAGGCCTGGAAGAGCAGTGGCAGCAAGTCTCGGTCTTCACACTGCTGAGGAAGATACCGTGAGACACGGGCCCTTCTTGTGGGAAACCACTTTGGTTCACCTGGGTTTCTGTTCTGATTTCCAGTCTCTGGGTGCTGTATTTGTTATCCCCCAAGGCCATAATAATGGTTCATCGTGGCCATATTTCTCTGCTGACCAAAGGAAGGAACCCACCAGGGACGAAGCACAGGGCCATCTCTATGCATATGGCCACAGAGACAAAACAACCCAGTGCTGGTTTGTGGTGAGACGATGCTTGCAGCTGTGGCTAAAGGGATGCTTTTAAACAGTCATACCTAAAGCCTCAAAAAGCCAGCTGGAGTCAGAGCATGAGCATGCAATATTGCAAACCATGGGGCTTGAAACAAACCCGGGCATCTCTGAGCCTCCTCTGAAGCTGAGGGACAGAAACCCGAAGCTATTGGTTTTGTTCTGCAAAACTGAAGAGGAGAAACAAATTCTAACTGAAAGTAATGGTCTTGTGATTTGAAATGGCAAATTCATCTCTTGTGGCTGAGAATCATCCAGAAAGGGGGCAGAGGTTTATGCATAAGGGTTTTGCGGAAATAAAGGGCAGCTAGCCGAGAGCAGACAGGCTACGTGACACGTCAGTGTCCTTCCCTGACCCCAGCAAACCTCTGGCAGGAAGGGGACCCCGTGTACAGAAAAGGCAACACCATGTCAGATTTCTTCCCTCTGCTGCTACAGAAAATAGCATTAAAAAATAACACAAAGAGACAGACACATGCAGCCACGGCACACTCAGAACAACCTGAAGGGCTTTGTTACTCACCACTTAACCCCTCATGTCCCCATCTGGTTCACTGTTGTGAAACACATGTCAAGTCCGGTACACAGAAACCCTAAATGAAACAAATGGATGGTGCCTTGGGCTACCTGAGCACCATTCACATCCTATTTTATCATTAGCTGTCTGGAGAATAAAGAAACCAACAGCAACAACAACAACAAAGTTCCTGCTGGAGAAGAATCCTGATCTAAAATACCATGCCATGTGTTTTAGTCCAGATACTAGCAGATGCTGAAATGCATGCTGGTTTCTCACTGGTACACAGTAACCTTTGCTTTCACAGCCAGAGCTTGATGCTTCCCCCCTTTCTTTACAAGTGCCACCTCTGCTCAAAGTGCACAGGTACTGCTGGAAGCGTGTCAGGGAGGCAGGTGCAGGATCAGAGCCCTTGCCAGAGGAGATGTTGCTCAGAGAGGTGGGGAGTACACAGAGCCACTGAGCGGCCAAGGTCGGGGGTGGTATGTGTTCATGCTGTAGAGTTCATCTTGGTGGGAACGCCAGCCAAATTGCAGAGCTTTATGGGATGCTGGTATAAAGACCTTTAGCTCAGCAGCCCCATGGCCCAGACTGTACGATGAAATCATGCTGTGGTTAATTCTCGGTTTTTCCTCTCCAGTGTAGTGCCTTCGATGGTGCCTGTCCACTAAGCTGTCAGGATGATGTAAGTTGCCCAGATTTCTTCTCTGTATCTGTGATGGGTGTGATTAACTGCCTGCTCTGTGGTGGTCTCTGTCTCCCCCCGCCCAAAAAAAAGGTATTGCCTATGGTCTCCTCACAAAAGGTTGCACAGCTGGGGCAGGTCCTTGTGCTGCTGAGACAAACCTCCAGTTTAGGTCTTCCTCACAGCAGTGAGTCATCAGCTGAACCTGGGCAGGGGCATGGGGATACCCACCAGTGACTTGGGAGAGTCAGTCTCCTCTAAGACTGTCTTACTGTCATCCCAGGTCTTCCAAAGAGAGTGGCTGCCAGCATGACACACATACCTCTTTGCATTTACACCACTGCTTCAGCCTTGGTCTCAGGCGTATTTGGGACAGGAGGTACTCTGCCCTGCAGAGGGGGATCACCAGAGAGTTTTTGTTCTGTGTTCACATAGGAATCCCTCTGAACCCTAGATTTTCTGTGAGACCTAATCTGTACCTCCATTTCCTGCTCTGCAAAACAAAAATAAGACCAGCACTGATACTCAGCGGTGAGGAGAGGGTTACTTCATGAGTGGTTATATCTCTGAAAGCAATAAGATACTGTTTACTTAAAGAGAAGTGCTCTCCAAATATACTGTTGCTTCCTGCAGGATGCCTCATCTTTTTAAGCGTGGCTCACAGCCTGCTAGGCCTGCACACAGCCCTGGCAGGAGACGGTCTTTGTCACAGACAGCTCATGAGCTAAATACCTCAAAATGGAAGCAGAGAAGGAAAAGTAAATTGTGTAAAACCAGGAGTAGCTGGCCCATGGGGCTAGGCATGGAAATACTGAGGCTGTTGCCATAAGCACAAGCCCACACCACTCCATCCTGCACACAGCAGTACGTACCAGAACACCATGGAAAAAGCTGTCTTTAATGTTGCTTCTCTTTCATCTCTGCAGATTCTGAATTGCTTCCTCATTGATAACAATGGCTTTATACTTGTTTCCAAAAGACTTGCAGAGGTAAGCAAGCATAAGAGGAGGAAGAGAGTGTGCTTGGCTTGTTCCTAAATAACCCACCAGAGCTGTTTAAAACAAATGAAGTTCAGTTGTGTAAAAAGGGTGGCCATGGTGTAATTTAATTCAGCTGTGCAAGGGGGAAGCCTCCAGGCAGAGTGACAGCACATTCTAGGTGAGGAAGGAGTTTGCGGTGATAAGGAAGAAACTAGTCAAAATATCTTTTTATTAGAAGTGAGGAAATTAGACTCCTTTCCCTCGGCACAGGTGCTACTGAAAGATGATCAGAGACGGTCCCAGAAGACAGGCATGCCCTGATGTGGGAAGGGAGGGGAGAGGAGCAGCATTTTTTAGTGTCTCTGAAGTCGAAGCAGGTGCTTTTCAGGAAAGAAAACTGAGGGGATGGTAAGAGAAAAATACCAAAGGCAAAAAGGAAGACAAAATCATTTAAGCAAATTGGGAACAGAAGCACACCTAAACTGGAGGATTTACTGGACTTGCAGAGGTGAAAGGAGTAAGGAAAAAGACTCAGAAAAGTAATAAAAAATAAGCAACAAAAGTTGCTTCCTTTCCTCCTGCTACCAGTGCCTCCATGACCGCTTCTAGAGAGCTGAAGGTGTACAGTTTGTGTTGTGACATTTCGTGCAGCCTGGGTAAAGGCAATGCTACCAGCTGCTGCATGGTTTAGCTATACATTTCTGCTCTCCAGTAAATTCACCACAAAACTATCCATTTCAAAATAATAAAAGACCATAGATTTGGATGTCAGAAAGTAGTGTGTTGGAACAGTCTCATAAACTACAAAGCAATGAGTCAATAGCAACAGTGGCCTTATAGAAGAAATGGGAAATTAAGTGGTTTTGTTACTGACCGAAGTGTGGATTTTCGTTGAAATTGCCATAGTACTGGAGTTAACAAATAGTGTGTGTATATTTCCAGAAGTCAGTAGATCCAATTCCAGAAATTACTTTTTTCAAGATGTGACAAACAAGATGAAAAGGAAATTAAATATAAAGTAACAGAACACCTAATGGATGTGGTTGGCACAAGCAGCACAGCTTCTATAAAGAAAGAAAACCTATCTTATCAGCTATAGTTCTTTGAAAGTGTGAGTAAATCAGGAGATAAGGGAGAATGGATTACCTACTGCATTTCAGATTTTCTACAAGCCTTTCAATTTTTCTACAAGATTTTCTATGGAGTCCCTTAAAAGAAGCTGTTACAGAAGTTCTGGTTTAAGAGTGAAACGTGAAGTAGCAGCAAAGACCTCAAAGTAGCTGGGACAGAAAAGAAAGAAGAGGAATTTTTAGACTGATATTTAAACAGAAAACATCAGCTGTATGAGTCCCATGGTTTCCCATCTGGGCTTGTGTTGGTTAGCATATTCAGAACAGGCTGGCAAAAGAAAAAGGTGAGATTGTGAATTCTGCAGGCACTACACAGTGAATTCAGAGAGGCCAGGATGAGAACTGTTGAGACTCACAAGGCAAAATGAATCAGCAACACAGTGGCACCAGGGGGTGACACAGACGGATATCGAGGGGGGCATATTCGAAGGAATAACCAACCTCTTTTCTGTCAGGAAAACAGCGTGACCTACCTGACACACTGAACATTCCAGTAAAAGTGCCCCTTCAATGATGCGGTGTGCCAAAAAAAACAGAAAAGCAAGGAAATCTTGAAAAATAAGGGAGAAAAATGCTGTAAATTTGTATTGGCTGCCTACTCTGGGAGGCCAGGTCCTGCTGTATGTTTGTGATGGGCTGGTAGTCAGGAGTTGCTGTTTCCTCCTCTGACTCCCATGCATTTTCAGAGGTGCTGTGCTGAGTCCTATGGCATGTATCCATTCAGCTAATGTCTGCTGTTTGTCCTCAGCACCACCCTCCTGGGCTCTGTCTCTGTATTTTTCCTGCATCTTAAGGAAAACGGTTTTTTTTTCCAAAATCTCACCTCTGAAAGATCTAACTAGCAGAAAAATTACATTATAGTAGATTTGGTGAATTATAAACATTACCCACATGCCTCCAAGAGCAAGCATTTTGGCTGGCACCACAGCTGTGGTCTCTTCCAGCTGTTACTTCTCTGACCTCTGAGTTCACCACTACTTTTCTTCTGATTTCTTTATGTTGTTCTAGTTACTGCTTTTATTTCCCAATGGCACCATGAGTGTTCACAGTGTTAAACCCTACAGGGAATTCAAGACAGCAGCAGCATTAAATCAATACCCTGAGTTTCACAGCCTTGCCACTTGGATGTTGCTGCATGGGATCACTTGCTAAGTGGCCTTCCCTGCCCCACCCCACCCCTCTTCCCTCAGTGCATCCTTTAACAGAATGCCAAAAAAAGTCCTGTTGCTGGATTTTTTGGGGTATTTTGCCTTTCTAGAGAAGTCAACTAGTTCACTGCCCTCCCTCCCTGCCCCACCGCGGACACCAGGACCAGCGAGAGTGGCTCAGCTGCCTGGGTCAGCATTTCAGCGCAGCAGCAGGGAGAAGGGCAGCCTGCCCACACAGTTCCTGTTCTGCCCCACCAGCCGGGATGGGAGGGAGTTTGTCAGATGCCAAAGGAGCCAGGGTGCTGTGCTGAGCCACATGGGCTGTGGCAGCTTCAGCACAAGCAGGGCCCCACATGCATCCCTGCTTCCTGGAGGAAGGCAACCGAGGAACTTTCATGTCCAAACCACCTGCCTCCTGGGGCAAAGTGCAAGCTAAGAATAACAGAGAGCTGCCAAAATGCCTGTGTCCTCATAGCCCTCGGGTGAGCAGCTGGTGCTGGAGACCAGCTCTGGGGGCTCTGAGGTGTTTTGCTCCATCTCTCTGCTCACTCCCTTGGGGCTGCGGTGCTTCACTCAGCCGCACTGCCTGCCCAGGGCTGCCTGCACCACCTTCCCTGGGTGACCACACTGGAAACCAAAGCGACTTCACGAAGGAATGGGCTAAGGACAGCCTCGCTCAGGCTCTGATCTCCTCTGCCCTTGGGATGAGGGATCAGTATGGGGGATTGGCTATAATAACCTCTGTGTGAAGGCTTACTGGCAGCCAGAAGCCACCAGGAAAAAAGAGGGACTCAGGATTTTAATGAGTGACGAGTTAGAAGCTCCCTGCAGGATTACTTGGGGAAGAATGGGTAATCTCTTAATTCGAGCTAATCTCCCCATCTAGATTCATTGTGGAGAGTGCAAAGCCTTAATAGCCAGAGCCAGGAGAAGGGACTGAGTGAGGGCAGGACCAGGTGATCTAGGGCAGGGGAGGAAGGGAAAGTAAATAGCAGGCTCTGGCTGGGCTGCAGTGAGGGCTGCTCCGTGCTGGGTTTCTGCTGATGCTTGCAGCCATGGTCCTATGACCACCCCTAAGCTTTTAGCCGCCTTTCACTGCCAGCCGGAGGCACAGCTGCAGATCAGTGTCTTGAGTGCCCTCAGCCTTCTGCATCCAGGTGTCCCCTGGCTCATTAAACCTCTTTTTCTAGGACTGCTGCCTTCTCCCTGAGGCATCTCGCAGGGTATGTCTTCGTGCTCTGCAGGTGGGACTCCAGGGACAGGATGCAAAGCGGCACTAAAAGGCCAAGATCCCACCAGGGCTGGGCAGAGCTTGTGGAGAAGCAAGGGCTGGCTTTGTTTGAGCCATGCAGCAAGGAGGCTGGACCCTCACCCGAGCCTGGCCCATTTGGCAGAGCCTGTTTGTCTGTTGCTTTTGTGTGTACCAGAAGTGCAAACTGCTCAACAAGCCAGCAAAGCATAGACACGTACATGCCAGTGAGCAGTGGTGTACATTTTGAGTCATGGGTGTGCTCCAGGATGCATCTCTTTCCTGTGCACAGCCTGCACGTGTACTTGTACGCTCTCAGCTGCAGGGGGATGTGATACAGCATGTGTCACGAGGATGTCAGAGGCCATGCTTTGTGCTGTGAACCTCTGAAATTGCAAGAGCCTGTGGAAACCTGCCCAGAGCTGGGAATTTGGAGATACATGGCAGAGGGACGTCTAGTACAGCAGCAGCCAGTCACTGGAGAAAGCAGGTCATAACAAGAGCTGCTGCTTTGCAAAATGTTGCTTCATTATATGACCATGTTGTTTTCTGCAAAGTGATGTTTTCCTGTGTTACTACCTAAGACAGCACTGAGTTTTGAATGCCTGTTTTGATCTTAAAGGCCAGTTTGCTGATGCTTTTCTGAACACATTCCCTAGTCCTTACTCTCAATTACACTAATAGCTCCTCATACTTTTACCTGTAGAAATAACATTCTACCTGGAGAAATTCGGTCAGACATCAGCATCCCTGGACAGGGCGGGCCCCATTTACAGTCCTGCAGTGGCCCCCTCACCATGCAGGCTGCAGCTTGCACTGCGTTAAACCCCACTGCTCTGGCTCCTGCTGGGGCTGCAGACGGGTATTAAATGGAAGCAGCTGGCCGCCTCTCCACCCTAATCAGATTGAAAGAGCGAGGGAGGTGAAAAACGTTAGCGCTTGCTCAGACACATTTGGCTATGTCTGAGATGATTACAGCCTAAATGCTCGAGGGGGAGTTGATGTTGTGTATCAATTTATATGGTGAAACACCTTCTAAAGCCTGTTGAGAAGAGGCTCATAACCACGTAACACTACTGTTAGATGATTACCGTATGATCTTAGGTAAATCTGACTGAGGGTTGGGTTTTTTTAGTGGAAGTGCCCCACTCAGATAAATAAAGTCATCTGTCATCTTCTAATACGTGCTAAATGACTGCTGGCCTATCAGTGGAAAAGTAAAATGTCCCCTCAAACTGCAATATACAAACACTTGCATAACATATGGGAGATATGTACTGTGTCAAGACCCACGAGCCAGGAAAACAGACAGAGGACAGCTCATATCTGCACTTTTATTTATGAGTATTTTACTTGCCTGCAAACAAAGCAGTGGACTTGGAAGATCTGAAGCATTTTTGCAATAGATTTGTCATGGTTTATTAATCAGGAAAGCCAGAACTGTTGTTTGTCTGAAGTCTTTAAAGCAGCAGGGACTGTATTTGGGGTTATTGACTCCGAAACGTAAATGGGACAAGAGGGCCACAAGCTGCACTTTTAGTTTAGGCACACAAGCATGATTTGGGGGCTGTTGCTCCCCCAAATGCAGCTTTTGCTAGGGTGGAGTCTGTGCTACAGCTCTCGCTGTGCCAGTGCGTGGTGTGTAAGCCAAGGGATTAATTTGTTTGTGTCACGTTGTTTTGGTTACTCTCTGCTTCAAACTTGCACAGCAGTGAGTTGTACAATTGCATTTGCTACCTAAATAACTCTGTACGGTGCACTTATGCGTGGTGAGCCAGTTTGCCTGGGGCAGCAGGAGAGCAGGGGTTTCCAAAGCCCCTGAAGCTGTGGGCGAGCAGAGAAGCTTAAGCGGAAGAGATTCAGGCAGGCGTTCAGATCCAGAGAACGTGGATTCACAAAACCCCACAGGAGAGCCCAGGCTTGCAGTGAACCAACATGCCTGGTCTCTGCAGCTTGAGGGTCTCTGCCTTTTTCTGTCACGAGCTGTAGGGACTTGCGTGGGCTAAATAATTTCCAGGCACTATAGGAATGGTGCAGTATACCCAGCTGGTGATGGGGAAGTCCTCCCTCAGGCTTTGCAGCCAGCCAAAGGACAAAGCTCGGTGCTACCTCCTTTAAAAATCCTCATTATGTGTAGTAGGCCTCCAGACAGACTGGATTGGCTGGAGCCATTGAGAATTTGGAAATTTTACTGTTGTCAGTTTATTCTGTTTTTTTCCTTTCTTGTGCTTGCAGACTGGAAAATTTTTTGGTGCAGTGGAAGGCTCAGTAATGACCCAGCTGCTAAACATGGGCATGTTCAGGCGGTAAGTGGGGGATCTCTGTGCTGTACTTCTCTTCCTTCAGCTGTTGTGTGGGTCAAAGCGTATCAGTCCCCATAAGCAGCACTTGAGCAGGGGAATACGCACATGCTGATGCATGTGGCTCTCTTGATACAAGAGCTCCTTTAGCTACCTGCCCTCTCCCCTGACTTGCTCAGCCGTCATCACCACGCACCCTGCCTCTCCTCATCTCCTGCCCTTCCACCTGCTGCAAAGCGCCAGGAAGGACAGTAACTCAGATCTCCGTGTGGCCGGAAAGCAGCTGCTTCTCTGTCTTTTCCAGGGCAAGATGCTATGGAAAACATTTCTTGGCATTTTGGGTATAAAGTGCTTCAGTTCCTTCTGCCACTTGGAAAGCCCTTCTATGAGCAGATGTCTGAGAGCCCCCCAGATGTAGCGTTGCAGCTGGCTGAGCACATTTCTCTCACTACTAAAAATATCTCTGTTCGCCTCACTCCACTCCCCCCGCCCATGCCAGAGAGTTCAGAGTTTCAGTGGCTTGAAAACAGGAACTAAGGGAACCTGAGGTAGTTAGAATGATAATTCTCCTCCTTCACAGCCTGCTTTACTCACCATCTGGAATTAGGGACAAATTTCCTCCTGTACTGACCCAGTGACGTTAATCCAGAGCCTGTATTTCCCGCTTTGCAAGATGCAGGGCCAAACAGCAAAGGCACATGTAAGCAGGCCACTGCTTTAGTTCTTCCATACAGGAAATGTTTTAGAAAAAGCTGACGTGTGCGTCCCATAAGCAGTTGCGTTGCTTGCTTTTGACTGCTCACTTGTTTTGTTTTGATTGCAGGGTGACCATGTATGATTATCAAGCAATGTGCAAAGTACCCTACCACCACCACAGCGGAGCCCGGCCTCTGCTCAGCGTACGTATCTGTCAGCATGCAGCCCTCTCTGGGCCTGGCCGCAAAGGCTTTCTCCTAGGACATCTCCAGCACACTGATGTATCACATTCCCCAAAAGAGTTTAGTAGATATTTGCTTTCAAGTGATGGGAATGCCCAAACTCACCTAAGGCAGATCTCTGAGGCAGTGATGGCCACTGACAGTGGTTTCCAATTTGGCTCTCCATTGGCGTATAGGATCCCACTGAAAATCAGAAGGACCGGGGAGAGAACAGGTACTAGACTTTGCCAGGCTTCTTCTAAAAGCCAAGGAACCAGCGAGCAGCTGGAATGAACAGGAATGCTTTTACAGGGCATGGTTTTACTCAGCAGCTCAAAAGAGAGAGTTGGGAACAGAGCAACTGGGAGAAAACTGCCAGCCTTTCAGGGAAGCATGAGTGGGCCTGGAGCAAGAGAGAGGTAAAAGCTGCTGAGAAATGCTGATAGCCCAGGGAACAAACTATCAGAGTGAATTGTTTTCCAGTACCCAAAGGCAACCTCTCTTTAGGCGGATACAAGCTAATAACCTAATCCCACTCTGCCTTCCTAACCTGGCCTTGAACAGACAGAAGTAATTTACTCAACACGCAGGCCACTTCAAACTAGTTGAAGCAACCCTAAACTGTTATGATCAGGTTTTTGATACTTTAAAATGTGGTATGGCAGTACTTCTTACAGTGTGACATTGTCATTTTTTTTCCAGTAAAGGAATTTTCAACAAAATACTACTTTTTAACAACATGTTATCATTTAAACAATATGTCCATTTTGCAATGGCTATACTTAAGCTGGATAGATAAAATATTGTGATTATAGTGAAAAGATTTGCTCGATCATATCCTCCAATTCTGATTACTGAGAGAAATGTTACAAAATATGAGCTGGCAAAAATGAGGTGAGTTGGGAAGAGAATAAAAAGATGAGAATTCAGCCTCCATCTCTCTTTTTTCCCCTCTTAGCAAAACCCTTGAAAAAGAAGAAATCAAGAAAAGTCCATTTTTCATATACATACATAAAATGTATACATTTTATGTATACAACATATGTATACATTTTTTTTTCTTTGCTGACTTATTTTAGGTGAATATAAGTAGGTTATGGAATATTATCTTGTGCCCTGTGACTGCTGCATCTGTTTTGGGTTTGAGGATACAGGCATGATTATGAGAGGGAAAGATGAAAATTAGACACAGTTGCCATGAAGAAAAGAAGCAGCAGGATCCTCTGCAGATGAATTGTCCCTGGGACAATGCTGGATTTCCAATTTGTAGCTGAAAAGCAGGAAGATCATAGAAGTAATGCCATCTTGAGGAAAAGCTGGATGAAAGCCCAGTTAAGCATAATCAATCAATGGCAGATAATACTAAATCCTGGGCAATGCTGTCACTTGTCCCAGAAACACCACTTGCTATCAGAACATAAAAGCATCCTAAACTGGTGGTGTCCCATTTAGCTGTGCTTCTCTCCTGCTCTGAGCTCTCAAGGTCATCCATACTGGAGAGAAATCATCAAGCAATTACATCTTCAAAGTCCTTCATACATTTGTGATAAACTCCCTGACCCTGACGGGGAGGGGGTGAGAAGATATTATTAGTAGCAAGGCAGCTCTGCTGGCTTTTGATGTATTTTGAACATTTTCCAGTGATGCCCAGACCTTGAATTTCCAGCCTGTCTTCAAGCGCTCTGATCAGTAGAGGGAATTGGTCTGAAACATGGGGTCCTGCATAACAATTATAAACCCTCTGACCAGATCCTTATGGTATTTCTCATTTCTTCTTTTGTTCTCCAGCCAATTTATGCCTTTCTAGCTGCAGTGAAATGGCTGATAAGTGATTTCCTCATGTGAGTACCAAAAGATGGGGGTGTTTGGGAGGCTCAGGCCAGTTGGGGCGAGAGCTGGGAATGCTGCAGGCGGAGGCCCCCGCGGAGGGCATTGCTCTCAGCCTGCTGACATTCAGCTCGGCACCTTGCTCATGGGAGACAGAAAGCTATTACTATTCCCATTTTGAGAGGCAGAGGCCTGGAGTGGGTCTGGGATTTACCTGAAGTCACTCAGTACAAAGTGACAGAGTCAGAAATAGGACTCGGGTCTCCTGGGACCCCATGCAGATCCTTGATGCCGAGTCCTCTTGCCTGTCTCCTTTGCCCGCGATGAGTGAACGCACGCCTTTGCCTTCATTTTGCAGGGGGTGAAGGCTGAAGGAAGGAACCAGGGAGCTCAGAGCTGAGTGACAGGCAAGGCAGGAGAGAGGGGAGGCCTTGAATCGAGCCTGGATTTGGGCTCACCTCAAACTGCGGGGGGGATCGGAGGTCAAGCTCAAATCGGGATAAAAGTTCCGCTGCTCAGCTGGCTGGGTGTGCAAAAGGGAATCCAGCTCCTAGAGCTTGAGTGTATTGGTACAGAATAATTCCATGTGATGTGCAGGTACCTCCGAGTAGCCAGGGTGTGGGCTCCCTGATGGCCATCCATGCCTGCTTATTGGGTGGGTGTCACAGTGACCAAATCCCCTGCCAGCCTCAGGGGCTGCTGTGCTCATTCCTTCCTTCACTGGCAAGGCCCCCGCACAGTACGTACTTAGGAAAAAGCCCATTCAGATATTGCACAGTACAGATCCCATGGTACAGAGCTACACTCTATCATGTGGAGAGGAAAAAATAAAATAAAAATAATAAAAAAAGAAACCTCAGACTTCCACTGCCAGCAAATTTCTAGTAAACATTTTAGAACTGATACTCACTGGGCGACGGGGCCATCTCCCTGACACCTGCATCCTTCCAGGCTGCTGAAAAAGCATCCTCTGTTCTTGCTCTTTTGACAGCTTCCTTTTGGAGTTTAACATGAGTAGCTTCTGGCACGCAGACAACTTGGCAGATGGTGAGTACGCAAGAGTCCAGCCGCCCCATAGCATGTGTGTGTTACAGCCACTGGTGGCAGAAGAAGCTGTATGGGGGAGCCTGGCATCGTGCAAGGAGTCTGCTGTCTGCCCTGCCACCTCTCCCTCCGCAAACACTGGAACCCAGCTTCCAGGTCCCACCACCACCCCATCTCCCCCCATTTCCACCCCCATTTCAGGCTGCCACAGCACTAGAGCGGTCAGGGTGAGGAGCATGCAGCTTGGAGCACACTGCTTGCTTTCCTCGAGGTAACTGCTCGGGTAGGGGAGGCTCTTCTGCCCAAGGACCCCCAAACTACATGCAGTGGGATGAAAGAGCATCAACTGCAAAGCCCTTCAGCTGCAATGATTTCCAGTCTTTCTTGAAGTTGGCCTACAGGACAGGACTGAGCAGGGCTGGAGCAGCAGGCTCTCCAGAGCCTAGCAGGGGTCCCAGGAAGCTAGCCAGAAACCTGTAAGGTTCCATAACACGTTGAGGGTCTACACCTGGCCAGTGGACCCTCTCTGGAAGAGAGATGATGGCACATGGCACTGCACAGCAGCTGAGCGCAGCAGAGCAGTGTGTCTGGGTTGAAATCCAGTGACCTGCCCTGCAGCTGCAGTGCTGCCTGCTGGAAGCGTCCCGGGAGTCTCTGTAGTCCCATCCACAGGGGGGATGTTCATGGCCCTGAGCTGACCCAAAGAGAAAAGCGAGGAGTGCTCTGCACAGCCACGTAGGTGCCGTAGGTGCCGTTATTCCATCCTGACTAATTATTCAGCACTAATGGTGCTTTTAGTGGTGACAGTGGTACCTTCCCTGCTGACTGCAGCGCTGAGTCTTCTGCATTCAACTCCCCTGGTGTAATGGGGAAACAGTCATTTTTAGAAAGCAAGATTTCCTTCTCGTCAGAGAACCAGCCCGATGTCTGGGTACTGTTTAGGTCCCACTCACCGCCTCCAAAGAACATTGCCAGAGATGGCAGTAGAAGTTGCAGCTATCTTCTACACAGCACTGGCTGCTGCTTAACAGGCATCAGGATAACGGGAGTGCCCCAGGCAGAAATTGGTGAGGAAGAGTCAGATGAGCAAGGGCAGTGCTTGTGGCAGTGCGGGAGGCAGTGTGGCTCTTTCTGGAGGACCACAGTTTGATTTAGCCTTCACTTGAGGAGATGTGAGGAAAAAGGAAGGGGGTTCTCACTGCTGCCCTGCTCATCACCATTTCCTTTTGTGCTTTCTTCATCTCTCTCCCACATCACCCCCGTGACTGCTGTATGAAAATTCATCTCTTCATTGCGCTGCCATCATGTGAAACTCTCACGTGGCTCCATCTTCATTGTGTGTCTCTGTGTGTCGTGCGACTTCTCCAGCCAAGGCTGTCTTCCATCACTGTAAGTAGAACCACTTAGCAGCAAAAAGAGGAGGATTTAGCTAGAAATTGCAGGCTAGGAAAGACTTTTTTCCACATTTTGGACAATGGGGAGCTTGCAGAAAGGTGTGGCAGGGACAAGGCAGTGCCTGGCTCTGTTCCGCTGCACTGCAAAGCAGTGATCACAAAAAAGTAATGCACTTGCTTGTTTAGCTGGCTGAGCTGGTGATTGAAGGTCTGTCACTGAGACATTGATAAAAGAAGGGGCACAGCAGCCACTTCAAGACCTGTGGGCACAGCCACCACCATCACTCGTTACTACAGTGTAGATGGGCCCATAGCCCGTGTACCATGGCATGTCCTTCACTTTGGTTCCCAGCTGTCCCATTCTTTTCTGTTGTTATGCCAAAACCAAAGACCAACCCATGCTTTCTTGCAGGAAAAACTATGTGGGTCTCATAGACTTCAGTTATTAAGAGACAACTTAAGTCGTCTTTTCCACACCACACAGCTCAGCTCCCTCTGATGAAGCCCAGCCCAGCCCCAGGGTAATGCAGAACTACTTTCAAGCAGCTCAGCTGATAACTATATGCTCTAGCTCATAAATCCGCTCCTACAGGCAAGTTAGAAATCCCTCCAAGACAGAGTCCAGACTGTGGCTGTGTCTCTATCTCCTCACTGCCATATCTAGCCTGTATCCACTGATTTGCTCTCTGCCCAGCGAGACGTATGTGTGAGACAGAGATAGAGAAATAGAGACAGTTGGAATGAGTCTTACTGTATGAAGAAGAGGAAGAGAAAGAGAGGGTGTCTACAGATGAAAAGAATTAGCGTCCATGGTGGTGGGGTGTGGGGGGTAGGGGGTGGGGTGGAGTGGAAGAATACTACTGGGGCTGGAAGAAATGGATTGCACGTGTTGTTAAGAAAGGGCTGTAGATTTGTGCCAGAAGATGTTAACATTTTCTTGACTGCATGCCAAGGCTGGTGTATGCAAAAATTATGAAGAGAAGGAGACATTTTGTGAGAGAAAAACTGAGCACACATTCTATTCAGGGGTATGTGCAGAGGAATTAATGGCTGGGGAGCTAATGCTCACCCTTGCCTGATTTGTGCACCTCAGGCTCTGCAGCGCTGAGCCTGTTCCTGCTTCCCAGGTTCTCTTGCTTTCTGGGAGGGCGAGTCGTGCTGTTGGAATATGGGCAAGATATATGCAGGCTGCACGCATCGTGCAAATCTGCTTTTCAGAAGCGATGGGAAGACCTGTTTGCTTCCCCAGATTTTTTACTGCTCTCAGCATCTCATTCCTTTCTGTTTGTAAGGGCTTCTGCTTTTATGGACATCACCACAGGTTTGAAAGCTTTTCATTAAGCCAAAAATACCTCCACCCAAGGCATGCAGCCTAGAAAGGACTATTTCTAGAATTCCGTAGCTCACGAAAGTTTCTTTTTGACTGCATGGTAATGTACACAGAGGATATTCTACAAGATAATTCATTAAATTCTGTGTTTTGTATTTGTAACTAAGTGCCAGGTTTTGTCTTGTGTCCCAGAGTAAATCCGCTGACTTGGGTGCATGATTTATGCTGGTGAGAAAGAATTCACAATCTGGGTGGTATAGTTTGTAACAAGGTGCGGCGGCTGCCTTTGCTACTCAGAAGGATTGGTTGCCAAATGTCTGACAAAGTCTTTCTGGAAGTGCAGATGGTAGCAACAACAGCCTGGAATTAACTCACTCTTTGCTATAAAGTTTGCAATTTGTTATCAGCTCCTCTGGCTGTTTACTAATCCCTGACCACCAGACTCAGAGTGCTGATAATGTTCTGATGTCCAGCGTGTGCATGCAAAGGCTCAGCCCAAGCGTTTTGCTGATGATGTACATGCTGCTGGGCTTCTCTGAACTTCTCAATACTGCTGCAGCTGCATTGCTTCCAAGCAAATTAAGTGGTGGCAGGCCTAAGCATAATCTCTGTCATAGGTCTTGTCTCTGTGCAGAAGTTAGGAGATTTTAAAGTGGCTTCTTTTCATTTAGCCTCTGCCAAGAAACTGATTTAAGATGGTCTGTGCAGGGGACTTGTGCCAATTTAGCAGAGTTTAAAAATACAGCTTGGTGCACGTGATAAAGTTAACCCAGGGCAAGTCAAGTCGCAGGCGGTCATGCAAGACCCAGACAGAAACGCGGCTTCTGTGAGTGACTGAGCCCGTACTGCCGGTGGCAAAAGTGCCCCTGAAGGGACCAAACCTGGTGTGCTTGCCACTGCTCACCTCCAGATGCTCCAGCTGCTCCTCCAAGTGCCACTGTGGCTGAGGCGTTGCTCTCCGGTCCCGTGTTGGGAGCCGAGGTACAGCTCTGGTCCCTGCGTGTGGGTCAGGCTTGTCCCAGGTGTGGATCATGCCGTCTCTTTAGCTGACTTTCCCCTTGAGGCTCAGTTCTCCAAGCCCACCAACTCCAGCATGGCAGTCCTGATTCAACACTGGCTGAGGCTGGGAGGCCTCAGATCTCCTTCCATCCCGTATTTTCCTAGCCGGTGGTTTCATTCACCCCCTCTCTGTACCCCGTCTTTCACACCACTGGTTTTTATATTGCTTTAACTCCATCTGTTTTGATGACACTATACCAGGAAGCTGGAGCTAGTGAAGAATGTAATTTTTTAGCAGGAACGGGAAAAATGAGGACCTGGAAGAAGTCTGCTATGTCAGGACTCTTTGCCACTCCTGACATGGGGAATACGCTAAATTCTTGCAAGCAGATGTGTCCCAACTGTATCAAATCACCTTTGTGGTCATCACAGCTATTCTTCTGAGCAAGAACCAGCACAGTCCGTCACCAACAGTTGAGCTGTGGTGACAGCTCTGGTCACTCAGTGCTGTGAATCCAGGGGGGGATCCAATGGGACTCTGATGGTTTGTGTCTGAGGGACCAACGCATGGTCTTGCCACAAGCATGTCCCTAAGAAGGTCTGTCCCTGTCCCAGACTATGACAGTCTAGCCACCTGTTTCAGCGTTTGGAGCTGTTTTCCCAGCCACTAGTACAGTGAATGAAGGCTGAGGGAAAGGGTTCCCGCTCTGTTCTTCACATTCCTTTAGCCCATCAGGGACTTTGCTGGCCAGTTAGTAGCCAGTCCGAGCTGGAGAGCGTTTGCAGCTTCTCTCTTTACAGCATAAACAGGGATATTCTGTGTGTTTCATCAGAAATGTCTAAGCCTTTGAAATTTACCTCAGTAACAGGGCCTTCTACTATTTGTCCAGAATATCCTCAGGACTGTTCATCCCCGTGACAGGTACTAATCCAGGGTGTTCTCCATTAGTAAAAATGGGAGAGGCTTTTCCATGCTTCTGCAGCGTAGGGTTTGCACAGAGGGATGGCAAATGGTGGCAGAGCACAGCCAGGCAGCTCCCGGCTGGCAGCAGAGTTGCTGCCAGCCACCAAACCCATGACTTTAGCTGAGTAATTTAGTGTGAATCCAGGGTGAATATAGAACAAAGCATCACACCGAAATCAAGCCCTGTGTGCTTTGGATCTGTGCAAAATGCACCTAACCGTGCTACCAAAAGGTGGGTCCCACAGTCTGGAAGGACTGAAGTAGGAGGCTGCTTTGCAAATGACATTTTTTGAAAGTTCAGAAGAAAAGCACAAGGTCAAGCACTCTGTACCGCAGGGAAGTGTTTGAGTACCCATCATACTCACCTGAGGAAGGCGTTAGAGGGGAGACTGGGCTGCAGTTCCTGGCTCTTAATGGGTGTCTTGTGCCACTCGATTGCCATAGTGGAGAGAAAAATCAGAGATCATCCAGCTTTCCTCTCTCGTGTAATCTGCATTGTTTACATGGCAGGCTCTGCAGGGTGGTGCCTGCCTCTTTCTGTGTGCTCTGGCAGTGTTGGGGGCGAGGAGACCACGGCCCTCGGTGGGGGTTTTCCAGTGATACAAATTTCCCGTCGGAATCATGGATGCCCTCTTGGTGCCTTCTTACCATACATCTACTGATTAAAACTCACGTTACTGCATTTTTCTATAAATCTTCAGCACCGTTGCCTCAAGGGTCATCCTCCACATCAGGAGGACTCTCTCCCTGCCCACTTCCCCGGCAGGGCTGCCTGCTGTGCGGGTGCAGGGCTGCAGAGTGAGTCTTTTGTGCTCAGACCCAAAGCTGATGTGGAAACCATTTCTTGTATTTGTTGTTGGCTGAGCCACAGCCACCTCTGCCCTAGCAACAAAGCCTCATGTTTCCAGCAGCGACATTCTCCTGTGTCTTACAGAGGCAGGAGCTGGTTTGCTACCTCCAGCTGCAGAAAATAATTGCCAGAAGGGCCCAAGGCAGTAGTTTCAGGCAAGACAGACTTTGCTGAACTCCTAGAAAGGATGCCCTTGCTTCTGAAGGGAGGCTCAGCAAAGTGGTTCAGCTCCTTCTCATCCCCCAATTAGTTTGGGATTCCCACAGAGTGCAGCTGATGAGTGATGGAGCAGCTGCTCCCTGTCTCTGCAGGGGATGGCTCCCTCCAGGAGCCAGCGCTGTGTGTTAGTTGGGTCTCTGCTGGTCCTCCAGAGCCGTTGTCTGCTTCCCTGTGGTCTCGGGCCAGAGCTGTTTGCTGGCAGTGTTTTCTTTTGATGTGACACATACTCAGCCCCTCAAATTGCCTGCTGTGGGCTCACTCTGAAATGTCAGAGGGCTCAGGAAGGATCAGCGGTTGATGGAGGACCCCACCGTGGACACACAGGATCCCCACCGGGGCAGATCCCTCAGCACGAAGGACCAGCTCAGTCGCAGCTTTGAATATTTAAAAAAGTGCATGAAGCAGGGCTGGGTTTGGTACGAGGGACTTTATTAAGGCTGCTGCTTTGGAAGACACCCCCTGTCCTTTGAACTCAGGGGTACCAGTGCCCAAATGTCCCTGCCTAACTGGCCATGGGAGTCCCTGGGGTGCTGTGGCTGCTGTGGCCCCACGGCTGTGGCTTCGGCAGGGCAGGATCCAGGCGTGCTTGGGGAAGGCGAGTGGGAATACTGGGCACATTTCATTTCTCACATATGCCGGTTTTCCCACACCACCTAGTGGGAGCAGGAATTGCTGTCTGGCTGCTTTCTGCAGCATCTCCTTCCCCTTCTTCTCTGGTAGGCACCTGCTCTTGGCCACTGTCAGGGGGGACACACATGCAGGGCTCCTTCTGTAACTACATCACCAGTCTTAAACGCTTCCATCTGTGCAGACCACACCAGTAAGATCCTCTGCCCTTCATTTCTCACCTTCTGTCCTTACCATCGCAGCTCACAAGCACAAGAAGCACGACACCTTGCAGCCCTGTGACACCGAGTACCCTGTTTTCGTGTATGAGCCGGCCATCAAGGAGACCAATGGGCTGATCGAGTGTGGAGATTGCCAAAAGTAAGAATTGCAGCTTGCCTTTCATTTGGGGGCTCCCCAGGTCCTGATGGCATGCAAGCCTTGTCACAGAGCCAACCGGTGACGACAGCACCCTGAGAAATGTCCCCTGCCACTGTGCTCATGGCGTGGCCACTGCTGCATCCACAGCTGTGGCCAGAGAGCAAAGCCACACTGGGCAATGAGGAGGTGAAGTGACCAAGATATCACTTCTCAATAAAAGAGAAATAAAATTAAAACCATCTGTTAATAAGCAGAGGTGACTGTAGAACAAGGGAAAGAGCATTTTTTTAATATATATATATATATTTATAGATAGATAGATATAGATATAGATATAGATATAGATATAGATATAGATATAGATATAGATATAGATATAGATATAGATATAGATCTTTCCATTCCACAGATTTCAGAACAGAGCTTTTTCTGTTTTTTCACATTTCTGGCAAAAGTTTTCTGCTTAGAAATTTATTTTTTTTGCAATGCTTTTGGCTTTCCTTTTCCTTTTTTTTATTTTCCCTCTTTTCTGTTTTTCTACAGAAAAAAAAAAAAAGCAGGGAAGGGGGAAAAAAAGAAGTGTTAAACTGAAAAAAATGAAAACACAGGTCCACTTTTTTATTTTCCATTTTCATTTTAAGAGAATGAACAGTCCAAAATAACAGAAAAATCGTCGTGAGAACAGGCAGTTTTCAGCAGTTGCGTAGCACCATCAGCAATCACGCGCGGAAAGCTGACAGAAGGATGAATTTCCACTGGTCCAGCTTTTCCTAACATGAGGCGTCCAAACAGATCTGACTGGAATCCCTCTTAAAAAAAAAGAAAACACCACCAAAACCAATCGTACCTAGTCTGACTTCAGTCTTGGATCAACTGCAGGAAAGACTTAAAGGTTAGGAAAACAGCCTGCGCTAGTCCACGTGGCTTTAGGAAAACCAGGCCTTGCCAAACGTTGTTTTAGAAGAGATTGCAGATTTAGGGACAACAAGGTGTTGTGTAGGTGCAATAAGCTCTGGGCCAGTCCAGAGGAGCTGAGTCCCCCAGACTGCCCTGTTGGTGTGTTGAGCTCTTGCTGCACAGATCGCTGCCACCAGCGCAGCCTGGAGCTGACCCCTCCTTGCTGGAGGCAGCAGCAGCTGCACCGTCCTGCTCAGCTGCTTCCCAGTTGCAGGTGTAGCTGCAGCCTCGGGATTCCAGGCGTATCTTTTGTGCCTCTTTCACGCAGGTGTTTGGGAGAGACACACGCTCTGCGGCGCATTAGCCAGTGGCAGGCTCAGGCATACAGGCTTTCCTGGTCACGTTCCGCAAGCCCAGGTGGTTCCCAGAGGAGCCAGGGTGGGCTTCGTGCTCCATCCTGGCCAAAAAGTTGGCTTGCATGTCGGTGCATGGAGCACTTTTATCCTGGTTACTGAATTTGTGCACGGGTTAAAATCAGCTTGTCAGAGCTTCCAACACAGTCATCAGCCGGGAATACTGATGAAGTGGTTGAGCTGCAGTGTGTGACATTCAGCACCTCTAAAACGTGAAAACAGAAATCCCGAGGCTAGAAGGCAGCCAGCCTAGGTGGTGAATAACCAGGGAGACAGGGTGGTCCTCCAGTGCAGCCAGACTGGTCGGTGCAGCGGGCACATCCTCACAAACCTGTATTTCTAATCCAGAAGCCCTCTCCTTGGGCTGGGAGGTGTTTAGCAGGATTGGGAGTGCACAGAGCCACCACGTACTGGCTGCAGCATTGCAGCCTTGCCACCAGTGCAGCCATGCCAAGGCCAGCATCCCTGGCCTTCCCCGTGCCCAGTGGCCCCAGGTCAGCCCGCAGGTTCCTTGCCAGGGCTGTACGGCCACCCCGTCCCCAGCAGCAGCACAGCCTGCCAGCAGGCAGTGGAGCACAGCAGCACAGGCAGGTCAGCCTTGCCCTGGGTGGCTGCAGCCTCTGCGCTGGCAGAGGGCAGGCAGTGCCTGCAAGGTGTCAGACTGGGGGGGGAGGCGCAGGCTGGTGAGATGCCCAGACATGTACAGCACTTGCAGTGACATCAGCACGCGTACGCTTGGACACACACACCCGGCCACTCTCCGTGCTCACCCAGGGGTGCCGTAGATGTGCACATGCCAGCGTGCAAGCCCACAGTCACAGTCACATGCAGCCTCGTGAGCACAGAGACATGTCCGAGCTGCCTATGCACACACACACGCACGCACACTCATGCCCAAAGCCCTGCACGCAGCCGAAACACGTGCCTGCCCTCATCCTGCCCTGCCCATGCAACTGCCGCCTGCGCAACTGGGCAGCAGCGCTGCCACAAGCCCTCACATGCACATCCCTGGGTAAATGCTTGCATCTAGAGACATCCCCATAGGCACGTGCTGGTGCTCGTCACCAGCATTTTTCTGTAGTCTGCATGTCCAACAAGGAAGGGAAGGGGCAGGCAAAATTGTGGCTGCAAAGTGAAGCTGCGTGTTTTTCGTGGCAGTAGGCAAGACCAAGCACCAGCTGGTCAGTCCCATCACACCAATGTAACGTGCGATGCTACTGGGATCCTCCATGTCCCACTCTAGTAAGATGAAATTTAACAAAACTCTGCTCCTTGCAGGACCACATAGTACATACATCCTTGGATTGTATAAGCATGTGCATAAATGTAAGTTGAATGGGCATTGGCACACCTCTGGATGAAAACCAAGCCTTTTCAGGTGTCATCTGCTGTGACATCCTGTCCCATTGGGAGAAGACTTGTGTTGGGTTTTGTTTGTTGTTGGTATTTTTGGTTGGGTTCATGCATTTTGGGTTTGATTTTGGCTTTTGTGCCTAGCATGGAGTTGTGAATCTGAGCCAGTTTGGAGCATCCTGCAGCCAGAGGTGTGCTGACACCACCTCCCCGTGCATACGGCTGCTTGCGGTGTCTCTCCTGCTTTCTGCTGACATCACGTTCCCAATGATCTCCAAAGTTTTGTTGATTTCTTTGCTGTGGGCTGGGTGATGCCAGGGCAGCTGCTCTGGCACTGCAGCAAGAGAGATGTGCTTTCTCCCACCTGCTTTTTTTCTTTCAGGATGTTTGTGGCACAGCAGATCACCAACAGTAACCTGCTGCTCCTCGTCACAGATGCTGTCTGCGACTGCAGCATCTTCCCACCTGTCCTGCTGGATGCAAAAGAGGTCAAATATATCCTTACACACACAGCAGAGACGCACAGCTCCACAGGCCCTTTCATCTCCGTGTCTGCTAGGGTGTAAAACCTGTTCCTGTGGCAATTGCCACGGGCATGGTGGGCATTGACTGACTTGTGGGACAGCGGGGGAGAGACATGGAGCAGGTGGGGTTACAGTGCAGTGGAGAGGAGGTAACAGTTCTGCCTCCCAGCCCCACAAGAGGAAGCCAGCCTCCACTGCCTGGCTGTCAGATGCGCTGTACAGGGTGAGGGTGGGACAGGCCAGAGGAAAGGGTCAGTGGTGGGGTGGGTGCAGCTGGGCTGGCTCCCCAGCACCACTCCCAGGTGCTTCCATAACTCATCCCTGCTGGTCCTCATCCCTTGCTCCCCATAAGGGCAGTGATGAGGTGCAGCTTGTCACTGTGAAGCTGAGCCCTGCCCTGGCATTGGGGCCACTCTGAGCTGCCCGTTGTTCCTTGCTGTCTTCTAGTGCTAGGAGACGTCTCCAGCCCGTGCAGGGTGACCTGCCTTTCCCTTATCCTCCCTGCTCTGTCTCTCAGGCTCTGCAGTTACACCTAGACAACTTGCAGCAAACCCTGCTGGCCTGAGCAACCACTCGTCACCCCTCCCTGCTGCTCCCACCAGTGTCCTTAACAGCCTCGCACATAATGCTTCAGTGAAGTGTGAACGGATGCGGTCCCAGAAGCTGAGGCGGCGGCCGGACACGTGCCATGCGTTTCACCCTGAGGTACCGCGGAGGGAGAGCACGCGGCTGGGTGTCACCACGGCCGTGCCTGTGGCCATGCACACACCTCCTCTCGCACCCCTGTTGCGTGTACCGTGTGCCCACGCTGCTGGCTGGACCCAGGCACAGCCGCCTGACTCCCTAAGGGGCTTCCTAGCAGGACGGTCACGCTAGTGACACCTGGGAAGGACTTGAGCTCAGGCATCACAGGGGTGCTGGGTTTCTTTGGGGGTTCACCTGCTGGAAGAGCCCTGATCCCTGTAACTAGTCCTTGCAGCCTGGGCTTGGTGCAGCCAGGCAGCTGTCCTGCCCGGCCAGGCTGGCAGGGGTTTGGTCTGGGCACCTTCGTGGTGTGCAGGGCAGCCCAGCTGCCTGTCCCTGTGGGGCCAGGAGCAGGCATGGGACCTGCTCACGGGCAGCGGACTCTGGAAGGAGCTGCAAGGGGGACCTGCTGGCAGGAGCTGATCCTGCTGCTGGGATGGGGGCTCAGGGTGTGGGGCAGAACGTGGTGAAAGTCAAGGACGCGAGTGGCTTCCTAGCTTGCAGGTGACCACCGTGGCCCACGGGCATCAAACCAGTCCCTTCCTTTGCACCTGGTGACCCTTCCTTTTGGCCACAAGCATTCTCCCCCTTCCCTCTGCCCGCAGCCGCCCTGGTGGTAAGCAAGCTGATGCCTTCTCTCCCATCTCCCAGGAAAATGCCCAAGACTGCGGTGGCACTGCTGAGCTGTCTGTCTCACGGATGCTGCTCCTTCTGCCCCTGGTGCTGCTCCTGCGGTGACGCTGCCTGCAACGCGCCTTATGCAGCAGAGGACCAGGAGGACTGGGCTTCTGCTGGCCAGAGCGGCAGGAGGGGAGCAGGTGGGGGTGCAGGCCATCCTGGGGTGCCCACTGCAGCTCTCTGGGGAGACAGAGTCTTACCGACGTGGCACAGCGCGTCCTGCGTCCTTCACCAACCACAGGGTCCAGCGTGGTGCCGATGGTGGAAGCTGCTCCCTCCTTGAAAGCCCACGGCAAGAGGCCCGTGCAGGACCCTGGCACACACCTACCCAGCTGCTCCTCCCAGCCACTGGCTCACAGCCAGGACAGCCAAGGTCATTGGCATGGCTGGCATTCCACCATCAGCCCACTTTGGGGCTGCTAGCCCTGGAGGCAGAGAGCACCTTCGGAAAGCAGGGGGGGCAGGGTACACCGTCTGCCTGTCCCTCGGTGGGAGCCGCCAGGATTTTGAGCACCCAGGTCTGGAGCAGCCCAGGCACAGCCATGCCAGAACAGGGCCCTTAGTGGTTCCCAGCAGGGAGGCAGCATCTCCTGGTCTTGGGGGTGGTCCTCGCCCAGGACCCCGGGGGCAGGACATGGCACCTGACCTGAACCGCGGTAACTGAACCTCTAACCGGACAACAGCGGGAGGTAGCACAGCATAACTAGTTAGCTGCAGCTACACCAGCTCTGCTGAGGAGACCCACCAGAGCACAGCATCCAGATTCCTGTCTAGATGTGAACTTACCTCTGGGAAGGAGTTACGTATGACCCACCGAAAAAGGAGGTACATTTCCCACCGCCTGCTAATTTCACTGCAGAAGTGGCTAAGAAACGGGCACTTTTCCCCCCAGAGCAGCACCGCCCTGCTCATTGAAGCTGCCCTTGGTTGTCCCAGGGCAAGCAGCCCTGAGCCTGGCATCTCCAGCTGGTGGGCACGGGCTGTTTCTCACAGAGCTTTATGGACCACAGGTGGAGAGCCTTGCT
>JAVJGJ010000057.1:24323627-24334480 GCA_035590215.1 Microhierax caerulescens
CTGTCCTTCCTGCTGGCATTCCGAGGAGCAGCGCCCACGTTGCACAGGGATGCACGCAGGCACTACCTTGGCCCTCCTCGAGGAAAGGCTGCCAGCCTTCCTGGAGGCCACCGTCACACCAGGGGTTGGCCTCTCCCAGGTGGCGGGGGACAGGGAGCTACAGTGAAGCCCCCACACCAATGAGAGCCAGCAGGCCGATGCTGTAAGCCACATGCTTGCCAAAGCTGCTCTTACGCATCTAAATTTCAGCCCGAAGTGGCCTTCTTCAGCACTGCAGCAGCAGGGGGCTCAGCCTGCTGTCACCACCACCCCCCTCCGCCCGGCTCCAGGGGACACAGTATTGCTTTCAGAACTGGCAGGAGGCTCCCTGGCAAAGGCAGCAAATCCAGCCCAGCTGCCCCCGAGCTGACAGGCCAGGGGAGCTGCTGGGCCAGGGCCAGGGCCGAGCCCCAGGCCAGCCACCAGGCCAGCCACCGCGGCCAGGAGCAGGCAGGGGGTGGTGGCAGCAGCTGCTCCCTCCCGGGAGGGAACCGTTTCCCATCCCAGCAGCAGCTGCCACCCCATGGCCCTGCGTCCAGGGCTAATTTTCTTCCTAGCAGCTGGTACAGTGCCCTGGTTTGGATTCAGTATGAGAAGAACGTTGGTAACACACTGATCCAACGCTAAGGCAGACTGCAAACCCTAAGCACAGGTTCAGCACAGTTAGAGATAAAAACAAAAGATAGCTGCTGGAGCTGGTCTGGGGATCATTTGCCTCTGTCAGGGAAACACATCATTGCTCTGGGAACCCAGCCAGGCCCGTGGTTTTCCCATCTCATTTACAACTAGACTGGTTCAGTTTTTATGCCAACTGCGAAGAGCCTCTGCGCCCAGTTTTACCACTACAGAGATGAAGCTGCTAATAAGCAAGATCATCGTGAATCTCTAGTGCAAACATTTCCCAGCTCAGACACAGTAATAGCTCCGTTTTTCAAACATGAATTTTACTAGAGGCAAGATGGGCAAATGCAAAGTTCCTGCAAATGCCAGAAGTAATACCGAGCTGGCAAACCATGCCCTTGCACACACAGAGAAGGGCTAGGCTTGCATCCCACCACCCCTCCCCAAGCAGCCCACCTTCCTGATGGTGAGCAAGATGGTGAACAACAGACCGGTTACACTGTGATCCTGTTGCAGCAGCTGAATCACAGCACTGCCCAGGTGATGCTGGGCAGAGGGCTCCCTCCTGCGCTTTTCCTACATTGCTCATTGTTAAAATAGCTGATCAGGTGTGATGCGCTTGATGTTGCTGTGAGTTCAAAGCTGGTATTCCTTCCTAGGAATCCTCTCCACAGAGTGGATCTTTTTAGGGAACTTCATTCAGAGCACATCGGTGCCCAGCACTCCTGGAAATCAGCCTGGAGTATTTCAGCTTGGGCACTCCAGACAAATACAGAAGCACTGACCAACAGGGGAGTTTGGTTCAAACAAATCGCTTGATACCACACAGAAGGCAATGAAAAGAAAGGGAAAACAGAACTCGGTTTTACAGGGAAGCCTGTAATAGTTTCAACTAGCCCAAATTCAGCTCCTTCATCCAAATCATACGCTTCATTTATTTCCATGTCTGGCATTAGATGTTCACTTTCATTGCAGCACTTTAATCCACACTCAGAGTAAGTTCACCCTTCGCAGTGAATGGAGCAAGTAATTCTTGGGAGAGGGCGAAGCATGGCCACAACTACAAGCAGAAAAGGTAGGACGTACAATTTTAGCCTGCCTAAACAACTTCAAGTACCACTCTGTTTTCTAAAAACAGAATAAACAGAATTTATATTTAAAGCAGCAAGTTTCTTTTAGTGTAGTAAGTGTGTAATCTGATGCTGATGTTCTCCACGCCCCTTGAATTTGCTTTGTGTATTAAAAAAAAAAAAAAAAAAGTATCCTGAGACCTCAAGCTGTCACAGGTCATTTACTGGAACTGGCTCTCTTAGAAGTCACTGCAAAACATGTATCTTGAGTCAAGTAACTGATAAACAGCACAGCTGTAGATGCCCAGACTCAGTGGGAGCCAACTCAAGAGGAGGATTAGGCATATCTTGCCCAGGCAGCTCACAGCTGTTTGCTGACAGCCAGGGAACAGCAATGAAGGAGCAGAAGGCCCCACTCCCTTCCCAGCCAAAACCCACTCCCTTCCCACCCCTGCCAGCTCTTAAGCCTACATACCAGGAGGAGACAATCAATCCCTTACACAGGTACAAGCTAGGAGGCATTTCCTCTACACCAGGAATTTAATAGCTCTTCCCAACCTCAACTCACCTAAAAATTCAGCTACAGCCACCAAGGTCTCTAGCACCCACCCTCTTCCCCCCAGCTCTTGTTCTTCCCCCATCAATCCCTCTTGCCTATTTTTCTCCTTGCAAACTCTCACCTCCCAGCACTTCACCTTTACCTTTCCAATACTGTCCATAAATCACAGTTACTGCTCCTTCCGCCACACTCCACCCAGTCTGACTCCTTAGCCAGCTTGTTCTTTTACCTTGCCTGCCTGTTAGCCCCAGCACTCAACCTGCAGTCGTAAGAGAAAGGGCCCTTTTAAGCCTTGGAGCAAGGAAGGGGACAGTACACATGGTCTGCCCCAAAATCTACCAAGACCAGGAACTGGAAAACTGAGCTGCTGACAATTAGTGTCTCTAAACATGCAAAAATAGATAACCTTTGAAATTACAGCTAGCCTAGGTTCCGATGGAGGCTTGAGGGATGGAGAAAGAGACCAGACAAAGGCTAGCCATCCCCAAGCCCACCTTGCAGTTTTATGCTCTCACTTAACAACACAGATCCAGCTAAGCTTTCCAGAACAGATGAAACTCGGCAGGAACATCAATCCCACTTCATCGTTAGTTTTAAAATATGGCAGAGGTCAAAAACAAGCAGACATGGGACAGGATACATGTTGTCTCAGACTTTTTGTTCTCTGCAAGTTCAGAATAAATTGTATATCACGGCAGTTCTTATGACAAGCAGCTTCATGAAGCGGTGGCACAAGACACACCTAACAGTATCTCCTTCCCCCACACCACTATTAGCCCTGTACTACAACTGGCAACTCCTTTGGCCATCAAATAAAAGTCTAGACTTCGGAAAAAACAAACTTCCCCTCAAGATTAGCACTGAAACTAAGAGGCAGAGTCCATAGACTGTCTGCTGTGATGCTTACAAGCACAAGACAGTACTGAAATCTTACATCAAGACTAGGCACATACTTGATGTGAATTACAGACATCAAGAGGATGCCACACAGCAGAACTAATGTTTAGTCACGCGGAGTCCCCCACCCACTGGCTTTTGCTCAAGAAGGCACACAGCAAGCATCGGTTCAACACAGGTAAACACGCCTTTAGGTATCAGTTTGATTTCTGCACCAGCAGAAGTCTTTTACCTACAAAGCGTTGCCTGTAAGCGTTCGGAAGGAAGAAAGTGACAGCAACTCTTTCAAGCTTCACACACAGCGTGGAAAGACCCAAACTAGACAATAATCCATTTGGTTCTTTTATTAGCAGAAGTTAAGAATACAGCAAGTAATAAGATCCCATCTTATATGGAACCATCACCAGAGTCCCCAACCATCAAAACCCCAGAATGTGCTTCATTGCTTCCAACAGTAAGCAATTTTTAAAAAGAAATATACTGAACAAGGCCACTATTTAATGGGGAAGGAAAGAAGCTGTAGGTCCTAACTATTCTATGGCAATAACCTGCACACAGAGCAAGCAAGCCTCTGACTGCTGAGAGTAAGGCATTCAGGTGCCAACCTGGGAAGAGTTCTCAGCAAGAGCTACAGAAAAGTGCACAGCTAAGTTGTTTTTATTGGAACACACAAACTTCTTGAACGGAGAGACTGACTGGGTTAAGAATAGCAGGTGGAATACTATGTTTTTGTAATAGTTCTGTGCTGCGTAGGACCAGGTTACAATCACCCTTCAAGGAGTGAACATGGGATGATCCAGGATGGAGACCGCCACTTCTGCTGGTACTGTTACAGAGGTGTCCCAAAGTGCCTTACAGACAACTCTGATTCTGATATGTACCATCATGCTTTCCTCAGACACCAGTATACTTCCTGCCAGGCAACTCTACATCTTTGACCACGATGCCAGTGCTATTAGCCCTTACATCCAAGTTAATACTGCTCTTTACTTCCTTTTAGTACCACACAGACCTGTGATAAACTACTTCTGGCCCTACAGGCATCCAGTGTAGTGATCCTACTGAGAACACATCCCTCTAAGCTTGCAGACTCTGCTGCAGCACCTCTTTCTGAAGCTGACCTTGCTCTCAGATGCTTTACAAAGACTCCATTCAAGGGGTGAAGCCTTAATATCCAGTCAACTTTAGGAAGGTGTTCTGCTTCTACTCGACTCCGTTAGGCAACGTAACTCCCCAAAACACACTCCTTATGACACTCAAGGTATGGGAAGGTCTCTGCAATTCACAACTTTCTCTTGAAGGATGAAAATTCATACTTGCAGAAGTCTTAAAAACAAACTCATACACAACAAAAAAAACACCCTTTACTTTCCTTCCCTGTGAAATACAGCATTTTATGAGCTGTTTAACTCACCTGTTAGAGAGGTAATTGCTCTGAATTTCCAACTAAACACTCCAAGCAATACCTGTGCCATAACAAACAAAACGTTCAAGTTTTACCTTACGACTCCAAAAATTCTCCTTCAGTCTGGCTTCTGACTGGGCTCCAAAGATCAAGCTACATCAATTACAAAGAGAAGGGTATATGCCTCCCCTTATATAGGAGGTGCATCTGCTCCACAGCAATCCAACTGAACTCTTAGTTTTAGGTTTAAGAAATACCAGCAGTCCCATTGCTAAAGCACAGATGGGAAGCAGACCTAAGGAAGAAGGAAGAAAAGAAAAGAAAAAAAAAAAAAGAGGAACTGCATTGGGCTGATTGTGGATTTTTCCTCTTAAAAAAGAAAAGTTTTTCTTAAAAAGAAAAACCTGCAGGCTCCCATGGCATATGGAGCCTGACACATGAGAAGGTAATGTGCTTGAGGTCTGCAGTAACTGTTAAGTCCAAGTCCTGGAGCGCACAGCTTTCTCTTACCAGCCCATCTTAACCCCACCTCTGCTTCCTCTCACACACTCAACTATCTTTTGACAAGTATTTTACCATCACTTATTCAGACAAAACAGAGCAGGCCCGCAAATGGCAACCAGCTACTCAATGGGGGCCTTTGGGTACAGGCAGGCACTGATGGAGTTGAACTGTTTACCATTTCACATGCAGTTATCCCATCGTGCTCCGCTTCATATGAGAACCAAACCAACTAACTGTAAGATCCACTATCCAGAACTACACAGGCCACACAAACTTGGAAGGCAGCTGTCCCACACGCTTAGGCAGGGCACAGACGTTATCTTTCAAGCTGCTCAAGTAAATAAACTTGCTAACACTGAGACCTGGATGACAACACAATTAATCCAGCCTTCACTACTCTTGTACACATGTACTGAATCTACTCCAAGTGCTGGCCAGGACCCCACGTTGCTCAGGGCCTGCTGGCCACCAGGAAAACCTGCAGAGCCAACATGCCTAACTCCTGGGAATTTTACCTGGTCCTCCTGCAATCATTTATTTTGTGCAAAATTGAAACAGTGTGTGGTACTTGCATGTTGCATTCTTTACAAAAACCCTTTCCCCCCCCAACCCATTGTTTAAAACATTTATATAAATTTTATTTAAACAGAAAGTTAGAAATCTTATTTACAATTTTGTTTTTCTCCCAAAAGAGCATCTAAAATCAACTCCCAAACCCTCCAAGAGGATATAAATTTAACCTTGATTTTTTTTTTTTTTTTTTTTTAAAAAAAAAAAAAAAAAAAGGAAAATGCTAAGCTATCCCTCCCCAGTTCTACAAATAAATATGGCATTGAACAGAAGCCGATTTGGAAAGGGTCCTCTGTAGCTCAATCTGTAGATCCCAAGAATAAGTTAGGGTTTCAGAATTTCCTGGTCTTCAAATTGATTCATTCCATTGCTTGAGGTATAGAATTTGTCTTGGTTAGTCAGAATCCCCATGAAGCTCCGTGTCCCATCAGCTGAAACATGGATTCTTCTTAGGTATTCATTTTGCTAGCCTGTATGCTTCAACCGCACTCGCAGTACTGTTTTGGTTACGATCTTGGGCTGAAGGCTGGTTTTACTGCATCCCGTCTTCCTCTGTACAGCCTCCTCCAACTGTGAAACGGAACTCCTGGAGATTTGAAACTCCGTGGAAGTGCACAAAAGCACCAGCCACTACAAAGACGTGAAACAGCTGATGGGAGTGGAACTGCAGAAAACAAAACACTTATGTTCAGCCAGGGTACTTTGGGTTCTAGCACTACCCTCTTTCCAAAAAAGCCACACATTCAGCTGAAGTACACAGTAACACGTAGCAGTACCTCAAACCACAAGCTGCAAAGTTCTCCAAGTTGTGTATTGAAGTCCATCCCTCTCCCATCATTAGCAAAATAATCAAGTTCTACACACCCACACACATCCATTTCTTTCACAGTCATCTCAACCAGCTGGTCAATCAATAAATATGCTACATAAATGCTACAGCACCTCTCTGCAAAGGGACAAGCATAATTTCAGAGCTTTGGGCAAAAGGCTAAAGCAGGACACTTAAAATTAGTTCCTCCACAACACACGGGGTTTATTGGTAAAAAGGGCTCCCATACAGATAAAAGATACAAACTCTGCTCTGGTCACGAGTTTTGCTAAGTGGATTTTAAACATTATTTCATTTCTCTGCCATAGAGAAACAGAACAGAAAAAAACGGTATTATTTTAAAACCTAGAAACAACCAGATGTTCTGAATGAACGCCCTGGATGCTATTGATTATAGTACAGCAGAATGAAAACCAGAAGGGAGCTACATGACAAAGCATGCCCTCGTTTGAGGGCAGCCATACCAATACGGATAATGCTCTTGAAAAATTTCTACAGATGTGTATTTGCAGGCTCCATGGGAAGCTTAAAAAAGAGTTGGTGGTACACCAGTGCTTTTGGAGCCTAGCTCATTATCATAACAAGGCTTTGTTTGGCCATTTAAACAGATCTAGCAAACTGGTGCCACCCAAAACCACTCAAACAACCCAGGCCTCATTCTCACTTCTGGTCCCCTTTAGCAGCCTTAAACTATCCTAGTGGAAGTACAGTGGCCTTCCAAAGGCCCACCTTCCTCTCATCTCTACTTTTGCTCACCCAGTTTCTTTCTTTACATCTTCCCCATGCAATTTCCCCTCCACAGACTTCATGATCCTTTCCCTCACACCAAGCTTCACCCACCTGCCTGCTCACCCCACTTTCCCTTCTTCTGGGCCACAGATCCCTCCAAAATCTACCATCTCTATCCAGCATTTTCACTGGCTGCACAAGATGAGCCGCCAGACATGGTGAAGGTGCCAGAGAACGCACTGAACATGAGAGAAATACCTTGCTTCTGTGCAGAGTAGTGCACTGTTAAGATGCGTTTGCAGGCCTCTCAACACACACAGACAAAAAGGTTCATAAAGTTGCTTACCCATCTACTAAAGCTATCTAGCACACGTGCTGGGTTGAGTTTGCACACCAGCAGTTACCTCAGACCAGCAGGCACCAGGTAAGCGGGGCTCGGAGAGCCCACAGTTGTTTGGCCCCTGAAGACCTATGCTTCTGGTGCAGCAGTTTGACACTTGCAATAAGAAAACATTGACACAACATCCTCCAGCCTCAAGGGGAACAGCTTTCATGTTGGTCTCCTCATCCAGTCATTCTATAGACTCACCCAAATGTCACACTTGCCAGGGAAGAATCTCTCCGGGATGCGGGCAGCATATAGTGCAGCACCAGTGATGTACAGGCATGCCATGAGTGCCAGCCAGCCTATCTGCCCCATTGTGGCTGCTTTCAGGAGCCCCTCAGAGATGACAAAGTGCAGGGTGGGAATAACCCCACTAAGACCCAGACCTAGAAATACTCCTGGGAGGTAAAGAAAATGTGGGAGAGTCAGGTTTGAACACAGTGGTGGTAAAGGGAGACAATGAAAACATAAAAGCTATGGAAAGAAAACTCAGTATTTGCTAAAGCAGCAAAAAGGTGACAACCCTTGAAGCCGGAGGTCCCCAGAAGTTGGAAGCTTCCTTATTGGAAAGGAAGTTGAAGAATGCACAGACTTCCTTCATATAGCAGAAGCTACCTAGTTATATGTTCCAGCAGATGCTGAAACACTTCATTTACTGATTGCTTTGCCAGCTTTAATGTACACTAAGTCAGTTGCACACGTTGGGCTGTAGAGGGCACCGAGACTACACCAACTATGTCTCTTTTACCATAATCTCTCAAACACAAGGCAAGGAGAGACAACAAAGAGATTATTTATTTTATACTGTACAAGTAGTCCTAGGAAACAGAAAAGTAGCATCTGCAGATCATCTTATCTGCCATATATGAGAACACAGCTTATTCATTTAGATTTTATCAGCAAGTACAAATATCTTGTAAAAAAAGGGGGTGGGGTGCGGGGTGGGCACAAAATAATCACGTCCCATCCACAGATTTTAAATTTGAAAGGCCAAACTCTCTGAAAATATACCTATAGCTTGTCCAGGAAATCTAGATTTACTGTAGACAGCATGTGCAGGTTAAGTAACAAGAAACACTACTATTCAACCCAGCTGTGTGCACATTCCAGAGCTACCCCCTAAAGCTTTCTCTTTCTTCCTACCTCAGAACATGAAATCAAATCTGGTTTTGTTCAGGCTCTTTGTCTTAACTATGTATTTTATCTAGGCAAGTCACTCGGATTAACTCAATCATCCAATGATTTGCTAGTGTCCCAGCCTAGTATTACAAAGACAAGACAAACAGGAGAAGTACACATACACACACCAAGCAGTCCATCATTTTTTGAGAGCAAAGTTGCTAGGTATAGCTAGGAATACTTTGCACTACCTTTCCTACTGCATGTGTTACTGTCCATTTCAGGAATGCACTTCCAGGACTTGCACCAGCCCTTATCTGTGCATCCAGCTGGCTATAACAAATGCTGAAAGAAAATCCATCAAGCTCCCAATCCAAGAACATTAGCTCTCTACAAAGTTAAGCTCTCTTAAGTCTTTCTGAGACTTTTCCTAAGCGGCAAGTAGGAAGGAGGAAAGGCAGTCAAGAAGCAAAACAGTTAACTTCAGGTCTTACCTGCCCTTACACCCCGATATTCAGGGGTTGCAAACATGTCCCATTGTGAGACAATTATGGCTGCAATGCCCAGGACACAAATCACAATCAAGTAGATGAAGCAAGGCTGAGGGTTGCAATAGAAGGAGTAGTACAACCATGGTACAAAGCTGCCCATTATGAGAAGTGCAATCCCAGAATAATCCAGCCTAGAACAAAACAAAAGTCAGTTTGGTAAGAAATGCAAACCATTGGAAGTCCTTAGTAGACCAACTCTCTACTTCTTACTTCAAAATGAAGTTATTTTCACTACTGCAACTTTCTTCCTGAAGGCAACACTTCCACCAATCCCCTCCAATAACGGATTACCTTGATAGACAGCCAGTAAAGCCATTTTTGGACAACCATCAGCAATACCTACAGCAGCCTTTAGACCAAAGCTTTTTGAAGAAAACTCAGATTTAAGCTTCAGATGAGGAAAAAGTCAGCACAAAAAAGTCCTCTAAACACAAAAAAGTGCACACACAATGTTGTGAGAGCACAGCCAATACAAACACTTCAGTATCTGAGAAGCACAAGTTAGTTAGGCATCAGCTTAAGTGACCACTGGGGAATAATGTCACATGTTTTCAACCCTGTTTCTACACACCAGTGAAGAAAAGGAATTCCTGCAGCAGTTGCTTTTTACCACAAATTGACAAAATGCTCCTACAAAAGATGGAGTTAATTTTTAGGGGATTTTAATTGCTGGGTTACTTTAGAGGTGGTCTTGCAGATTACACAATCCTAGATTGAGTACCCTTAGGAAGAGATATTTAGGAGCAGCCAAATAAGAACACATAGCAAAACAAAAGGACCAAGACATCCTGACACATATTGTGGAGCTGCTTTACGTAAGTTTAAGATTCAGAGTTACTCAGAATAGTTGAAATGACAAGAAGTGACAGTTGCATTAAAAAATTCAACGTCTTGCAACTAAACTCTTACAGCAATAAGATGCATGCACACACCTGCCAAACAGCAGAAAATGAAAGAGTTAAGACTAAAACAGCAGCAAAAAATCATGCTGAAACAAGCAATAACTAGAAGAAGCTGCATTGAATCTCTGCTCAACTCTGCTCCAAAGCATGTGCCATCGTGCAACGAACAACTCCTATGCTGGAGCTCCAGACATAGACCCTAACCCTATTTTCCCACCTGTTTCATATTTGGCCTACCCTTTCCTTCTAGGCACTTACTTGGAGAAGAGCCGGGAAACACCTTCAGAGTGGCAATAAACTGTGTGGAAGAGCCATGAGAAGGAGAGGCAGAGTATGGCTCCCAAGAAGAACAATCCAACAACCACTTTCTCCTGCACAGGTGCTACAAAGGACATGTTTGGCCGGAACATGTAGAAGATTCCCAGACAAAGGAAGAACACGCATCCTGAAAAACAGTAAGACAGGAAGGTGTCAAGTTCATGCACACTGAAAGCTTTTCTTTCTATAAGTGCAACTGTATGGTACAGGAGCACTAAACATAGGAGCTGCATGATAACCAGCAGCGCACATGCAGAATAAAATACTGCCCTGCTTAAGTTATGCATTCCAACCACATTTCCATCTTAGACTGATACAATACAGACTTGCATGGACTCTCCATTTTTACTTGGTC
>JAVJGJ010000057.1:24334580-24348941 GCA_035590215.1 Microhierax caerulescens
TGGTCTCCAAGATGCGTGTCCAAAGAGAAGGGTTTTCCTTCCCTTCAAGGCTCCTTGCAAGTTGAAAACCACTCATATAAGCTGCAATTTAAATGTGTTTCTGTAGCAAGAAATGCGATCTCAATTAACACTTACACATCTTGGGAGGAATACCTACCAGTGATTTATTAACATTCAGGATTTTTTTTTTAATTCATTCATTTGCATTGAATGCCATAATTAAGGAAGTCCCATTCAACCCTCATGGGAAAAAAATTAGGAGGGGAATACCAACCTGTTAATTTAACAGGTTACTACTGGCATGATAATGCTGACCACCCCACATCCCTTTCTATCTTGCTCTCAAAGACAGACAGCAATGAAGCCAATTAGCATTAAAGCAAGCTGAAAATACCTAGAAGATGTGTCCAGATGTTACCAGTCTCTGTATGTATTCTGAAGATACTCTTGAAACAAGCCCGGAAAGAAGGCATGGGTGGTCTGTGTCCATGCAACAGGTAGTCATTGTCCTTTAGCCAGTCAGGCAGAACATCATGGGGAATGACTCTCCATCTGCCCTCCCATACCTAGAAGTTAGAAGATTTTAGTTAAATGTAGGGAACTGACTTCCACTGATGTATGGCAAAAGTCAAAAACCCCTTATTAGTAAAAACGTTAATCGGTGAGTACAGTATATAGAAAAGGGCTGATGGGACACATGTCTGGGGAAAAAGCTTTACTCTTGAAATATAATGCTTAAGTCACTGTTCCCTATTGAAAACAGTATCATGAAGTTGAGCTTCACCACCAGAGAAATACTTCAGCATTTCATTGAACAGGACATCTATTGGGCTTTTTTACTGCTAATGAAGCATTTAATTCATTTCCACATTCTGTTATTTTCAAAGATCATCCTTTCCATTTAATTGAAGAAGCCTGCAGCTAGTTCTCTCCAAGAAATAAGTAAGTAAAAGTCTGGTCTTCCAATCACAAGCCTATCCAAGTATACATCTGCTAGCATCTGGGGAAGTCTAGCAAAAAAGCTACGCATCAGCACCAATATGGGCCAGAAAGCATAAGTGGCAAGAGTCCACTGAGAAGTGTCCAATCCCTTGATCCAGGTTGGAGAACAACTGCTCCCACACTCCCAAAACAAATGGTGACACGTCAGTTAAAGGCAACAGATCCATGACTCAATTCCATCAGATTTCTTCTTTAAAGGGAGAGAGAGCATATGTGCACACATCCATTCTTGCAGCTGGTTCCAAATGGAAAAAGTCTGCACAGGTGTTCTTAGCACTGCTTCAGTAACATAGGATACATGGAGCCTTCAGTCTGGCGACAGAAGCAGCACTGCCAAACAGAGGTGTATGGGGGAATTGCTTTATGTACCGGGGTTGTTTCTGCAGTGTTCCTTGGATTTGTCATCTGGCTAGTAACACAGCAGCGAGCCTGAAGAATCCTGAAACACTAAGTTTAAAAAGCTACATTCTTATTTCTGTTTCAACAACAAGAACCCAGAGTTTTTAAATCCCTTATGGAAGCAAAACAAAACCAATCAGAATAACCAACCCAGGTTCTTAAAAACATTAAACAAGAAAATAACTGGTATACTTCATGAATCAAAGATTTGAATTGCGGTAGGAACAGCATGAGGGAATTCATTTTACACAACCAACCCTACAGAATATTTGAAAAGCAGAAAAGATACAGTTTAAAAAAATAGAACACAAGACACAAACATACCACACCCATGGAACAAACAAAAAAAACACAACAAAAAACCAAAACACCAAAAAAACCAGCCCCCACACTCAAGACTACCAAGTAACTAGGGTGCCTAAGTATGAACTATTCTTTGATATTTTTAAAACCAGCAGGAACATGTGTATAAAGGGGCAGCATTCCTTTCACTAAGAAAGGAGGGCCAGAGACTGATACAGCCCCATGGCTCTAAGAAGTAGCAAAAATTGAGCCCAGGTCAGCAATTACAAAATCTACAATGGATTTATTTACATTAGTTTTAACACAACCTTGATTTCTTTTCAAGTGAGGGACAAAGCTTCTTCTACAATGGATGCAAATGGTATTGGAAAAGCAAAGTATTTACAAAATATTTACAAAAAATATTTACAAGAAACCTCAGAAAAAATGACCTTGTAAATCAAAGTGCCTTGAACCAGAAGGCTTTATTCTGCTTCGCACTCACCAGTGTTTCTCAAGACAGACTCCTCAGTTGCATCATCAGCTTTACAGTCTCATTTGTAATCCTTTTTGTTCCATGCTTTACAATTCATTCATTTATGACAGACTGAGATCCTGAGAAGCTGTAGTGTTACTAGTTATAACAAGATATATTATATCTTGGTGATATGCCCATGCAGGGATGGTGTGTACCTGCTCACTCACATTAGTAGCACAGCCTTTTGCCCACTAAAGCTTCCTAAAAAAGAAAACTACTTCACCAGTTTTCAGATAACCTTACCTTACACACAAATTCTTCCATTCTCTCCATAGCATGGTGGGCTTGTAGAAGAGGTGACATAACCATAAATCCTTCATCTTCTTGAGGTGACTCATCATTGCGTTTATAATCCTCAGAACACTGGAGGGAGAAAAAAAAAAAAAAAATAGAGAAAATGCTTTGTAGACAGATAAACAGAGAAAGGTGATGTAGTTTTCCCTAGAAAAACTACGATTTGAGGTCTTGGTAAATAAAGATGTCTTCTTTCCTTGTACAGCACCAAGGAAGGAATTCACAAGAACCAGGGAAAAAAAAAAAAAAAAAAATTACGTTCTTAGGTATCTGAGAACATGTTTTCACCAGGTTTGGGAGAAATCACTGTTCCTTCTATATGTTATGCTTCATTAAAGCCCAGATACAGAGTCCGAGGCTTGCAGCCTACCCACCTCTACGGAAGGATTACTTCCTATTTTATGTTTATGATATATAATATCACTATGCCTGCCTTAGTACCTCTATAACATATCTGGCATTTTAGGATAAGAAAAGGCAAGCCAAGGAGAGGAATCCATTTACTCTGTTACAAATGCTTCACCTCAATTTTTAATTCACATCTGAAGTTCTGTTCTGTTTAACTGACACTTCTGTTCAGCTCATAATCCAGTAATGGACATGGACTCATTTGTTTGACCTTCAAGATACTTCAGAAACTAGTATGAAACTTTTGCTGGCTAGACAAAGGCAAGTTATCAAAGAAAGTAGTAACAGACCTCAGTTTTAAAAAAATTCAGATAAGGAGAAACATTCATATCCTCAAGGTGTAACAAGAGAATTATGAAAACAAAAACAGATAAAACCACTGAGCCTGGATATTCAGCTGGTACACATCACTAATTACTTGTTAGTTTTCTATCCTATACTAATTTATCACATCACGTATGTATTATGATACACTTTAGCTTTCCATTTAGGAAAAAAAAACGGGGACCACAAGAGTCCTAGTACACTGATTGCCATTTGCTTACTACAATGCTCATGGCCTGTCAGAGACTCCATTCAATGCTTCAGTTTCCAAGGGAAACAAATTTGAGAAAGCTAGAAAAGACAGAATGAACCTTCTGTACCCCTCAGGCTTGACACAGAAAGCTGCCATGCACCTTATGGCCAAGCCAGGAAAGCCCCACAGTCTGCTCGGAGACCGGCCTCCTCCATATTACAAGCCACAACACTTTTCTCTCTCTCCCATTCACATATGAAGGTTAACAACTTTAAAATCAAGACCACTTATTGAAAATGCCAAAGTAGCTGAGAATCTAGTATATAGCCTCACATATTTTCCCTGAACATTATTGACAATAATTCATAGATAAATGTCCTGAATTTTGAGTGTGAGATTGGATCTGGCTGCATATTTGTCCCACATTATAGCTCCCTCCTTAAAGTGAGGCTTTATTAACTATATCCATCAACAAGTTAACTGAACAAATTGCTTAAAGGTTTAATTTTTTTAGTGCAAGACTTCTTCCAACCTACAGTGAGCTATCTAGATTCTTCAATGTTTTAGTTTTCCAAGAGAGAGAAATTACATGCTAGTACTTGCTTTTTGTACCCAACGCTTGCAGTAGCCACTGAAGCTTCACCTTTTGAAGAGCTGTCCCCCCCTAGTTCTTGACCCAGTTTCACTTATCTAGAATGCAGATCTCTGCTATGTAATATATAGTATACATCCTTTGCATTTTATGATGACCTCACATTTGTCCACACTAGGACAACTTGATTGAATAAAAGGATCTTTGTAGATAGTCCATGTCCCTTGTAATGTTTACTCATCTTCATTTACCATTCCAGTCAATGCCTCCTCTGAGCAAGTCTTGGCAAAGATTTCATATTTTATATCTGATTATTGATAAAAATATTGACCAATTCCAGCCAGATCCTACAGCAGTATAAGGCAGTATTATATAAACTTTAATTGCCTAAATTATCCCATTAAGTCTATGGGAAGGCATCAGGCAACATCAAGATGTAAACAGGTTTAATATCCCTCTAAGATAGGCACATGTCCTGTTGGACCAGAAAGTGCATTAATAACAAACAAATTTGGTTCATTCTGACTCAACTCAATTATTTCCCACACTGATAATTTTACTGGCTTTTTCTACTAATGGATCTCTCTGGTTAGGGTTCTCAGATTTCAATATTATAAAGTAATTAATTCACGAGCATAGAAACATAGAATGGTTTGGGGTGGAAGAGACCTTTAAAGATCATCTAGTCCAAGCCCCCTACCAGGGGGTCTGGATAGAGACGCTCATGATAGTCTGCACAAATTTCCATCTCCAGAAACACACTTTACAGAAAAGCATGGCTGGTGTTTAAGTTCCAGTATACCTGATACAAGAAGCACTACTATACCTTTTAGCTATTCCCTCCCCCAGCACCACACAATAACCAGCTGGAATGGGGTGAACAACTTTGCAATCCTCAATTTACAAAACTGGGTTGGACTGAATGAAAAAAGGTCCCTTACCGAATCAAAGCCTGTATTCCCTGCAGTCTGCCCAGTGACTCAAAGCCAAAAAAAAAATGTTCATTTCCCCCTCTCCATGTACTTCCACTTCTAGGATCATGGGAAGGTTTAAATCTGAACAGACTGTAAAGCTCGAAGAACAGAGATATTTACGAACTAGTCCAAAATTTTGCATTTTGGCAACGTGCCTACAAACTCATTACTGAGCTTCTTTTAGTGATTAAAAGAATTCATATCATAGACAGTCCAGATTACTGCCAGAAAATGGAATTGATTTTATTATCTCATTCCTGCCATCAAACCACAAAATTAGCATTCAAGGAAAAAACCTAAAGCTCAGTTTCTTAGTCCTTTTCTTGCTACGGAGGCAAAATGAGGTCTGCTCTGGAATACACACCCTCTCTCAACTCCCTCCCTTATCATCCTATTAGAAAGGACAGAAAACTGTGCTTCTTGGAAGCTGGAAAGCTATAGTTGGAGTGCAACGCCAATGCCGGTTTTCACTTGGAAACCTGAAGGAGTCTATTGACTTTCAATTCTTCAGACAATGACTGAAGGGGAAAAAAAAATACCACTTTTCTGTTCAGAAGGCATATTGTTGTTAAGATTTCCACTGTGATAAGTTCCTTTGTATCTTAGGATTCCTCCTATTCTCTCTTCTTTGGCTGATCTTATCAGAAATTCAAGAAAATTCTAGAATATAACAACATAAACAAGCGTATGCTTTAGGACCTGTTTTCAACTATTTCTAAGTTCTACCCACACAATCACATTTTAAAATGGGGAACACATTGGGTAAATAATCTCACTTGCCTAAACCCATGAAAGAAACGAGAGCCCAGAACGAAACACTGATACTCATACTTTTAACGAGGTGTGGTATAGCCTGGATCAAGTGCTTCCAGAATAATTTTTGCCTTTGTACTTTCTAGATCATTGACCAAAAGGATTTTCACTCAGCTAATGTTTCAGACTTTCTTTTGATCATCTAATTTACTCATTTTCTTTCAAAAGCAGCTTCAAATTTTGACTAAATCATTCTGTGAAATCTTTAGAGCATTTTAGAGTATCTTTAAATAAAAACCCTCATTCATTTGTTACAAACAAGCTCCTTGCAATCATCAGCTGTCATTCTGCTGCACATATGCAGTGATGTGTAAATCACTCATACAAATCAGAAATCATGGCTTCTGTATACTTAAACTTGAGAGAGTCTGGACACCTAGTTCTATCAAAACGCCAAACAATCCTTCCAGCTTTAATCCTACCCCTTTTGCAAACTCATAGTGTTAAAGCTACCAACAAACATAGTACAGATACCTAACAAGATGGAAATTACACAACAGAAGTATAAAAGCATCCCTAGTTGAATAATGGTACCAGAGAATAAACTAAACCTGAAGGACAAGTGACAGTGGCCAGAAGAAAACAGTTTTACTGGTTCATCCATATTCAGTTAATTTTAGGAGGTCTTCTAGAGTCTTTTATAGTAAGTGATAGACAAGAAGGTAAAAGAAAGGTAGAAATCAGACTTAATTATAGCACTTTGTACAGAGATCCAGGCAACACACTTCAAGGGACAGATCATCTTCTAAACAAGAATTTCAACGTGTGCTTCAGTAGGTATGAAAAGGTTCAATGCCTAAACCAAGACTTAAGAGCACCAGAGCAAACAAGAGCAAGAAACCTAAGAGCCCAGTTGCACAGTGCCCACCGTTAAACAAGTTTATTTTAACATTAAAATATCACTCTTTTTTTAACTTTTGTGCAATTGCTGTGGAAGCTTAAATTTAGTACAATTTGTTGATTGAATACAGTCCAAAAGTCATCACATAGCTGAAGACCCTGTTACAGTGAAAAATGCAGTAAAACCTGCCCTAGTAAGCGCAATATACAACAGCTTATCCTTCTCACATAGATAAACAGTTTTTATACTACTGCTTTCAAATCTTTTAACAGACACACTTTTTATTAATGCCCTTACAATGGAAAAGGCTGTCAGAAGTCAAGTTGCAACAGAAGAAAAAGATTCCAGAAACCCTTTTCCCACCTGGACTTCAATGGTAAAAGCATAGTTTCTTGAGGTCTGAGTTTCTCTATGTCAGTTTAAAGATTTCTAGAAAACCGAGTTTGCACATGACTACTACTTGCACAGATGACAAGCAAGCTCTTATTCATCACTTCAGACTGCAGTTTTGCTAGAAAATGTCATCAACCTGTGTTTACTAGAGTGCACAAAATTAAACAAACCATTTGAATGAAGCCACCTAAGAAGCTTAGTCTGTCAAAAGGGGTTCTCTTCTCCCTCATCCCAATCTTCCTTTACACTGCTTCTAGCACCCCTCTGATCCTTGGGTTGATTAGCTGATCCAATACTAATCTGGCAAAAATCACTCATTTTTGCTATGTGACCTTCCTATCAGATAATAAAGTTGGTTCAAATAACCAAGTGATTTAAGAGCTCAAGCTAGTGCAACAGAAACAACAGGAGCATCAGCTCCCATTTTACTGAGATCCACTACAGAATGCTTTCTGGGGATCACGTGCAAGGCCAGGTTTCTTTTTGACACATTAGTTGGATGTGAAATTATCTTCAGGCCTCCTTTGCATAGTGTTCATCAGTTAGAAAGGGAGCCTAAGAACCTAGTTAGGCGTGCATTAAGGAAGGTTAAACTAATGATTACTTCAAAATGCTGCTGTATTCTCAGAACTTCCAGCAGCTTTCAGGACCACACCTTCAGAAATTTGACAGTTTTCATTGCATGTATGGTATTTGATGCAGAACCAGAAGTACACACGTTAACCAGTAATACTAGTAACCGTAATATAAGTCCACTAAACCCCAGAATGGACAGAACTGTCCTGTATTAGGTCATTGCTCAGTTACTCAATGGCCTAACTGACTGTGCACATACAGTATGTATGTGTATGTATGTAGCATTAAATTCTGGAATTCATGAAGTCCCATGTCTCAAAGATCAACTGTTTATGATGCCAATTCACCATCAAGATGCCAACAGTGCCCTAAAGCTCCCATCACAGGAATTTCCAAAGCACAATGCAGTCTCAACGTTCTAAAGTTCTTGCTTCCTTCAGCTGACAGATGCTTCCCCCACTCTCTTCTTTATCTGTTCCCCGACAGAACTGGGTCCTGGTACGAACACATCATTGTAGCACAGGCAAGACAGTTCAGAGAAAGTAAATTACTTGATTACCACCAAGTTGTGGGATATTATACAACTCAGTACTTGTATACAATTCTATTCTGAAAATGCAAGCATACATTTTCTAATACCAGTTACCCCCCATATTAAACCGAAGACACAAAGACTTGGAATTTTTGATCTTTTTTTTATCTTGATCTCATCAGATGAATGATTAATAGTGTTTAACATGACACTGAAGTCATTTAACATTTCTTGGGGCAGCACACCAGATTCAGTAAGTCTAGAGCATTCAACATAATGCCCAAGATACATTCACAAGGCTCTAATATAAAAATACTATTTTCTAACCATAGTCCTGTAACATCCTTTTCAGCTAGCCAGACTGCTTTTTTCAGCAGCTCCTGTACTCATTCTGTCAAATGACCTTTTACCAACCCGTCTTTCATAAAGGGAAAGCAGTCATAGATTGGTGCCATGCTGTTTCTAGAAGCTCGTTGCACATTTTTCAGAATTTCATCAGTTTACGTTCTTTGGATTGTAAGCAATTAACTGGAAAAGCACAGCACCTTAAAACTTTCCCTGACTTCCTCCAGCTTCCACACATACCAAGTTATTTTAGAATAACAGCTTTGCCACTTAATGTTCTTTCTTAATCTGACAGGCTTGTAAATGGAGATACACCACAGCTTCCAAAAGGCTAATTACATTCACCCTCTACGCAGGGTGTGCAAAGCTGTTTTTGCTGTCACAGGACCAAAAAAAGTCTTTCATTAGCACTGTGCCAAAGACCCTTTCAGCCTACTGGTCAAAATGTTAAGTACTCAAAGGTTCCTGGAGTTCAGCATTTCTCCTTTGTAGGTCACCTTTTTATAAAAGCTACACTCCATTTAATATAGCACTTGGAAACAGCTATATACAACTGGTCATAGATGACTGCTTGCTGGCACTCATTAAAAACAAGGTCTAACTTTTAACACTCGCTTAGCAACTAGTCCTAGGACGTAGTCACATTTTGACTTCAGCAACCTTGCTAATACACCCTTAAGATTATCTTTCCATGAAAAGGGTTTGCTGAGTCTCTAAGTTGTAGTAACTACTGATTTTCTGTCAATGTCCAGTACCTGACACGGGCCAAAGACCTCACTGCCCACATGTGCTCACCAATACACTTTGGAGCAAAACCTGTAGAAATTGTTTCTACAATACAGAAGATTCACATGTGCCATTTTGTGCTCCTCTGTCACTGTTAAAAAATAAACAGAGAGACTGAAAGTGCACTGCTGAACTCAACATAAGAGCGGAATCAATCTAAAGCAGTTGAAGGAAGATGCAAGTTAACCCACCAGTACAACACTCTTCTATCACTGTGAAAGGCCCTCATGTCCCGTACTGCTGCCCAAATTGGGCTCATACAATCTCCAGGAGAACAAAGGCAAAACCTGTGGAATCTAACCCTTGGCCAGGGAAACAGTTCTGGCAGTGAATTATAAACAAAACTGCTCCTGCCCTCTCCTAGTTTCAACACACAGCACAGTAAGCAGCAGTTACAAAACCAGCTGGCAGGCAGGCAAACTCGGCAGAGTACCAACACCTCCCCTCTCAAAGAGCTAAGACTCTCCAGACTAATAGGAGACAGTTGAACCCTGCTGCAACTCACCAAGCCACAACCTATTACAACTTACTTGTTGATTTACATGAGAGTTTTCTGGGAGATGGGGCAGACACAGAGACATGGCCATTTCCTACATGTTACCAGCCTTCTGCGCAGAATAATGTCTACTCATGGTTGAGTAGGTCACCAGTTTCTGCCTTTTCTGCAGACGTTCAAGCTCTAAAAGCCTGTTGTTAAACCAGGCATGCCAGCTGTCAGTTAAGGATGCATCAGCATCCAACCACTCAAGGCTGTGGAGCCTGTAAACCATCTCCACAGACATATCACGTGTTTCATACTGTTTAAGTGGGAATATGTGAAGATATTCTGCTCTGCGTATCCACACTCTGCCATAAAAAAAATAGCTATTTGTAAGGATACTGGATTCAAGCACTTACTTCAGTGACTAGCAGTCTGAATAAAATCTGCATTATTTCCACTACTTGGAACACCAAGTGAAGGAGAAATTCAGATGTTAAGATTTTTTGATCCAAAGTAAAAATGTCAAATTGCATGCTTTCAAAGAAGTAACATTCTTTCCCGAGAGTTGCAAAAATGGAGGAAAGGAAGAGGTGATGAAGAAGTCTACAGAACAACAAATTTTGAACAGTCTGCTTTAAAACAAAAGCAAACATGTTTTGGTGTGACCCCAAATACTGTTATGCCAGGCCTCTCCCATACACACTCAAATGACAACCCCTACCAACAAAACCTGTAATGCAACGCAGGAAGAAAGCAAATACAGAAGCAGATGCCAAGTTTTTAATCGTAACTCCGAAGTACCAACAGTAAAATACTAGACTGAAAATAAAGCTAAAGAGTTTCAAACTGGGCAAGAAACTTGCAAGTAAATCTATAAAGTAAAAAAAACTACGGCAATCAGAATTTTTGAGTATCGGCTGCAGGAAGACCATTAAAACAACTGTCTACCTCTGACCTTCAAAACTTCACCTAAATCTTTTGCACTCAGATAGCAGGCACCATAAAGGCAAGCTGATAATTCCACGAGTTTACATACACCCTTCTGTTAATGTCAAGACTATTTTTGCAGTGATATTTTTGTAAAAAGTAGGTGCCACAGCACTATCAAGCTGCAACAAGGTCTTTAACCATCTCATACTGGCACACTCTCCATCCCAGTCTCTCTGCTGCCTTCTCATCTCTCCTCCTCACTCAGGGCATGCTCTCTATCGTCTTGCTTCTTCCTCTCTCTCTCCCCCCTTCTTCCTCGGCTGCTCTCTCTCCACTTGCTCTCAGTCCCTTAACAGAACCAGCCATACCTGCACTTATCTACCTCGACCAACCCCGCTGCCCCTGAAGCCAACCCACAGTTGTATATTATCAATGCTAATTAACCCATCTACATTCTTCTACAAGTACGTACACACTTCTGTAATAGAAGAGACTTTAAGTTCTATAATTCAAGTTGAAAGCCTCAAGTCATTTGCTCACCTTCAATTATCCTAAAACTATCCTTTTGTACCTTAAAATCTGTTACATCCTTCTGCCTCCCTCCTTCAAGTCACTTCGGTATTCATGCTCTAGAAAGACTCTTGTAGCTACATGCAGGTATCGTTAAGTTTGTCAGAGGTCAAGTAAGCTCCACTTAAAGTCAAAACCCATGCTCCCCAAGAAGCAATCCAGGTAAGTATTTGCCCACATTTCATCTGCCCATTCAGATGACTTGAGAGCTATGCACACCTCCTCCCAAACCCTCATCAAGCAGGTCATCAAACACTTAAAGCAACAGGTCTCCACTTCACAGGCACATTTCAGTGCCACACAGGACAACTGCGCAATGCAGCTCAACTGCATGAAAGGAATCATCATTCAGGAACACGGAAGTCTGATGACTGGAACAAAGGCAAAGAAAACAGTTCTGTTCACCTGTCACTGACAGGTTAAAGTATAAAAGGAAAGAACTAAGCACAGGTTTTAGGGCTGCATGAAGAGCCCATTCATCAGGTTATAAGAAGTCACATGCATTTGATTGTGTCTGCTTAACAAAGCCACAGTGAGATTTCTTTAGGAACTATCACTGCTGGAATTATAAAGGCAGTTAAGACACAGAAACGCGGACAGGAGAAAGAATGCTGTCCCAAAGGCTAGGAAATCCAGCATGCTACAGAAGGGAAGCACCTGCTGAAAAATGCCTTATCAGCAGATACACAGCACATATAAACTGGGACAAGGGGAACAACCAAAAGTTTAAATTGCTAAAAAAATGGGAAGAATTATGCAGCTTGCCTGATCCTTTTCTCACCACGAAATCCTTGACATTCAGATAAATGATCACTATTTCTCAAAGTCATGGAAGGTATATCACTCCTCTGCCACTACAGTAATTGCATTGTTTAAACAAGATAGCAAGATGTGTATCTATTCTTTGGAACAGACACTTGGAAGAGGGGATAATCTATGAACATATATGCACTCTAGGAGAGAAGACAGAACTATAGGATAAAACACAGACTAAAAGGTTCAGGTGTAAAGAGATACTGATTTGATGATCCATATCTTCTCATAAGCATCATCATAAAACTGGCAAATTAACAGCACTGGCAGAAGGATGCAGCTGGTTTATTGTTTTGGATAAGCATGCTCAATACAGCTAGTAAACCTTTGCTACATGTTTTGAGTGAATACCAAAATTTATCAAAAGTAAGATCTTTGATGTAATTTTTAGTTCACAGCTATGCAAACATCCAGGTAGGTTACTGGTGTCAGGGACAAAGGCCTAAGAAAAAACTTCTGGGACTATATTTAGTTTCTTAATACCATCTATATTTTCCATGAAGATGCTTTATTTCTAAAGAGGACCTATATTTTGGCCCATCAAAATCAGAAACAGGTAGTATACAATGCAAGCTCCAGGAGAGACGGAAAAGTTCTGAACAATACAATGGTATGCTTACACACACCTCTTTAGAAAAGACTATTAAAATAATTTATCAAAACCAACTCTTAACTCTTAAGAGCTCAGACTGCTTCCTCCTACACGTGGAGCAGAAAGTGGATATACAAGTAGGCAGACAGAAAGCAATCTTGTATAGGAGCATCTGGGGCAGATTTTCTATAAAGGAGCTGCAATGATATAAATAGGGTGATAAGAGGCAACCAGAAAAGTAAACAATTCAATATTATCACAGGATAAATACACACATATTTTTACAGTAATACCTCAAGTCTTAGCCCCAGTAAATTTTGGGCAAGTATTGTATCTACTAGAATACATCTATATTATGATATTCAAGAAAGTCAGTATGATTAGCTTGTCAAAACTAGCAGCATTTAAAAGAATTTTAAATGACCATGGTGGCTGTACCATCCACTTTCCTTCTCCAACACAGGAATTCCTTGACTGTTACCATCAGCTTCAACCTGGTTGCATTCAGCCAGTAGAATACTTAACACAGCAGCCATCACTTGAGTCCTTTTATAATGCTATGTTTAGCTTGTGTGCCCAAGTACTACTGCCATCTACAGAACACTAACCTTATATTACTGTTATCTAAACAACAGCCTCTTCGAAACCAGTCACATCTGCTGAGGCAGTTGCACATAGCCAGAATGTACAGTAGAGCAAAAAAGTGAATCCTAGCTGGGATTTGAGTAACAGCTGTGCTAAGGCTTACACAAGACAGAGGAGGATATATAGCTTAATGTTTTTTCCAGACTATTTAGAACACTGCAGTATGTCAGAAAATAAAGGCCATGTGGGAAGCTAATATTGGTACTTTTAACAGCAGAATGTTTGGGGATGATCAATCTGAAGCATCAATTATTCAAACCCTTAAGAAGAAAAACATTTAAAGATATCACAGTATTAAAACCAAGAAATCACAGAGGAGTAAAAGCTTAGACTGAAAAAAAGTCAAAAAGGCAGGCCACATAAGGCAGAGAAAGTGATACAGTCCAAGACCAAAAAAACCAACGCACAAATGGCAAAAAAAAAATTTCTGTGGCAGCATTTTAGGAGACTAGGAAAGAGAGAAGACATCAAATACAAGACAGCTAAATATCTGTAGTGAGCCAAAACAAAAGAAACATACTTTTTGTCATAAGGATGAATGCAAACAAGCAAGCAAGCAAACAAACAAAAAAACCCCACCACACACACAAAAAAAAAAGACTAACACATGCTAAGAATGTCTGAAAAAGCATGAGAGAATGAGAGTACTTTAACCAATTTATTTCCAAAATTCTAAAATTAAACACTTTGACTCATCCAAACAGTTTCTGTTTAACTAAGCAAATGTAAAGAAAGAATTACAGAACATAATCAGTTATGGGCTATTCCAGGAGTATTCTACAGGCAACAGGTAACTCACATTCAACCAGGAAAGTCAGAGACAGGAAGGAAAACAGCCTCCAAAAAAGATGATGGCAAATACACTGTCAGATAAACATGTTCAAAATATCTGCTAGCACAACTCAATTTTTCTTTTTTCTAACCTTAGCAAATTGAGCTATGGGCTATGTATTTGCACCTCATACACATGCTTTACAACCTTCCACAGAACACACGCAAAAAAAAAAAAAAAAAAAAAAAACACGCTGGGTATTGCCT
>JAVJGJ010000057.1:24349041-24360766 GCA_035590215.1 Microhierax caerulescens
CCGGACCCATGGCCCACAGCGCCAAGCAGCTGCCTGCCGGGATGCTGTAAGTGCCCCCCCCCACGCTCCAGGGCCCCCCGAGCCCTGTGTGCCATGATCTGCCCCGCATCACCCCAGCCATGCCCTGGCCCTTTGCTAAGGGGTGGCCGCCCCTGCCTTGGGGGTCTTCTGCATGTTTTGGGGACCCCCATCCCCGCTATGCAGCTCTGCCCTTACCTGCCTGCTCCCACCCAGGGGGAGGGGGAGGGGGGCTGCAGGGTGGGGGGAGACGTGGCACAAAAGAAGCATCTGGTGTGAGCGAGGCCGGCATGGGTGCTGGGCTGGTGTGCTGAGCTGGCGTGGGGTGACGTGGCTGGTGGTCTCAGCGGTGCCAGCCCACCCGTCTGGTAGAGGGGCGAGAGCGTGGGTGCTGGGGTGGGAGGAGGTGGGTGCTGGAGCGGGCCGGCCGAGGGAGGCTCAGATAAGAGGAGGAATCTTTGCCTGAAATTACTTTTTTAAGCACACCAGGAATCCGGGTTGCGGGGCGGGTGGGCAGAGGTCTGACGTCTGGCACCGGGGGGGTTGGTACCGGCTGAGGCAGCGACGCTGTACCAGCATCACCGGGAATATTTCCATCAGAGCTGATAAAGCCTGAGGCTGGCCCTGTCTGTGCAGAGCCTCGGGGGGGGTGTGTTGTTTTCCCCCAGAAGATGGAAGAAGAAAGGGTCTGGCCCCTTCCCATTAGCTTTCCTGGGAGCGCAGGGGTGGGGGTGGGTGGTCCGGATGGGATCCCGCAGCAGGAGCTGGTGCCAGGCGCCCGCGAGGGCCGGTGCGGTTACAGGTGTTGTCCCTGGGGGCTTACGGACAGGGCCCCCGTCAAATTAATTGCAAGGGTGGCTCGACCTGACAGCGGTGGGTTGGGGTCTCTTGCGGGGATTTGGGTTGACACAATGACACAAGAGAGGCGCGAGGATCGCTCTGGCTTTCGGCACACGTTTTCTTTCCTTGCTGGGGCTGTTGCTTGGCCCTGTGCTAGTTACTGTGTCGGGTGACTTGGATGAAACCCAAGTGAGAGCCGGTTGCTGCAACTCTGGAGCCCTTGGTGGCTCCCCCCGCGTCGGGGGGGGGGGGGCTGACTGCACGCTCCCAGCGGGCACGCTCCGATGGGGCAGGAGCAAAGGATGCGAGGGGGATGGGGGCTCGGCTGTGGGATGGAGCCGGCTGGAGATGGAGCCGGGGAGCCTTGAGGAACCCCAGGGTGATGCTGCAATGGGGTGGGGTGGCTCTGCTGATTCAGGTGCTGGACACGTGTCCTCCACTGAAGGCAGATGCTGATCTGTAAAGACAAGGCAGCAAGTCGGAGAGCAGGAATCGGGGCCACCAGCCCCGCGTTAGAGCCACTTGGTGCATCTCGGAGGTGGCTCCGTGCGCTGCGGCAGTGGCACAGGCAGCAGGAACCTGATGGAGCGGTTGTGGCTGGAGCGGGTCGAGCGGGTGCCCTGCCCTTATCCTCTGCCTTGAGGGTTCTCCTTACCCCTTGTGCTGGGTGGGGATGATGCTTCCAGGTGGTGCCCCTGGAGGCAGGACCCAAACCCCCCTGGCAACTCCTCCCTTGCAGGGGAGGACCAACTGGTTTTTGCTGCTTGGGAGTCCTGAAGGTACGTGCCCAAGCCCTGGTGGCACACAGGGATGTGACCGATGCTGTTAACCACCCCCAAAAGCAGCACCAGCAGCTCCTGCCCCCCCTACAAATATCACTGAAAGGTCCCAAGGTTGTCAGCGGATCCTGGGGCAGCTTTTGTGTGCACTCCTCCAGTTAAAACAGTCTAGTACACATTCTCATGCTAGTTGAGCCATGACAGTGGTCCGTGCACACACCCAGAACCTGTGGCAAATGCAGTTACAGCAACAGCCCAACATTTCTGCGCAGAAGACTACATTGAGTAGCATCAGCACATTTTTACTGCTGGCTAAAACCACACAGATGCTGTAACTGAACTGATACAGTAAACTCATTAAGCCATGATAAATTTAAAGTGAGCCTAAGATGAATGCCTCTTCCACTTAACTGTGCTGATATCCATCTGTACATATCCTGGGAAAAGCATTAATTACAGTTCTGAAATGCTCTAACCAGAAGGTACTTTTGTCCAATGCTTGGACATCACCTTCGTATAACACCTAATTAAGCTGTGGAACACCTTTCCGCAGGATGTTGTGACTGCTAAAATTTACAAAGGCTCATGCACCAAAAATTCAAAAACACTGCCACTGGCTCAGGAAATCTGTGAGCCACCAATTACTAAAGGCTGGGAGAGCGTCCTAGGGAAGTAACACAACATGATTCCCCATCCTTGTAATCTTCCTTATGAGTCTGTTACTGGCTACTGTCTGAGATAGGGTATTGTACACTATGTGTGTCTGGTCCAGCCCAGTATGGCCAATCTTCCAACAAGAATGCTTCCAAACAGATTTTTCTGTCCTAATCTCTAAAGGGACAGCAACTAGCCACAGTTCAGATTACATTCAGTCAGCAGATCTTCTCCTTTCACTTACCATTAATCAGAAGTTCATTACAAAGAAAATTTTTATAAGAGTAGTATCCCAGCAGAGAACAAACCAGTGCAAGTCCCATCTCTTTGAGGGGGAAATAAAAAGTATAAAGCTAGTAAACTTACACTTATGTCCTGTCTTGTCACTGAAGTTCCCATACATTCAACTGAGTATTTCTGTCATCTTCCTGGTTTCATTACAACTATTTAGCAGGCAAAAAGAGTTTGTAGGCTCACAGTACACATTTCTGGAACTTATTTAAGCACTGAAGCACTCATCTCAAAACGTATTTTTCCTAGCAAATCTGACAAATAATCATGTAACTTACATTTTCCTGGTCAGAAGACAGAGGTGGCTCCACTAAAAGAAGCCTCTGCTCAGAGCTGTCCTCTTCAAAGGCTGTCTGTGGTGTTGTAGTGTCAGACATGTGTCCTTTTCTGAGCCGTAGACCTGGCTCTGGAGAACCAGCATTATCGAGTTCCGTTAGTTCATTCATGAGATGCTGGGAGCCTTCGCAAATATTCTCTTTCCTCTTGATTCAGTTTGGCTGATTATGTGTTGGCTCTGAAAGACAAACAGTTTGTGTAACTGAACTGAAGTTAAAAAGAAGAGTGAGTATGAGAGTTGGCTGGAAGATGAGCATGCTTAAAAGTTACCAAACAGCTATGACAACTGCTTTTATTTGTGCCCAAACTCCCACAAGACTAATTATATAGACTTCTACACTGCAGGACAATGAATTCTCTCATCCTGCAACCACTAATATTTTCATATCCTATCACAACTTTGAAACATGATAGAAAGTGAACTCCATAAAACATTAAATTCACAAAAGGCACAGTGATGTTTTAATATTTATTTTTACAAAATTGCAAAAACTGAGCTGTTAATACTATTTACAAATAAACTACTTATCAAAGGCATTCTGTAATTACCAGCTCAATCATCTAGTTTAGATGTCACCATAACTAGAACACTAAGTACTGGTACAGCTGCTCAGGTAATAGCAGGAAGCAGAGCTCAAGCACCAACTAACTTTAGACAGACTGCACGGAGGGCAGTAGTACACACAGTGATTATGGTTCCCTTGCTTAAAACAACATGTTCACAATTACTGCTAGTAATGGCTCTGTACCTTTACTTGTGTAAGGAATTAGACCAGAGTTAAACACCATTCATTCTATCACAGCAATCAGAAACATGTAATTTAAAAAAAAACCAACATAACCCATGCTTCCTACTCCGAAAAGTAAATATATTTTACACTTACAACACTGCGAAAAAGATGAGGTAAATTTAACTCAAGATGCTAAAAATTTAATTAGAATTTGCAGAAAATTACCCAACGACAACCTGTTAATCTAAGCCCTCATCCAAGATTACTGCTGGTTACCCATTTATCTTGTACATCACTGTGCGATGTTCAATAGCCTTGGGAGGCACAACAGCCACAGCACTCTGCAATGAGAGTGCCAGAAACCATCAGCATGGATTAGTGCTCAGCTGAGGCTTCAGAATCACTTTGAATGAGGATCTGTTCATTTTGCACTAATCACTTGGTGTCATTCTTATTACCATAGGATCTAAGTACTTGCATGTGACTAACATGTAATATTAAGATAACCCATCTAACATGTTTTAACTTGCCAGGGTATATAATTGGATTGGAATTTTAGTGCCCAATAAAAGATTCTGAACTTTGTCATAATGCAGGAGGGCAAATTAAAATTATAAGATGGGGGATTGATATTGGCAGTTTTGTAATAAAATGTCACATCCAAAAAGCCAATAAATGATGCACTCCTTCCTTTCAGGGACTAATCTCATTTACATATTATAACTGCAAGCTAATTCTCAGCTCTGACAAATGTGCTATAGTTAATTTTTCTGCAGCAGTTTGTAATATTATATCCTCCCAGCTGCCTGACAATCCCCAGAAGAGAGAGCTGCTAATGAGCAGGTAACAGACTTTGCAAAACTAAATGATACCTCAGTTGTCCTAGTTCAGTATGGCACACTGTTTCATCACCCAAGCAGCTCAGTTTACAATATGACAGCAGAGCAGATGGTATGCCCACCTTCCTGCTAACTCTACTACAGGGTCAGTAACCTCCATCTGGGAAGTAACATCTAAAATGGCCACAGCTGTTTACTTGGTAAACAGAAGAGCCACCGGACTATCACCCTGTGAGAATTAAGCCAAGGTTTAACAACATTACACAGGAAGCCCAATGAAGAAGTTGAGCAAGCAGTTTTTAAGACCAAGAACAAATATTTAGAAAGCCACACAACAACCAAAATCTTGACTGTTTTTGACATATTTCAAGCAGCCAACTCACAATTCTACTTTTATGCGAGAAACACTAAGGCATCATCACATTGCCATTTGGCAAAACTCAACTAAGGAAGAAAGAAAAGAGATGCAACAAGAACTACAGTTTAAAATGAAACTTATTGGGTGTCTTAATTTAAAAGGCAACTTACAAGAGACCAATTTCAGTATAGTACACTGTACCAATCTGAAGATGTAGCTAAAGCCAAAAAAATGCAAGCAAGCAGAGCAGCTGTTTGTAAACAAGTTACAAACACACACACACACACTGATACTCCACACAACATTTCAAACAGGTAGTTAGCTGAAACAGCCATAGTTCAGTTTCACAGATTGAACAATCTGCGTTGGACATTTAACCAGCAAGTTTTACTAGTTTTTCTTTCTACCAGTTTTAAGCAATAAAATTGCCATCGTGTGCTGCATTCATTACCTGCTACACTGCCTAAGAGCATGTCCTTAACATCACCTCTATGACATTGTGGGAGCAATGCTCAAACACAACAGGCTTAACCACATTTGACCAAGATGCTTGCGAAAGGTTCTTCTGATATACAAAGACACAAGAACGCCAATTCTTAAATCAGACCTTGAATATTTACTTCACTAGCACTCACTGCCTAGCAATCACTAAGGTTTAAAATAAAAAATGCATTTCGCCTCTGGTGAGTGAGATTTGCATTCAGCAGTAGAGTTCAACTTTAGAGGTCTGCATAAATAGAAATTGTTGTTTCTTGAGAAATGTAACAGTGGAATTGCTCAATGAAATAAGATATTTCCATATTGCCTTTCATGCAGGATCCTTTTAGTGCTAAATATCTTTGCATGCTCAGTGAGGGCAAGTGTAAGTCAAAAGATAGTCCAAAAGCATCACTACTGGTTTTTAGTCCTTTTTTAAAATGTACTACAACAGCCAAAAACACATGCCTGAATGCAGCATGGAGTTGCCAACAGAAAAGTGCTAGCATCCAGAACTGTTTGTTCAAAAGTGAAAGAAAGCAGTCTGAGATTATGAATAGGAAAGGCACAGATGGTCTTTAATTTCTATTATAACGTTTCTATGACTCCACAGTTCAGTAAAGGGTCTGAATGACTATGATGACCTTTTCCTAAGAAAATAGGAAGTCTAAGTGTGGTCAGTAGCCTCTAGCCAGAAGACAATGTTTGAAACACTGTGAAGAGAATTACTGCCCCATTCTGTCCCCAAGACTAGGCAGTTTATGAAAATGAAAACTAGAAAATGGAAAGCTATGGAACACTTAAGGTCTTGGAAAAGATTGTTTTGTACCACTGCAATTATAAATCTCATATATAATTCCTTTAACTTCTTTTGTGGCATGCAACAAACTAAAAACTTCCATTAAAATTAGCTTCTGTTTAAAAAGGAAGTTGCTGTGTACAACTTGAAATCTACTTAATGGTTGAATATATAATAAGAATAATATCAGCATCTAGATCAATCACTGAGTTCCTGCCATCTTGAAAAATCAGCTACAGAGTTCGGTTTGTTGGCTTGTTTTTTTTCTTTTTAATACAGAAAATTTCTAAAGGCTAAATCAGCTTTTAGAATGAACTTAGCAGTTTATTACTACCATAGTTCTAAACATAGCATATAAACAGAAAATGTACCACTCCTTTAATCAACTTAATATGCCACTGCCACCACATAACCTACAATAGCCTAAGTGGTCACCACTCCCAGCTGCTTGCTCCACCCCAGTTCAGAAGTCAACACCACAGCAAGGAGAGGCAGTGCCAGTTTCAGGCCATAAACAAACACTCGTCATCTTTCTGGAAAGAGAATCACAAGGCAATAATATTTCAGCAGCTCACCACAATTGTGCAATGTCAGAGGAGTCAACATCCACAGTTACAGCATATTTAAGACACTGCTTCACTCCTCAATATGACAGGAAACAGTAGTTCCACAAAGTTAAGCACCACAAGATGATGTTACTATTCCTTGTACAATCTTCCTGGATATTCCCCAAGATAAGTGACACAGCCCTTCTAACCTCACAGAATTCACCTGGCATGAGCACTGGTTTTCTACCCAAGCTAAACAATGCCACACGGTAGCAAACCAAAGAAAGCATACTAAGGGTCATGCTTGCAGTTTAAATTCAAGAGATCTGTCACTCCCTTTTTAGGATACAACACAGTCCCAGATGGTCAGACTACCTCCCACTACCCCTAAGCAAAGCAACCTCTCCAGCATTCAACTCTTCTCAATACATTACTCCTATAAGCAGCAAAAGAATGATCCCTTGCCAAGGTATTTCATTCTGTCTGTAGCCAGCATTTCCAAGAATGAAAATTGTATTCCCCTCTCATTCATCCAACAGCCTTTCTGATAAAAACTTTCCTGTTCAGGAAGGCAATGGCATCCCGTGTATGCTCTTTTCTTGCTAGTCCTCTTCAGAGCATCCTTTAAAACTAGCATAAACAACGTATAAACACTGGATCAACCTTTGTAAGATTAGCTCATTCTCCCTAATCGCGCTTAGTTATCAAAAGGACAAAAGTAATCATGAAAAACTCTGGCTACATCATTTCTCAGAACATTCATTAATGTTGAATGAAAGGCCAGAGTGCCTGAAAAGCCTTTTAAGAGATATCACCTTAGTTTACAAACTTGCCTTACCTGTGTCCATGTACCACCACAGCTACAACAGCATCACTATTTGGCTAGCTACATCCATGCCAGTAGGATAGCAAAGCTAACCAAACAGTAATCCACCCATGGGTTGAGTAACTTTACCAAATCCAAAGTTGTTTAGACTAGGCCTTAGTAACAGAATAGGCACAACTCCATTTCTAGAACTCTTAACACAGGTACAGCAAAGCACTTCCAACACAAGCTATAGGCAGATTGTTTGTGCTAAGTAAACAGAGCTTATCTAGAGCTATGGAGGGGACTTTTTGCCTGCAAAATAGCTGATCCCAGCTACCTTGACTGAAATAAGGTATACTAAACAAGATGTAACTTTCTTAGCACACTGTATTTCTACTACTATCTTCTGGTAGGAAGGTTCTGTCACAAGTAGTCCCTCTCAAATGGTCTAGTGACACCAAAAGTATTCAGCAACAACACACAAAAGCTTAAATTAGTCTCAAGTGACACTGGCATCATTCTATCACCTGTCTGGTTCCCTTACTCACTAGCACCACTACTGATGCACAACTGAGCTCATCAACAACGAACTGCTGGGTTTTGTGCTTTTGGGGTTTTTTTGAGGGGAGTTGTTGGTCTTTGATTTTCTGCCTATATGGCACCCTGGTCTGTTTACCAAGGAAACTGGGCAAGCACCAGTGCCAATACAAGGCAGGCATATACAGCTGGGTAAGCAAAAGAAGAAGTCAGACAGCAAGCACTGTCACATGCCTTAAGACTGCTGTTGAGAGTCACCCATACATGTGGCCCAGCTAACCCATGCTGGGTCACTTATTAACTATACGGGGTATCCACTGGTTGGCTGGGTTTTTTTCCATTATGCATACAGCAAAACAGAAGATACAATAAATCCATACATTTTAAGCAATTTGTGAATTGCCCCTAAGTTAGAAGGCTACAGCTAAAGAGCTAACAAAACAGTAATACTGAAAGATTAAGAAGTATAACTTGAAATAAAGGGGGTTTAAAACAATTTTTTTTGAGAGTCTTTCAATGATTGAGTTGTCTTTTTCAGTTAACGGATTCAACATCCATAGCAACATTCCAGATAATCACCAGAACCACAGCCCAAAACAAAGCAAACAAGCATATGTATGAACGAGGTGTGGGGGGGAAATCACAGAAAACCATGTTTTCTCCATGTACCCTAAAGGAAAAGTACAAAATCAGGCTGTAAAAATTCTTTGGAAGTCATTTTTTACAATGAGGAACAATGAGGAAGCAATCCAGCACCTCTTCTCTTAGATGTAATTTCCTTAGATAAAGAGACATCTACAAAACAAAGATTAGACTCCCGAGGAGGGTCAGTGGCCAAAAAGCTGCCTTTGTAACTTGTAAACTGTCACTGGACACTTCAGCCTAAGCTATTTCACAGCAGGCTGCAGAAGCAAACAATCAAGCCCATTCTGATGCATTTGGATCCAAAGAAAGGGAACAAGCCAGCAGTCTGCCTACATTGACAAAATGCTTCCATTTCAGAGGATCTCATTACATTGTTACAACATTTGTCCAATTTGTACTGCAAATTGGACCCCAGCTTTTTAACTGGGTTAAAGTGTTATGTCAGAGGTTGGCCCACCCCCAGCACACAATGTCAGTCCGGTTGTTACAGACTGGATGACTGCTGTAAATTTGGTTTAGTGAAGAGTAAAACTAAACCAAGAGAATTTTCACAAAAGCAGTACAAAACAAGGAACAGAAGTTCAAGTTCTTTTTGCATCACATTCCACGAAAATCCACCATTTGCTTTTGTTCATTTTTCATTAAATGGCTCAGTTTCTCCAAGTGAGAAACATTCCATCTTTGCCCCCTTTTATGATATTTTTTTGGCATGTAACTCACACCAACTTACTTTACAATTGCCAACAACAAAAAGACGCAGTTTGTTTGTTATTAACACTCTGGATCACAGACTAAGAGTGAAAGACTGAAATCAGACATTACTTACCTTTCTTTTAAGTGAAAATTTACACTACATCTTTTTAACTACTGCCTCAAGGACATCTGATTCACAGAACTGTTTGGTGAAGATGAAGAAACCAAAGTCTTTGAAGCAGGCACTAAAATCCAGAGGTAGGCAACTACACTGAAGTTACATTCATTTAACCTCTCTAACACAGAGTATCTTTGCACAAGAATGTAAATGGCACCAAGACAAACTGCCGCAATTCAGAGCGCACACATCCCTCTGCCCTGGCAGGTACAACACTCCCCTCCTAGGAAGCATGAATTTTAATCTCTCTAGAAACCAAACCGAGATCTTTTAAGAATCAAGAAAATGCTCCAAGATCTAGAGCAACTGTACAAAACCAAACATATCACTTTGCTTTTAAAACCAGAGGAATACACATGTTTTAGGCCATAAACTTCAAGCAGGAAAGCATTTAAGACAGTTGCCTTCAGTACTTTTTACCGGCTTGCTTGGGCTCTTTATGTAGATGCCATCACTGTGCAGACTTAACGACTAGTCGGTGCCAAGAGGTGGCAGCCCCCACTCTTCCCTGGGTGGGCAAATAGCCCCACTTCTCATGGCTGCCCCCCCAAGAAGCACTCTGATGTTTGTCACAACCCATTCCAGGTGGCAGTCTAGAAAAACATTAACCCAGGGAGGAGAACGAGATAACCACTTACTAACAAGACTAACAAACTGAATTGGCTCAATACATTATCAGAGAAGCAGAATGGACAATATGACAAAAAGGCCAGGACCACAACCCCAAGGTTTTAATTATGTAATTTATAGGCAGTATTTTCCTAACCTGTTACAGACTGACAGTTAACTGCTGGTCCAAGCCTGTAATTGTCATATGTACATACCACAGCCTTTATTATGACCTGTTGACCAGATACAGACCGCATCTGGCTTAGCAAACGAGACACAAAGATAACTGATTTTAGTACAGCAGTCATGATCTCCGAAGCTTAGCTGCAAAAAGCTGACCATCACACTCTTCCCAGTTGTTGAAAGCACCTGTTCTCTAGTTTTGCTGATAATCTTGGTAAGATTTATGAGGTTGTGAAGCTTGCTCATCCATGTTTTATTTTGTGGCTGACAGATTTGGCCTACAAAACATATTTGCATTGCCGTATTTGTAAAAAATAAGATCAAAGAAAACTTTCTCCTTTACTTACCTCAACAATGGCATTTCTTCAGCTGCGAAGAGCATATGTTGTTTTGCCACAAGTCAGACAACTAACACTTTGCTACTTTTCTGTAGCAAAAATGTTACATTGTAAGAACAACCAACATCCACACCCACTGCATTATCAGTCTAAGATCAAAAAAGTAGTGCAGTACCTTTTTCAAATTAACACAAACTTAAGCAAAAGAGGCAGATCTACTGTAACTAGACTACACCTGATCTGTCAGTCAGAAGCGGATTTAGTTACAGGGCTGAAGTTCTAGATAAGACCAACTAAAGCTACTTATTAATTACATATCTTAAGTTCCTTAATACAATAGCCAGAGAATAATTTTTTTAAAAAAAGATAATTGTTGAGAGTTAAGAAATCAGCTGAAACGAACTTTTAGCCTCTGAACATTTAGCACCACTCTTTCAGATCTATATTTCTTTCCTAGTAACATTGTTTTGAAACCATCTCAAATTCTGGAACAAGACTAAGGACACTGATCTCACAATACATCACTGATGTAATTCAAGAGTCAAAATGTTAAGTTAATCTTTTACTTTTGATAGTCCTATAACTGAGAGATGGCAAAACACCCAAAGACTACTTACAATACCCTGTGAGATTATTGCTGAATTTCTAAGAACCAAAATTATTATCAATATACATGAAAGCCCTTTAAGCAGGGATGTAGCTTCAACTCAAAGCTCATCTAAAGGACCTAGACCAAGTCACTCACACAAAGTCATCTTGCTGTGGTTTGGTTGACAATCTTGGCATAACACCTTTTGCTAGTGTAACTGTGTTCCCTGTGGAGGTTTTTGCTAGCATAGCAGCAGCCTGCAGTCTAATCAGCACAGCTATGCTAGTGAAAAACGTGAAGTCTGAAACAGTTTAAGGTCATAAATAAGCTCCAAGTTAATTTTCAAGTAACCATGAAACATTTTGGGAATAAACACATTAAATGTTTTATGTGACTTAATATCGCTTACTGATGCATTCAGATAGCCGGGGGGGGGGGGGCGGAAAGGGGCAAACCATGTCTTTTCCAACTAAAA
>JAVJGJ010000057.1:24361956-24372910 GCA_035590215.1 Microhierax caerulescens
GAAAGGAGGAAAGGAGGAAAGGAGGAAAGGAGGAAAGGAGGAAAGGAGGAAAGGAGGAAAGGAGGAAAGGAGGAAAGAAAAAGAGGTGTAAAAGCATGTTAGTAAGCATACAAGGAAAACTTCAAGTGCATCCGAGAGGGAGGAAGGAGAAACAGGAAACATCAATATCATAATCCTCCCAACAAACTACTCCCGAGGCTGACAACCTCACATTATCCTCTCTAGCTGTCCAAAGCTGCTAACTTAAAAACTCAGAGCAGCAATAGAAGAGTGAAACTAACTCTGGAGGAAGGGACAGAAGCCAAAAAGTGTATGTGGTAATTTTACATATGAGAAAATGTTGTCAAACACAGGTAAGTACTCTAACTGCAACTTTGTAATTTTCCTTTAAGAATTGTGTAGACTAATGATTCTTGAGTCAAACTGTTAAGATTTCTATTATACTAATAATAAATTCTTGGCTTTACTTTCACACATTGTTTTTGCATACACACAAAGGGGGGCTTCCCCTTCACCCATAAACAAAAATGGAACAATGTGGACAGAGTCCTCCATTCCTTCTCCCATTTTGCAACTCTGAAGAGCATTGTTTGTCTTTAAAATGTCACAGGAAAATTCCAATGTAATAACCAATTTTGAAACAGCCCCAGGAAAAGCAACCAAATGGGCCATCTGAACTTGTAACACATTCTTTCCCCAGAGGGAACTCTTTGTGCCAGGGTGACCCGGTCAATATTGTTTTGTACCAAGAGGCCTTTCATACCTGCATATACACTCCTACAACAGTGCCTAAACACAAAAAACAGTGAGCTAAGCAGTCACTGTCTGCACTTTGTTTTGAAAAAGAAGCTATAGACATCACAGAAGACACTCAATTTCTTTGAGAAACCCTAAGAACAGGAAGGAAACATGGCCAAGTTGATAAACATCCACACTTTTAAGAGTAGGAAGGGTAGGAATTTGGGTTGATTTCCTGGACAAGGGTACAGACAGAAGGAACACAAGTAGAGAGCAAGAACTGGGTCAGCAAGCTACTGAATAGTTATTTGTCCTAGTTTTCAAATACCCACTGAAGATACTCTCACTCTAGCCCAACTGCATCTGTAAGGGGTGTTAATACATGTAAAACTATTCAGATAAACTACTCTGGAAAGGTAGAAAGAATACCTTATGGCTGACAAAACTCCTACTGTCAATGGAGTTAACAAATAGGGATCAATTTCTAGTATAAGTTTATTTTTCTTACAGGAAGAGAATAATCTAGTGTAATTTTGATGCAAAGACTATCAAGCCTGTGGCTGTGACCGAGAGGCAACACAGCTCTTCACATTCATCTGATGTGCACAGCCAGCCAGCTATCATCAATACTGAGAAAATGCCTGCCAAGCTTCTCAGTTGAGACCAAGTGCTATATGTAGAAGCCAACCACTTATCTGTATGCACTGGGAAACCTAGCCAAGAACTCTATACAGGAGGTCAACTATAAACAGGCATAAACACTGCCTAATCCATTTCTAAAATCCCCAGGTATACTATTATGAAAAGCATGAAAGGTTTTTCCATTACTGACAGCACAGTAATGGCACACATGCTTTCGGGGAAAAAGTAGACACCAACAAATTTTTAAGTCCTAAGAAAAGTCAATAATCAGCACAGAGAATTTAGTACCTTAGAAGAGAGCACAAGTCTTGGAGAACAACTGATCTGCCAGATAACCAGGCAAGTCCTGACCTATGTAGACCAGCAAGCAACTGTAGCTCAGAAAACAAGAGTACAAAGTGACCCAAGCCTTGCATTTATGAAATATGAAATCTGGTATCTATTTTTTATCATGTGCTACTCAATCAGTAATAATTCAGAAGTTTTACATCACATTTTACACATTTGCCAAATGATTTGAGAAAGGGTTTTCTTTGCAATAGCAAAGGAAGTTTTATTTAAAACCCCAGATGACCACTCTGTGTTGCAGTAGGATTTCAACACAGCACAAGGTTTCCCAATCTCCATGCCTACAACAGCACCACCACCCAAAACAAGAAAAAGTGAAAATACCAAGCACTGCCTGTCAGTCAAGATAAGGTCACAGAATTAGCAATGGCAACCTCAAGCACAAAAATAAGTTATTCTTGACACATCAAATAGGTAAACCTTGGAACTCCTTGCTACAAGATGAGGATTCACAGGGAAACAGGACAAACACACAGGATAAATCCATCAAAGGGTATCAAGCACATGAAACCACCTCTAGCTCTAGAAGCCCCTAAGTACCAGTGCATGTCTATCCTATACTGCATGCATATTCATGCTTAGAAGCTATTTTCTCCCTTAGGAGATGGGCATCCTTACTCAAACTTTATGGCCCTCTCCGAGGAAGGACAGCAAGGGGCCTAATGAATAAAACCAAGACAAAACAGGGAAAAAGTCAAATGATTATGAGACAGAAAATGAAAAACCCCATGGAAAAAAGGATGAGGGTTGAAATTGAATGTTTCTCAGAGACACCAGGCAAAGCACCCTAGCAATGCCAATAAATCCCTAAAGGGATCAGAGACATGCTCTAGCCAGCAACTTACAAAAGAGGACAAGGGAACAGAAAAACCCTGTAGCTGCCAGAATCTCATTTGCCAAGTTTCCTCCTTCTCCCCTGAATAGCTAGCTTGGTTGGGACCAGTAGGTGGTCCTGCAACTTGGCTAGGCTTCCGACTCAAAGGGTATAAATAGAAAGGTTAGGGACAAAACACAGTAAGAACCTCAGTAGGAGGTGCTGCAACCCGGCACATTTGGCATATGCTTATCAGGATTTCACTCTGCAGCAGAGAGATACATCAAGGGAATCGTACATAAGTGCACCCCTAGCACAACTCTCACACTACCCATCAACTTATTCCCAGTGAAATACATACTTTGCTGAGCACAAGCCAGTCCAAAGCTTCCTGGTTTCTCATCAGGCAGGAGTCTTATCACTTGTGCATGGGTGGGGCACAAGGGCAAGAAACTGAGCAAGCAAAGCATGAGACTGTAAAGATGTTTCTGTAGTATGGCTTGTAGGCAGACCAGGTGGGTACCGCATGGTCTGCTTGGGTTACATACAAGAGGGTGGTCTGAGTCTCACAGGGCAGAAGCTTAAGCAGCAGCTCCACAATGAAGGTAGGATCCTGAGCCAGAAGGATCTCTTGTTTGACCCAGCCTTGTTTATATTACAGCTATTCTGGAATTCCAAGTTTCAATAGAATGACTTGCCTTTTTCCAGAGGCTCAAGGAAATCAAAACACTCAGTGTGCCCCAGTATTTGTTCTTGCACACAGATTAAGTTAAATCTATTAAATACAATGATTTTTACCTTCTTTTATGAATAATGAAATATACAAGTCAACTGCTACAATACACTTCTCAAAAACACCCAGTATTCCTAACCTCTAACTTGATACTACTCTGACAAACAGCTGTGCTACCTATGAGGAAATATAGATTAATTTCTCTCACCTTAAACTTGCCTCTGGCTCTTGATGTTTGAATTCAAGCTTGGGAAAGCTAACGTCCAAGATTCCTACAAGAAGGATGTGAAATCAACATGAAGGCTGTTTCTCTAAATTGTCCTAAAACTAGATAATAAATTTACACAGACGGGGGGGGGAAAAGTCCTTAGGAGTGAGTATATATATTATAGAGCAGCAGCTATTAAACATTTTCAGTGGATAACAAATGCATACATTCCATTTAAGTTAGAAAACTTTGATTTCGTAGGCTCACTCACCAAGATAACAACTTTGACTTAAATAAAACACAGGTACAGCTAAATTTTATAGAGAGGAATCAGCACAAAACCAAGAAAAGCAGGATTTTTTTTTAACTATCTCAGCTACATCATTCTCCATAAAATGCTCAAAGTAACTCCAGATTCCATATTTTATTCAAACTCTGCCAAACAAATCTCTGCTTTGCTACTTGTTAAAACTGATTTATTACTGTCAAATACATTAATCCACAAGTTAATCTGCCTCAGGTCACCTAATGTTAGTCAGAAAGGACTTCTGTCAAGCCATATATAATGTTGCTTTTGATCTACATGGAAGTTTGAAATCAGAGCTTGGGAGAGACCCTCTATGACATAAATATTACAGCATGAAAACAGCAAGGAATGCAGAGGCCTTTTCCTGTAATCCATTTCCATTTTCTCTGCTTCACTTGATGGCATGTTGTTAGAGCCTAAAAATTTGCCTAAACGAAGGCTTAGTTTATCTTAGGATCTTGTGTCACTGGAGTTGTAAAGCATACAGCATCACATGCCAACTTCAAACTCACATTGCACTCAAGTGGAGGAGGGAAGGTTTGTAAGTTACACAACCTACTTCAACCATCCTGAAAGTAGTACAAAAAACAGAAAAGCTGGCTTAAATGCTACAGGTATTACGTCATGTACAATAAGTGCTGGTAGTATTTCTATATGAAGTCTTACACCCAACAGTTTAAAGTCTTACAGTTGTATGGCTTCCTTACTCAGTATTTCCAACAGAAAGTAGAACTGGTTTTCACTGACAGACCACTTGCCTCCTAGTATAACCAATTCTCTAGACAACTTACCAGATGATCCAAGATTTTCAGCACAATCAAATCCAAAGTTCAAAGATTAATAAAGACAGCTGGACAATCACTGAGGAGAAGCAGTTTTAGCATACACATCCTGCATGTTTGCTTAGCAACTGCACTGTATCACAATATGCTGCTACAGGTCTATTACCTGTCACATCCCCTGAAGAAGCAGTCTCCAATGCAAGCAGCAGTAATGCATACATTCTACAGCTTTCCTTTTTATGTCTGCCTAGTAATTAATTTTAAGTGCCAGTAATTCTCAATTACTTCATCATTAGTATGGTTAAACGTCATTCTATGACAGGAATTATGCAACTATGCATTGGTCAACCCCAAGTACCACCACTGTTACCCGTGACTTTGAATGTTGTAACAAATAATATGCTCATAAACTGTTCATTTATTACAAAGACTTAGATTACCACCCAATTCAGGAGTTCCTTCAGCCTGAAACAAGAAAGTGTTCAAATACTCTGTTACTGCAGAACAGGATCTCTAAGAAAGAAGCACCGTGTTTTCAGGGAATTTTAATCTCTACGTAGGGTAAGGCCTCTCAAAGGGTGTTAAGATTTCAGGTGGTACTGTGAGAACTACTAGACACATCATACTGCTAAAAGAACAGGAATGTGGAACTGTACCTTTTCAAGGATGACCTTAGAATGTACAAAATGCTCATGTGAGTCTTGCAGGCAGACAAGCCCTCAGGCACTTCCATAATAATGGACTATTGAAACAGAGCCAAGACACGAGTTTTCAGAGGAAAACAGTCATGGGTTCTGTGATCATGCTTTGTTTTTCACAATGACTTTATTGTGATGTGTAACAAGGGGGTATTTGAACTGGTTAACTGATACAGAAAAAGTCAGAAGGAAAGGGCTTACATGAAAGAATGAAAAACCAATGTTCTTATAAGAGCATCTTGTACTGCTTTTCCTACAGCATTTTAAGACTCCACTGCTCAAAACCTGAAGTGGACCTAGGTTATCCAGTCATGCAGAGCTGCACTGTTTTATCAACCCTGACCTTATCAAAGTATTTGAGATTTTTCAGTATCCTCTCTGGTAGTCTTGTGTTATCATCTCCATTTCACTACACTAACTCGTACACTGGAGTCCTTCCAAATCAGTTGACATAACTGGCATTTTCAACAGCATCACGCGCTAGTTAGATGTTTTGGACAGAAACATTTATGCAAGTGCTATGAAACTTGGTCAGCCCCTCTCACTCTCTATCCAGCTTAACTTGAAATCTTGAGTTTACCTTCACAGCAGAAGACAGGAAATATCCTACCTTTAAACTCCAGGGTATACGGTCATGGCCAAATTAGAGGAGTTTTACAAATACAGTAGCTAAAACCAATATACATCATGTCAATTGTTTTAGCAATGTCACCTCCTACTGAATCAAACACTGGACTTCTGCAGTTCAGAGTTGATGTTTTATTACTGACCTTCCTTCTCTACAGTCCTAGTTGATAAAAGAATGCCAGAATACGTACGAAAAATCATAGTAAGAAAAGGGGGCTTTGGCAAATTACATTCTGTGTTTCTGGAAGATGACTTAACAAGAACAAAAACCCACACCACCAAAAAAAAAATAAAAATCCTTTATATCCTTCATAGAAGTGACATGAGTAATTCATAACTATCAGGTAGTCAGAGAAATTTAGCATTCCTCTTCTACACCAAAAACATATTTGAAAATTGCTCTTTAAGAAATATCTTACAAATCAAGTCTAAGCTACCTAGCAACTTCCTTCACTGCATTAGTAAAGCCTGCAAAAAGGAAAGCGGTTTTATAATACATTTATTATTGAACTATTTCCATAATGCTGCAGAATTCATATGGTTGCCAATTATTAAGAAGTCACAGAGCAGTTGCACTTAACCATGGACATTAAGATCATCAGGACACAAGCCTTTTTTTCAGCAGCCTCCTCTTAGCTTGGACTATATAAAGGTCAGGAAACCACTAAGTCAAGCTTTTGTTGACTCCATTATGCTTTTCTCAACTCTCAGGACACCTACTTCAGAAAATAGTTCATTTCGTTCCCCACTGAAGGTACAGCGGGCAGAAAGCCAACAGCTGGCACTGTGTCACATAGCTACTTTAATAAGAATTATGAATAGGCTCTTCCTTTTATTTCTACAGCCATGTTCCATTAAAATAAATAAATAAAAAATGCCTAAAAGATTAACATTGAGAACAGCAGAATGTTGCTGTTATCAGCCTTACAGTGCTATATGCTGGTCTAGGGAACGCACAGACACACAAATAATTGCTTAAACTAATGCAATTTGCAAAGCACACTGTTCTTCACAAGCAAATTGGTTGTATTGCCACATGTCAGAAGGTACCTGACCCACCACCACTAACTTGTCTCCACAGCACCAGTATTAGTCTTTGTAAAACATGCCCACAAATACCACCAGCCATGGAGACCAAGACATAAATTAAAGCGTTGGGAAGGAAAACAGAAAGTACATCCTTCAGTTTACACCAGGGAATGGCAACCACTAAATTTCATGAGCAGCCCACTGGGAAATGCAGTGAGTACAATATTCTCCATAACAAAAGCATACCTAAACCATCAGCTGAGAGAAGCTGAGATGCACGTTCAGCGGTTCTTCATCTCAAGTCCTACTAGCTATCCACTTCCAAATGCTAAAACCCCTTTCCCTGCAGGTAAAACTTTGCCAATACTCTGAGGACTGAGCGTACAGCCAGTTTCAGCTATACTTATCTTTGCATTGCAATTGCATGCCTTTTTAAAACAAGTCCTACTGCACACTGGGAGACACAGATGTAAATATTTCTAGTTCAAGCATGAGTTAAAGACTAGCTAAAGGAATTTCACCATTCGGATTTAATCTAAGAAGCCAGAGGTGATATTTCTCTCAGAAGGCAGCTTTTACCACCTGAATTCAACTATCCCATTTTCATCAGAAGTTCTGAATTTTACAAAAACTCAGAAAAAATATATAGACATAGGCAGGCTCGAAGTCCTTATCACGGTAACAGGTCCCAAAACCTAGTATCACTCACCAAGTAGTTTGCACAAGAAATCAAAAGAGCACAAGTGCCTTTAATAAAGTCTGCAGAATCACCTGAAGAAAACATTTCATAGAAGGTCCATGGCATGCTCCCTCCAGAAGAACAGCTTGTTTATTCAAATACCCATACACATCCAATTTCATAAAACACATGACATTGAGAAAATCATACTAGTCAAGCAATAAACATTCATCAGTAAGGAGCTAAAACAGGAATCGGATCAGAATGCTGTCAGTAAAACAGAGAAAAGCCCACTAAAGGTTCCTACCAACAAACCAACTTTTATGTAAAAGCTGTAGAACTGTTTAACACAACCAGTGATTTCCTAATGAAATCTATAGCATATAAACTGTCATCTTCTAGACCTAAACAGAGCAGCACAATTGACCTTGGCTTCAAACAAGGAACAGCAGTCTCTGCAATCCTCTACGCAGATGGAAACAAATAGGTTGGGGAAAAGAGCAATTAATTTGGTTAAGAAGAGAAGGAGGAGAATGGGATGAACAGATAGGAAAAGTGGCTTTGGTATGATAAAGTCAGGCTAGCCACATCTTACCTTTGAATATACACAGATGATCATAGCTATATTTAGAAAAACAATTCATGTTGGCAAAGGCAGCTAGACTTTTACATGACCTATTCAAATGCAGGCAGCGTCATAACATTATGAAGTCTGTATCTAGTTTAAGTTTGGTTTTCAGCATTAGATGAAGAAATATGAATACTAACCACCCTCAGATAAAATAACTGCCAGAAAGAAAAGAATTGGGGGTGGGGAAGAAGTAGACTTTCCTGCAGCAGGTCTCTGCAGAAGTTTGTAATGTACTTAGATTTGCTGGCAGAACATTGCAATACCCATTTTAAGTATTCAGGCTTGACTTTCAACCCATTCTGCAAGTAAATTGTCTACTCTCTTACTTACTGCTGTCTAAAGGTACCTTTAGAGCCAATGATTATAGCTCTGCCTGTTCCAACACTCTCTTCCTGTAAATAGTGCCTGACTATTTTCTGTTCGCACAAGGGCTTAATTAGTCCTGTTCACAGAGAGCTACAGCAGCTGGCACAACCCAGCAGACTCCACTGCATTTTCACAGCTACTGAAATTTATCTGAATCACACTGCAAATTTTTTTACACCAACAATTACATGTCCTGTGAACCTTATATCTATCTACCTATACATCTGAAGACACCTTTCAGCAAGCAATTTAACTACAAGGCAGCAGTGAGAAATCCCAAAACATTCGTTAACGCACATGCAGTTCACAGAAGGCCAAAGAATCATGCATGGCCAGAAAAAGAGACTCTCCTCCTAACAGAGCAGCAGAGACCTGCAACTCTAAAATGCAAGAGTAATAATGGCTACATGCAACATATACAAATGTCATCTACTTTTTTTTTTTATATCCACCATATATTATCTGCTCAAGAGATCATTTAGCTACAAATAAAAGAAATCAAGCAAAACCTAGACAGCAATTTTCTTCCTACTCTGGCCATGTAAGTCAATCAGATGCCATTTAAAAAACAGCGAAGGACAGAGATATCTCCATGAGGTTCTGAAAATTCCAAATATGTTATAAATTAAAATCATGTTAAATCATAGGGCAAATTGTATTAAACATATAATATTTCCTCTTCAAAATTCTGAGCACCTTAATTTTGCCAGCACGTCCTTGTTTCAAGTTCTTTGCTACTCCTCAAATCAAGAAACAGCAGTATAAGTTGTGCACCTCCAATCCTGAGAGCGGCTATCTGCTTACCACTACAGCAGCTGCCACATTGCAACGTGGTGAGCAGTCTTCCATACACAAAAAGACTGCCAGTGCCCTGAAAGGAAACCTGGAGGCTCATCTTCAAACTGGACTAAGATAAAGATTTTATTTTTACGTGAAAACCATTGAGACAAACTTTTCAGAAAACATATGTACTCACTGGGCAAGTTAGAACTCCAGCTCAGTGTTACAGTTACCTGATGATAAAAGTCTGAATCTCTCAGTCTCAAAGCACTGCAACAGGAACTATGTGGAAACAATTCACCTCTTGCTTATTAAGTCTACACACTGGTCTGCAACATCCTACTTCAAAAGTAAAATGTTCTGGTAGTAGTAGCATATTCAAATAAACAAGTGAAAGTTAAAATGTTTTCACAAATCTGTTTTCTGAAGAAGCTGAAATAGTACCTTGTTTGTCTCCTTATTCGTAATTTTGAAAACCAGTTTCTTTATTGAACTTGTCTTGAAAAACACGTTGCTTTAAAAAGCAGAGGCAGCCAGTCACCATGTCAAGTACAACTAGCTGAAATGCCTTGTCCTTTCTACAAGACATTGTATTTAAAACCAGTTTTATCAGAGAACAATACAGTTTAAAGTAACATTCTTCCCTTAAACACTGTCCAAAGACTTTTTTATAATTGCTACCATTATCTTGTGTAACATCTTTTCAAATCTACCAACACTGTCTGCCAGCAAATTCACTGAATGACTCAGACACAGACACTTTCAGATCATAAATACTCAAAACTGCTATTTCCATTTCAGAACTACTTCCATTTAAGCATTTGAATTGCTAACTGCATAATAATCCAACGATCTCCTGAAGCTTCCTTATCAAGATTTTCCTCATGCATAGACAGCATCTCCACTGACGAAAGCAAGCCTTGTTTCTTTGCACAGTGTTTTTGACAATACAGTTAGACAACTAGAAACCTGTAAAACTTACAAAATTTTTTGGTGTCTAATATTAAATATCTCTTGTACATCAATCCTTGACACAGCTCCTTGAACATGCAACTGAAGACAGAACAGCAGAGATCCAAGCATTAAAATCACTGGCACTACATTCCCTGCCAATTCTCATTTCCTTCATGACAAATCAACAGAAACTCTTGCCTAGAACAAGTACAAGCTTTCCAAACTCAAGCCTTTTTATCTTGTATCTAAAAGTCAGGCTTCAAGTCTGAATCTTACCCACATTGCCAAAACCACTGTTCACTAGTCACTAGAGCAAACCAGTAGTAATGCCACCAGTTCAATAGCATTGATACAACTCCATCGGTGCAAAGACTGGGGTGGGGGTGTAAGGGGAAGCCCTTCATTTGTGTCTGGCTCTCTTGAAGACCTGATAAAGTTTAAGCTCCTATACTCACTTTATGTTTGAGAAGATGCATATAATAGATAAGGATCCGCTGAAGCAATTTTCGGCATGAAAGGTTTTTCTTACCTATGCCCCCCCCCCAAAAAAAAAAAAAACCCAAAAAAAAACCCCAAAAAAAACCCTCTAGCACGAAGGACAAGAGTCTAGCTGATTTA
>JAVJGJ010000057.1:24417059-24444110 GCA_035590215.1 Microhierax caerulescens
GTGTCGCTCGGGGGTCACCAGGGGAGAGGCGTGCGGCCCTGGCTGGGTGGGCACACAGCAGCTCGGGGAGCCTCGAGGGATGGTGAGCTCCGCTGCGCTCCATCACCATGGGCACCTGATGGCGGTGAGGGGTCCTGAGGGTTCGCGCCACGAACCAGGATGGGAAGGCACAGCTGGAAGGGTGGTCAACGCAGCCCATCGCTGCACGACACCCACACACCTCAGCTGAACTGGTACTCCTAGACCTGGTACTCCTGCCTGGAGTCCACACCTCTTGACATCTACAGCGTGACGCTAAGAATTTTCTTTTTTTTTCTTTTTCTTTTTCTTTTTTTTTTTTTGTAAAGCATCAAGTGTGAAAGACTGGATTATTTCAGTAAATTCTGTTGTGCAGGGCTGGGCTGTGTTGTTGGCACTGTTACTCCATGGGGTATAGGTATCTGGAGCCATATGCACGTCCTTCTACTTTAGCACCTAAACTTGAATAGTATTTTTTATCCACTTCTCACGCTGCTGCTACAGGTGATGGTATCTTTTTCACAAGCAGATATACCTGATAATTTACTAGAATTAATAATCACCTTCTGCACATCTTACTACCTTCGCAGACATCAGATTGGGACAAATCATCACTAATGGGGACAGAGAGGTGAAAGCAACTTTACTAAGGTAACATCCCAAATCCATGAGTAGCCAAACAGTGCCTGGCACTCACCTCTCCTGTCTCCAGTCCTGCTGGCCTCTGCCACTTGGAGCAGCAAAAATTGCAATGAGTTTTTCCAGCCTAAGGTAGCCCCGGAGAGGGAGGGCCAGGACAGAGAAACAGTGCAGAGGATATCTTCCTACTCTTCCCACACCAGCCTCTGCCACCCTGTGCTTCTGTGGTGTATGAGTGAGGGCTGTGGAAGAGCTCCCAGCAGCAGGAACCACCATCCCTATCTGTTCAGACTCGTCGGCTGCCATCACGGCTTTTATTTCAGGCAACGAACAGTTTCACCAAACAAAAGTGGAGCTGACAAAAAGCGCTGCCTTGACAGCCCTAAAGGCCAATGTCCAGTCACAACGTCAGGTACAGCTCAGATTGCAGCTCTCCCAGATGCTTTGCCTACATCTTTACCAGGACTGTCCCTGTGGAGATGCTCGGGGACCACCCATACAGATCACAGGCACCAGCAGTACATGGTCCTTAAGGCTGCAAATGCTATCACCCCTCACGGTTCTCCTTCCCGAGAGGCACCTGTCCCTTAGCAAAAACGTGCCCAGACCACACCAAAGACCAACCAAGTGACAGCGACTTTTGGTTTCCAGACCCAGACCACACGGCGTGAGGACTCATGCCTGGGCTGCCTGCTCCCTCCTCTCACCTCTGCCGGCTTCAGATGCAAGTGCCAGGGGGACACACACGACATACCATCTCCTGCACACACCTGCCAGGGAGTCAGCGAGGCTGGGGGAGGCTGCATGTGAGTGGCTGGGTGTAACTTCCACCCTGTCCCTAGTGCCAAAAACAAGCATGTTAAAGCTAATCTACCCCTGTCTCAGCTCAACTGCTTTTCTGTGACTAAGCCCCTTATAATGGTTTTACTAAAATCCTCTTTTGATGGAAAAAATCCCAGCTGGAAGTTTCAGGCAGCGGCACAATGTGCAAGCCTGCGTGTCCCTTTCCCCAGCTTCACAAAAGGCTCTAATCGAGTGGAAAATTTGCTGGAGGCCAGAGGTTTAGGCCCACAATTATTTTTTAAGGGATTATCAGGAGAGAATGGCGGTACTTACGACCCTCCCTCTCTTTGTGTTTTGCTCTGTGCCGCTTTCAGACAGACTCAGCCAGAAACCTAAACCGCTGCAGCTGGATCCAGCGAAGCCGGGGCTTGGCTGGGCGGCACACCTCCTCTCTGTCCTGCGGGACGGGCCCCAGCCTCCAGGTTAGACAAGTCCCACTCCAGCACCATGCAACAAACAGAAATGCTTTTCCACAGAAGCAACACTAGAAGTTTGGGGTTTTTTTTATAACAAAAAACTTGAGAAAAAGCAACCCATTCCAGTCCTGTGAGCCTAGCCAAACTGGATAACCCAGAAGCAGACAGGGTTGTGGTCCACTGGACAGGCTGGGCTTTGGCTTTGCAAAGCCATTATGCAGGACGCCTCACACAAGTTACTTGCAGCAAGCTCCAGAAAAGACTTGGCGCCGAAGATGCGTATACTGCAACACCCGGCTTTTCAGGGCCTTGCTCCAAGGGCGGGTGCCGGGGTTAGGGTCCTCGGTGCCTTCACAGCCGCAGAGAAGAGTCAGGCACCACTGAGGCTCCAAAACAACTTCCTGCCACACATGGAGCCGCTTACTGTCAGCATGCTTAGCATGGGCCAGCCAGAAGAGAAAGGCCGCTAGCTTTCCTGCCCGAGGGGCTCCGTACCTTGCTCTGAGCCACCGGGAACTGCCTACGCTCGCACAAGACCCAGAATTAAGTGCTCCTCCTCTGCCGTCAAATTGCCATACTCCCGTTTGTGCACAAGCAAGCCAGCCATACCCAGAGGAGCAGCAGCATGCCCTGCTTTTAAACAGTAGCCTGAGGAAGCGGGAGACCTGCTTTAATTCCTGCCTCCCTTTGCGGCATTTCAAACCTACCTCTCCTGGAGAAGGCACTAACCATTGGCCCTCCAGCCACGGCCAGGAGAAGGGGCCATTTTTGCTATTTCCATATACACTGCTCTGTAGTGTGGATGATTATTCCAGACTCAGCACAAGCAGCAGAGTACATGGAGGAAGCAATGGCTATGGACCACCAGCGTTTACTCTTGGGGCCAGCCTCTCCTTCTGACACCCCTCCGTGTGCTGCATAAAGCAGCTGTTGGATGAAACGGAGAAGCAGGTTTTGATCCCTGAGCCTTCCAACCATTTGGCTGCTATATAAGATGTTTCAAAAGAAAGTGGCAGCTGCCACTGGGTTTTCGATCTTAGCGTGTCCGTGAGTGCTAGGTGTGCTCCAAGAGCACCTGGGGAGGCTGAGGGGCCAGGGTGCTTGCTTTCTGGATCATGATCAGAGTCAAGCAGTTTTGGGCAGACACCTAAGTACCTGAGGGGTTTTTAAACAAAAATAATTAAAAAAACCCAGACAAACAAACACAGAGAAAAAGGCAGATGAGGCATTTGTGGAATTAAGATGCCTCCAGGAGCTAGGTGGTGCCTAAGCTGTGGATTTTGATTTTGCAATTTTGAATACTGCTTAGAAGTCATTTGTTTTGTTTTGTTTTTTCTTGGATCAAGTCATTTGCCCCTCTCTGCTTCATTCTCTCCATTCACATGGACACTGTTTTTGCAGAGTTTTAAGACAATAAGATAAAAAGACAAATGGCTTAGCCTGCTCAAAATTGCTCATTAAAGCTGATGTGCTTTAAGATACTCTTCACAAGTCTAACTTCTGAAAGACGAATGAGTCTGCTCTCCAAGATAGCTTGAGTATTCAAAGATAAGGGGCACAGAATCACCAGTAACTACCAGTGTAGTATGTGACCTGTGCAATTCATTAGTGGCACTAGAAATGTAAGGTCAGGTAAAGAGTCAGCTCCAGCTCCATCTTCTCACCCTAATAAATTGAGTGCCGGGCATAGTGCCACAGGAGAGCCATCTTTTACTACTTCCAAGGAAGTGGATCTTCCCCCCAGCCTTGCTGTTCCTGAGTGCTGTCAGTGAGCCTCACTCTTGGAGCCCTGAGTCTTTCTGTTTATACGCAGCCTGCTATCCACTGATAACCTTGAAAAGCCCTACTTACAGTACCACTGAAACACCAGGGACTTCCAGAGATCACCATCCAAATTCTGCACAGAGGCAGGATCAAATATACTTGGATCATTCCTGACAAAGGTTTATCTTACCCATTCCTAAAACTCCTTAAAGACACAGTGTGCAGCCGCCTTACCCAACCACTTCCAGTTTACTTCTAATAAGTTTTCTCCCTATTCACCTTAAATGTTTAATTTTTTATCTCCAGATTAAGCTGTGTTTTTTAAAGCTCTGCACAATGGGCAACAGAAAAGAGTTGAGGAGTTCTTTGTTTAGGGCAACCTCTTATGGCCTGGACAACAACTCCTTTACCCTAGATCTCACGCTTTGCTCCCTGCAGATGTGCCTCGGATGCAACATGCTTCAGCTCCACCTCTGTGTAGGGTCTACCTCGTGAAGAGCCCAGTTATCATGCTGCATTATACAGGTGGATTTCTACATGTGTGATAAACATGTCTGCAAACTATTATGATCCTTGCAAATGTTCGTGGCCTGCAAGAGTTGAAACCAGAATGCCAACAATGTAAAGTGATTTGCTCACCAGGACGTTATAAAGATTTTATCTTCTACAATATTGCTATAATACATACCATAAAGATACTATAAAGATACAACTTGCCGCTTGTAAATTGTTACAGCTTCCTAAGACATGTAGATAACTCAATATCTACCCTCTGTCCCAGCAATCCCACTACTTTATTTTGTAGATAACCTGCCAGCCCCATTCCTTTATCCTCCTCGCGGGTGTTCTCTCGTACTCATTGATCTAACAGCAGTGTTCCCCACAGGAGTCAACACGGACTGTATTTCTGTCCCTTAGCCAGGGGCCACTGATGGAGACATGAGGGATGTGCTCAGTTCAGTAAGTCTGAAGGTAACCAGTGTTTCACACACAGCTGCACAGAGCAGAAGCAGCTAATTTTTGTAGCACAGCTTTATGCTGCAAGTGAAAAGAGAGGACTGACAGGCCATGACAACTGGAACCACCCCTGTCCAAGTGGGACACTGCACCAAAACCATCCCAGCACGATCATTTCAGACCTTTGAACTTCATGGGCTCTTGTCAATTCTGTCACTAGTATAGGATGTCTCACAAGCATAAAGAGAGTGAAAAAAAAACCTTTCCAGCTCTCAGCAGGGTAGTCATGCTGACTGCCACTGTGCTCAGAAGGTGCACAGGTAGGTACTAGTTTCCTGCTTGCACTATCACTACTATTTTCGAGACACAATTTCAGCTCCAGCCTCATCGCTAGAGCAGCAGAACAGAAGTGCCAAGCTGCAATAGAGTACAGAAATAATGTTACTCATCCAGGAAATTACAACTCTGTGTCTTACACAGCGTATTGCCCTCATGTACAGGTATGCAATGGAACGGGCATCAGCAGCAGTGGAGCAAGGGAAGCAAAGAGGCTTACAACTTGAATTTTTAGAAATCTAGGCACTGCGGTGTCCCAAAGCACCGTGGGAGCTTCTGGTACTTGTACCTGTCAGGAAAACCAGTAGAATGGATTCTGTTCTGGGATCACTGCACAAGTGCAGGCAAACCCTGCCACCCCTCTGCATCTCAGATGCTTTGTGCTTCAACCAAGAGCAGTACACACCTATGAGAACAGAAAACCTTATTTCTGGAAGTTCAAAAAACCCAATTGAGATCTCTGCATGGAAGTCAACAGAGAAGTCTCAAACATAGTCACTGATATTCCTGTGCCGAAGGCACAGCACAGGAAATTTGTCAGAGCCTGCCAACAACTCTTGAGGAAGTCCCAGTGCATGTTCATTTCTGCCCCCTCCATGGCATTTCCCTGAAGAATGGGCCTTGTGGACACTAGGGTTTCAAAACACAGCTTGAGTGCAGTAACTGCAGACATATTGTGTCAGACAGGGACTCAGTGTTGAAAGAACTGTCTATATATTCAGCTGCATATTGTTACAAACATTTAAAGAAGCTGCTGTATCCAGAAGGGAAAGACAAGTTCTGTTATGAAAGCTGGGGGGTTTCCAGGGTTGCTGTTGTGCCAGCAGACGATCCAGAGCCACTAGAGATAATCACAGTAGAAACGACACGAAAATCTACAAGCGCCTGAGGACCACCTATGCAACATCTGCACGTCTCATAAACCAGGTGTTGCTCCCCGGAGCACATAATTTGGGCATGCACTCAGCGTGCCACTCCTACCACCTCCTGGCTCCCTCTAGAACAATGTCACGCACTGCCTACGGCTACGTGCAAAGTGAGTAGCGCCAACCCCAGTTCAGGGAAATCTGTCATTTACCCAAGAATATGTTGTGTCAGTACAAAACTAGCCCACAGCTGGGAATTGGCAAGAACATATTTGAGGTATCACACTCACAGAGGAAGAACAGAAAAACTGCTTTGCCCACAACTACCCAAAAGCAACTGCAGCACTTTAAGTCAAAGAATTAAAGGGAGGCACACAGAGAAGTTAGGGGTCAGGCTGCAAGAGAGACACTGATTTGCACTCCAGAAAACAGACTACAAAGCGCTGAACACAAAGAGGAGTTTATCCCAGCAGCAAACTTCACGCTGCGTACGGACATGCTTTCTTTAGCGAGGCAAATGCATCTTGGTATGCCCAGCATCTAGTGCGGCTCTGGTCGCTTCGTCCACGGATCCTACCACACTTCACAGATAGGAGCATCTCTCCTTCATGCACTAGCGGTTCTCAAGAGCTGAGGCTGAAATACTGGCAATAGTTTCCCCCATCTTTACAAACAAAAGAAAAAACACTCAAAGCAAAACTCCCAAAACCAATCCCTGGTCAGGAGCCTGCTACACCACAGAATGAAAAAGTGCTTACTTTTCTTCAGGAAGATATTATATTTCTTGTATCAGGTTGAAGGTGGTCATGGAATGGGGTTCAGCACATGGATGCAGTTCTGGAGGATTTTTACTTTAATAAATATGCATAACTCTAGGGGGAAAACCTCTGTCAATACAAATCCTATGGAAAATATTGCTCCTGTAGACAGAAGAGAGACCAGTTCTGTTTGTGTATTCAGGCACTGTATATATGAAGATATTTAGAGGCCTCTATACTTAGCCATTGTGGTTTCGATCTTTCCCAGGCCAGAGGTAGCTGTATACTGGTAAAAGTTAACCTATTTTTATGCTGCTTTTTACTGATTATGTGTGCCTGTTCTCTGCCCTGTTCTGACCNNNNTTTTTTTTTTTTTTTTTTTTTTGGTGTGTGTTTGTTAATGTGTAATGAAAGAAAAAATTGTAAAAAAACAACAACAACCCAAAAACAACAAAAAAACACCACTGTTCTAGCCCTTAAGCGTGAGATGTGTTTTTTTCAGTATCTCTTTATACTTAACTGCAGCCAGACCACTGCAGGTCATGATTTCATCTGATCTCAGCAGGATGGCAGCGCTGGGACTTGCCGATACTGCTGAGGAAACCAGGGTCCCTCAGGATGTAACGCGGGTGACTCAGGCAGTGGAGCTCCTTCCTCTGAGTCAACACTGACCCAGTGTTTCAGCATCGTGCTGGAGGGCACTGACCTGCTCCTCGTGTTGTCTTTCAGAGGAAATAAATGGGTGCCTGACCACACTTGTGGTTATTAAAGACAACATGTCACTTTACACAAACGCTGGCATTTGGCTACGTGACTGCTCCCTATGTACATAATTATATTTTTGCCTTCCTCCACTTTCTATCCTGAATTGTTTCAATAGCTGCTGTGTTTCATCCAGCCCTAACTGCATTTTGATGGTTGGAGGAACAGTTCCAGCAGAGCCCCAAACTAAGAATCTGAAATTTTATCGCTGACCCCACCTTTGGCTGGCCACATAACCTAAGCATGTCTCTTCTACCTTCTCCTCTCCCTTGCTTTCCCCATATACAAAAGGGAGATCATGAGAAGAATCTCTTTTGTAAAATCCTTTGAGAGCTAGCAGCGGAAAACCCCATGTAAGAGAGCACTATAAAGATGAATTATGTGAGACGGTGCTATTAATTAGGTATGCTGACTAAACATTATGGGATTGTTTTCAGTAGAAAAGGCATTAGGGAAAATAAGAGAGCTCTGTAAAGACAGCAGTGAAGTCTTCTGCATTTGATATAATCATGACCTACAATCTTAAATTCAGGAGTGCCTTGGTTTACAGACCAGACAGGTATTTCCCCCTTTGATGCAGAGGAGTGCAGTGATGCCTACTCTACAGTAAGTGCTCTAAAGGTGCTGAGCATTAGCAGGATTTTTTTTTTTCCACAGGCAACTCAGCTGCCTATAATTATTTGAAGAAAAAAATCCTCCTCTTCTTCCCTAATCCCAGTGATTCTGATCACATGCTGTGTTTGCTCTGGGGACTCCATTTCAGAGCCATGTGACATTTACAACACACAGTCTGAAAAACACACCTGGTTCTGGGATTTGGCACAAACTCAGCCCAGGTTCACCGAAAGGTTTGTGACCCTTCTGAGCACAGGCTCGGACCAAGTTACAGTTTTACATTGTACCTTCTGGCTTGGACAAGAAAAAAAATCTGATCAAACGTGAAAGCTTTGATTGGAATGCACTTGGAGAGTCTGAGCTCAGTTTGGGCATAAACTTGGTTCAAAACTCCAAGGCTGGAAACTACCTTGAATGGAGGGCAGCTGGAGTACCTGCACTCACCTGCATGGCAAAAAGGATCAGCTCAACGCGGGTGACAGGGACTTGATAGCAGATCTGACCACTGCCAACACCAAGGCAGCCATGAGAATGCCAGTATTGCAGTATTGTAGCTCAAACAGGGATTCACTTCTGAAGCAAATCCCCCATCAGTCCCACTACCCATGTAGTGGTTTGCAACTTGAGGCAGCCTTAGAGCTTGCAAGCTGGACTCCCTCCGGACGGAACTGCACAGGAGACCGTGCTTGAAGATACCTCGCACACCTCATCCACAGCTGTGGGACCAGACAAAAACTAGTCCAAAATAACACCCTCACCCCACAGTGATGGTATGGGTGCCAGGTCTTCAGCACCAACTGTTCACCCTCCAGACCCACTCTGCTTGGCCCTCTCTAAAAACTGGGGCTTGGCCACCAAAGAGCTGGAGTGCAGAGGTCCCAGTGGTACCCGATGACTTGAGATACCTGTTTATGTGCACCCTCTAATGGATATTACATTTTTTTTCTCCCCTCCAGGCCAGCAATGCTAGCAGGCTGCCTCTGCTAAGCCAGCAAAACACTGGGGTGTGGAAGCAGGGAGCCCGTCCCTGGGTATCCCTGAGTATCCCTGGGATGCCCCAGTGTACAATGTGCCCAGAGCACTGGGGCTCTACTCTGCACCGGTATATCCGCAGCAGGATACATCAACGTTCCTTGAAAACAATTAGAGCACAAAGATGTACTCAACAAGGAAAAGACAAACCCCACAAAAGCCTTCCCCACATGACTAAGCTGCTTACAACTCACTTCATTCTGAACAAAACATACTGCTGAGAAAAAAGACACGGACGGAACACCTTAAAACTCATGGTTCCCCAGGAGGACGGGAGCCATACCAGCTCTGATGTTGTAACATTTCCTACTGCGGCTCAGACCCATGGACACCACTGGGGTGGATGACTAGCAAAGAGTTAATAGTGACAACTGAGTTGGTGGTTTGACAAGACGGATTATTGTCATCTTGTGTCTATAGTCCAGGATGCCGATGACAATGTCCTCATATCCTACATCTCAGCCTTCAGGTGATTAGAGAGTTGTGGTCACCTCTGATCCCAGCCAGGTTTATAGTAATCATTCAATGCAGAAATGTTCGGGAACGCGAGGCTCAGGCAACAACTCCCTCTAAGCTAGCGTCCACTGTCAGATGCTTCAAAGAAAGGAATTAGAGTTTATGGGGCTGGGAAGAGCATTTAACCAGCTGCAGCTGGAAGACCGTCCAGGAGCAGGAGGCCTGATACCTTCTAAAACAGCTAGAATAAATTTCATAAACTGTGCATCAGATTTTTATCCATATAAATGTCTAACCCTTTCTGCATTCTACTATGTTCTTGGTCTCCACTATTTATGTGCTGTTAGAAAAAAGTAAGTTTCACCTACATCAGATGTTTTATTTCATTTCATTGAAAACCTTGTATTATGTGGAAGTATGCACAGGAATGCCTGGTTTACTTCTCTGTACTTCCAAGTTTATATACTTCTGTCATGTTGGTTTTTATTACTCTTCAGTCTAACCAAGGATGCATAATTTTTTCAGTCTCTCCACACCCCTAAGAAATTCTCATCACCTTTTCCTGCTAAATATTTGTAGCAGAGTGATTGGAAATGAACGCATGATACTTTATTTTTAAGACCAGAGTCCCAGAGAACCACGTCTTTCCACCAGAGAGATCCAGCACATCCCCACTGCCAGCTGCCACCTCCTCACCCAAAGCGAGGGGAGCAACAGAAGAAGCAGTGCTGACTACATCGACCAGTTCACACTGCAAAATTCATGACTACTGGAGGAGGTATGTGCTCCTGTCCCCTGCCAGCCAGTGTCAGCTGTGGTAATGCAAACTCATAGGCATTAACCCTGCTCACTGCTAGGAAACAAAGTCTCCCACTCGTTCCTTAGAAAACTTAAAGCTACTAATTTCTGAGGGACTTGCAGGGTGGGTAGATAGGCTTACTGCAGTTCTCCAAAGATAGCTCAGAAATAACCTGGGAGGATCCCAGATGAAGGCTGGGTGTCTTCTTACATCTGTCTGGTTTGGGAGATGAAGTGTAAACAGTGGCACATTAACTTAGATTAATTACAGACTGCTGGTATTTTGCTTTCATGTAGCGCACTCCGGAACGTAACACCGCTGATAATTAAATAGCACCTTCCATCAAAAGGCTCCAAACCACCCAGCAAACCAGGCAAGCTGTTAAAGTAGAGCTGCTGGAGCAGCACACGGCAGCGGCTTCACAGGTTGTAGGAACACAGCACGCTTGTTTAGGAAATGAAAAATTTCTACGGAAACTACAGAAGGAATTATCACGTTTTACATTACGTACTGCACAGTGAAACCTGGGAAGGACTGCATCAGTGCCAGGAGACCTTCAATGGTCAGACAAAGTTTTATATCCCACGAGACAGATTGTTTCTCCCGTGACACGGCACCCTATTTTTTTTCTTTTTTTCCAGGAACATTGGCTCAGTAATGGCTGAGGAATAATAATGATAAAAAAAGTTATCTCCTACTTTGTTTTCTTCAGATATGGGGTTTCTTTGCAGCTTTCCTACATAGAACATGAGTAACGTGCAGGTTTTATTTGGGAGATGACACGACTCAGGTAAGCACGGGGGAGAAAACATGGAACAGGAGATAGATGCCAACAGAGGAGAGCTCACAGCAGTGGGGTTAACCTGTGTTACCATATCCCTCGCTTCCCCATCTCTTTCCATGCACACCACTGCCCATGGGTTATGTGAGATTTTGTGCCGGGGCCAGCAGCACAGCATGCAGTGTCAGTATTGGGGGGGCAGGTAATCAAACCTGCACCCTCCTTCTCACATGCCACATCCCAGCTGGGTTACCACATGCTCTCACCCTGTTCGTTTCCTTTTCTGTTCCTGCTCTTTCCAGTCTTGAGGCTGCTTTTTCCTTCTTGCCCCCCCCTTCCTCACCTCCTTGCAGCCAATGCCCACCAGCAGCAGGGAAGGTCTTGGTTACTCCAGCTGGCGTGGTTGAATGAATCGCTGCTGTAAGGCCGGGCTGCTCCCCAAAACTGCAGCACTGAACTCATCATCTGTTCTCTCAAAGGCACCAAAATGAGAGTCCCATGCAGAAGCCAAAGGGAGCGTAGGGTCTGCCAGGATCTAGCCACTGCTTTACATTCACACTTGCAACAGCAGCACTGGTGGAGAGGTGCACATTTTCTCCTGCCCACCACATCCCCTGACACTATCCCACATCCCTCTGCAGAAGGGACTGGGAACCTGCAGTTTGGGAACTCAGTATCTCTGCCCTTTATCTGCTGATAAGATCAGCTACCCTTTGCAGGCAGTTTCTTGCATGCAGTCATGCAGTCCCAGGATATAGTGACAGGGACATTAATGTACTGAAATGCAAACCAAATGCCTCTTGCACTCCCAGTTTCACCCTCAGAAACTCCAGCTTGAGCATTAGCAGTGTTACTGATGGGCAAAACCACAGGCTGTCCTTGCGAGCAGAGTGTTACCGCTCGGGGGTTTCACACAACCTGCCCTCTGTGCAGGCACAGGGACCAATTCAGCCAGTTTCACTTTCCACAGCTGGATCCAAGGCAAGGCCACAGATGCTCTTCAAAAAGCAGACACTCAGGGTGCAACCTGCCCAAGGATACTAGAGGGCCAAAGTGCCTGGCCAGGAGATGATCCGTAGTGATAACGGGCACAGGGAGAAGGGCTTTAAGGGGAGAGGAGGAAGGGAGCAAACCAAGCAACACTTATTTCTGAATGGTTAATTACATGTTATTATGGTTTAGTTAATAACCTGAGGTGGACTAGAGAGAGACACACGCTCCCACCCAGTGCCTCCTCACCTAACAGAGGTATCTTTCTGGCATATTGTGCAGACAGCCTTTACTTTTCATGTAACGGCTGAATAAAAGACACAAATACTCAGTCTGAATAAAATACACAAATGCGCCACAGCATGTGGTACAGCAGCTGGAGCACGTGGCTGTGGGACAGCTATTTCTGAATTCTGCCTAACCCTGCCAGAAAAAAACCTTTCCCCAAGCAAGCCCTGACATCCCATCACTGAAATCAGGTAACCCCAGCTACAGAAGCTGTGCCAGCTCCTCAGGGCTGAGGTGGGAGTATTGATGGAGGGGAAGAGGGAGGGAATGGACCACTTTGTGGATGTAAAGCACCAAGGAACAAAGTACAGGAAAGCCGAGGAGATTCAGAGCTACCAAACTTCATCAACAATATCTACTAGAATTGTTCACTTGCTACCAAACTTCATCGACAATATCTGCTAGAATTGTTCACTTATCTACCACCTTCCTAGGAACTGCTGGACATTTGAAAAAGCAGGACCAGACACAGAGCCCACGACAAAAGCTAAGGAAAAGTAATTCCTACCTGTTCTCTCAATGTTCCTTTGTTACAGAGAGCAGAAACTAGACCTGGGCAGGTTCAAATGCCAACTGCAATCATCTGCACTCTGCTGCTCACAGCCATCAGTGCCCAGGTGAAGCCCATGAAGGAAAGGAGGCACTCAGGCTTACCAGAGGTCATAGAGCCTGGGTTAACACCAGAAATCCCAGTGCCCAGCCCTCACCCTCACAACTGAATCCTCCTAGAGAAACCTGGAAGATTTTACTGTCATTAGCCTGAAGCGCACATCCCAAAACTCTAGGATCCCTCGGTGCAGACCATGACCCCAGCGTGCCAGGAGCTCTCTGCTGGCAAAGCTGTATGGCTTTGGTCTGCAACGTGTGCCTTGCACCACAGTAATATTCAGATGCCCCAGTGTGCTAGGTGCTATAAACCACAAGACAAATTATTTGCACCATCATTATCCCCCTAGATAAATATAAAACCTTATACTGAAGAGTTTTCTCATCTCCTTTTTTAGTAAACCAGCCATATAGTGACACTGGCATTCCTTTCACTTCTAGTGGCATAACGAAGAAGAGAGAAAAATGTATTCAGCACCCAGAGATGTGACTGATGTACACTGGATGTGCAGGCAGGTGATCCTGGTGAGCTCACGTAGAATGAGCAAGGGTTTCCACCTACCCGTTTGCCTTCAAGTCCCTGGGAGTCCCCGCTAGGTTTGTGTCACCAATACGGCTACACTTGCCCTGCTGCTGTCACTTGCACATGGCAGAGACTGCAGTGAGCTCAGGTGTGCCTCCTGCTGCACCCACCCCTCGGCATTTCCATGCTGTGGGAATACCTTCCCTTCCTGTGAAATCACTCCCACTGCACTAGCAGAAACAGCAGAGGAAGACAAGTCAAAAGCAGGACTAGAAATTACAAAATCTAAGTCCTCTTTAGTCACCAAGTTGCATCTGTTCCTTACACATTTCTTGGAGGTATACATTTCTGTCCCAACACAAGTGAAAGCCCAAGGGCTCCAGTTGTCAGCTGGCTGCCAATGCTGGAGTTCTTTCTGATATATTTAGAGCATGCAGCATCACACTGGCTCCTCTACTCATTAAGCCATGATACTTGAGCTATGATTTTTATTTTTTTTTTAAGGTGACCTATCTGAAGAAGCTCTCAGATCGTAAATCTGGTTGCTGAACCACAAAACTATGGTTGCCCCAACATTATTTTGTTGCTGCAGTTAGCCTGGCTTTTTAGAGAGTAGGTTTTACGTCTGTCTTGCAAGGACAAGCTCCTGATCAAGACTAAAATTCTGGGTGAGACAACTGACCAATGCATCTGACCCAAGGCTGAAAATAAAAGCTGGCTTCCCACCTTAGTTTCCAAGTAAACTCCACCAAATGACGCAGCACCCCATACTGCATTTCACAGGCAGTGCAGATATATTTAGCCTGGTACGCTCCTCCCAAAGCACAGCATGGGGCACAACTGGCTGAGCAGAACCCAGGGAGGAATACAGGCAAATGAACCGGGCCAACCATCCTCTCCTATTCAGTAGCATGGCTCTTGTTTACTTGCTTTGTTTAAAAGAAAACAAACAGACAAAAACAACAACAAAAAAAACCCCAAGGAAACTTTGCAAGAAGAGTTTTATTTTCAGGTCAGGCAGCAAACCCAGAAGCTGTAATTAGGTCCTGGAAGTTAGGAGTTTAATTTATTTTTGTTGTCAGATATTCTTTGTATTTCCATCCCAGTGCCAGATGGGAATATAAGTAACAAGAATAACATCTACCCTGCCTCCTCATGCTTGTTGTCAGATAAAATGGTATAAACACCATGTGAACATGCTGTGACTCACCTTTCATAGATGTGAAACTGGGGGACAATAAGCCACTTTAACAGCAATATTTGGGTGCCCGAAGAAGCACACTGGTTGCTTTTGGTATCTAGAAAAGTTGTCTGAGAGAGAAGAATTTCAGCGGTGTATAGCCAGCTAACTTGCAAATGACTTAGCGCATTTCAGCAGTCACCTCCCTGGACAGATGCTTCCAGGGGTCACCCCAGGGCTATGGGGAGGCTGGAAAGCGAGCTTAGCTCTAGGAAGCCCAGGTTTTGCCCTGAGGGCCCTGGCAAATGATCTCCTTCTCAGCCTCCATCAAATCAGATAACAAATGAAACAAATTATGGTGATCAGAACAATAAAAGGCAGTGGCTGCTCAGAAGCATCCGCCAGCCTGTTGGGTTTTGGCACCAGCACATTGCATGTGGCGATGATGCTCGTCCATCGAGAAAGCTACAGAGGGGGCTCTCTGCCTTCTCCAGAAGAGCTCCCAGCTGCAGCACAGGAGCACAGGCCATCCTCTTGCCTTCCATGCTGGACAATCTCCTGGCCTCAAATCAAAAAAGTTGCCCACCAAAGGCTCAGTTGTAAAGGACTTTTCCTAACATGGCTGGTTGTAGTTTAAGCCCTTGGAAACCTTTCATTCCATAGGATGAACTTTCAGTTCAGAGCTGGACTTAGCAGAGTTCATTAGGGAGACCTCAATGCAAAACACAAAGCAATTGCTCTTATTATCTTCCTCATCCCCAAACGGGACGTAAGGTGGGGCCGGGGAAGGTCTGTAGCCATGAAAAGACTTTAATGTCTGAGTAGCACTACAAGCATGAAGACTTTTGATTTCTCAGAGTTGCACTGCATTTTGTCCTCTCCTGTGACAATTTAGGAGGTTGAGCGGAGTAGCTGTTTCCTCCTAGATTTCCCAATCTTTTGCTCCTTTCCCCTCGAGAGTGCTCTCCTGAGGCTTCCTCTCCATGCCCTTCCCTCAGCCAAGAAGGGCCAAGCACAGCTTTTTGCTCCCAGCACACGTTCCCCAGGCCAGCCAGCTGAGAGAGGAGACTATTATTTAAAGAGGTGCAGAAAGGAACTGGGATATGATTGTAATCACTGACCCTCGGGCACCCTAAAGCACAGGACCACAATGTGCTGAGACATGAATAACCCTCCTCCCACGGGAAAGCTGGGCACAGCCACCAAGTGTGACCACGATCCAAGAGCTAACCAGGTTTAGAAACCCCTGCACATCAGTGTCCTGTTTCACAGTCCTGTAACCACAGAGATGAGTAATGGTTTATAGCATACAGCTCGAGGAAACCTCTTCTTATCATCAGATTTTTAAAAAAGCAACATAAGATTTTTCTCTGATTTGAGATAAAAAACTGTTTATAAAAACTCCTGCATGTAATTCCTATGCTGTAGGTTGCTTGTGTACATATTGCTGACAATATCTGCTCCCTGAAGACACAAGAGTGACAGGCGTAGCTTCTTATCCCTGACTGGGTGAGTACAATTCCTAGAACAAAATTTATGATGCAAATATTTGAAATTAAGATGTCAAAATGCAGGTCCCTTCAATAGCATCTGCTTTAGCATGCTAACTCTGTATCTGTGAGCATTTCCACTACAAGAATCTTTTGTTAAAATACTCACAAAGAGCATGGAAGGCTCTTCAAACACAAACACCACTCTTCCTCTAAATATTGGCCAATACTAGCCAAAAAGTTTAAAATACTTGCCTAGCTCATCCTTGTTCCAGTGACGTAATGTTTGCAACAGTCCCGCCAATACTGCACACAAGGGAGGTTTCTGTGAGAACCAGTCTTTTCTCCTTCAATAATATGTCTCCTGCTCATTTAGATTAATTGATTTCACACACAGTTGTTTATGTGTGTGGCCTCCCTTGATTTTCTGAGCTCTCTTCGCTCCAAACAAAACAGCTTGGGATGTAGATGGAGCCAACCGCATTTTGGAAGAGAGGAGATAACACCTCAAAGCCAAACAGAAAAGGAGATTTCTTGTTTCAGAGACTTTTCTTTGAATTATGCTTTGAGGCAGCTTGACAAAAGCGTGCTTCTGGGGCACACCATAAAACTCCTTCAGAGACACACTGCACAGAGCCTGGCAGGAAAAAGTTCCCCACAATGGTGGGAAGGGGAAAAAGTAACTTCTGAGCAGAAAGATATATGGCAGTCTGTGAGATTGCAAACAATAGATGACCAAGAAACTGCCTCAAACTTTAAAACATCCTGATTTCATATGAGAGCTTGTAGCTAGACTGAGAGTGCACCAGAGTCTTCATCTGTGCATGGAATATGTATCAGGCAGCTGTGCAGTGCACTACCAAATGCTGGTTCAAAAGGAAAATTTATCTTGGGAAAGAAATCTGGATATTAATTTGAAACCACAATGCAGAGCAAGAAAGATTAACTGCCCTCAGCCTCTCCAGAGCAGCCATGTGGACACGCCACGGATTCAATCTGCAGTGAATTACAAGTAATCACACACAAAGTATTGAAGTAGCTGGCCAGCAAAACCAGTGGAAATATACTTCTGTGGATCTGGTCAGAGAATGGAATCTCTGTTCCCCAAGAAGGGCTGGGATTTCAACATTTGCCTGCATCCCAAATAAAGATGAAAGGTCAAAGTATTAGACTATTTCATGCCATGAACAATTCCAAATACTTTTGATTTGAAAATGCGGGGGGTGGGGTGGGGGCATGGGGAACTCAAGACATTATTGGTAGAAACAAAACATTCAAAATGTTTTACCAGCATTTTCTCTGCCTACCAGCACCACTGGGCCCCAGACCTTGGGAACAAAAATCCAGGTTGATGCAAACACTAGACCCACCATCAGTGAAAGAAGAATTGGTCTATGAACTACTACAGGAGCTTGACCCCTACAGACTGATGGGCCCTGATGTTACCCACCCAAGGGTGTTAAGAGAGCTGGCTGATGTCATTGCAAGGCCACTCTGTAATCTTTGAGAAGTGGAGATTGGGGGATGTCCCAGAAGGCTGGAAGAAGGCTGATGTCACTCCCATCTGCAAGAGGGCTTAAAGGAGGGCCCAGGAAATTGTAGGCCCATCAGTCCTACTTCAGTCCCTAGCAAAGTTATGGAACGAATCCTCCTGGGGGCTATCACAAGTCAAATGAAGCACATGACTGGGGAAAGCCAGCACAGATTCACCAAGGACAAATCGAGCTTGACAAGCCTGATTGCCTTCTACAACAAAGTAACCAGCTGGGTTGATGTGGGGCAAGCAGTGGACATTATCTACCTGGATTTTTCCAAGGCTTTCAGTATGGTTTCCCACAGCCTTCTCCTAGAGAAGTTGATGCATTATGTTCGAGCCGAGGGGGTCTGTGCCATGGGTGAGGAGCTGGCCGGCAGACTGCAACCGGAGCGGGGTGGCAAATAGCTTCTTCTCAAACTGGCGACCTGTCACAAGTGGGGTCCCCCAGAGATCACTATTGGGCCCAACGTTGAGTAATATCTTCATAATGAAGATATATCTGGATGATGGGATCAAGTGCACCCTGATGAAATTTCCTGATGATACCAAACAAGAGTAGGGAAATGGACACTTTGGAAGGGAGAGCCACCCTGCTGGGATAGGCTGGAAGAGCAGGCTAACAAGAACCTTATGAAGTTCAATAAGGACAAGTGTAAGGTCTTACACCTGGGAAAACATAATCCAGGAGTGCAGCACAGGCTGGGACCTACCCAGTTGGGAAGAAGCTCTGTGGAAAGGGACCTGGGGGTCCTCTTGGACAAGAAGCTCAACAGGAGTGAACAGTGTGCTGTTGCAGCAAAGCAAGCCAAGGGGAGGCTGGGTTGCATCAACAAGGGCATCACCAGCAGAGATAAAGAAGTCATTATCCCACTTTACTCAGTGCTTGTCAGGCCATACCTGGAATACTGTGTTCGGTTTTGGTCCCCCTATGCCAAAAAGATGTGGACAGGCTGGAGAGGGTCCACAAAGATGATCATAGGACTGGGACACCTGCTGTGTGAGGAAAGGCTGAGAGAGCCAGGTTTGTTCAGCCTTGAGACAAGAAGGTTTAGGGGAGACCTTAACACCATGTTCCAGTAAAGGGCAGCTACTATGAAGATGGAGACTCCATTTTTACTCACAAGGGACTCACAAAGAAAAGACGAGGGGTAATGAGTACAAGTTAATCCTGGGGAGATTCTGATTGGACACAAGAAGAGGAGAATTTTTCACAATGAGAACACTTAGCCATTGGAATAATCTTCCCAGGTTGATTCCCCAACCCTGGACACTTTTAAGATTCAGCTGGACAGGGCGCTGGGCCATCTTGTCTAGACCATGCTTTTGCCAAGAAAGGCTGGACCAGATGATCCTTCCCAACCTGGTATTCTGTGATTCTATGAAAATGAAATGTTGATCCAAAATGACAGACTTGAGGATGTTGTCCTGGAATTTACACTCTTGTTTCAGGTTTCAACATAAAATGTCACTAAAGTCTGAATGTCGATTGGAAACAGAAATCATTAAGTTTTGAAACATCACTATGGAAATATAAGTTTTTCTTCTGAAAATTTCAATTTAGACCAAACTATGTTTTCTTATGAAAGACTTTTTATTTTACCAGCTCCATGTTTTTTTGTTTTGCTGCCTAAGGACTGAGCATTTGCTCCAAGCATATATGTGTCTGCAGTGGGCATATCCACACCAGGGACACACCAGAGATTCCTTATAGAAGTCCAGGAATTTGGAATACCCGCACCCAGATTTGTTTAGGAACCTGTAATACTACAGAGCAATTAGAGATTTTAATTTAGGGGACAGGATCCACGGTTTCAGATTAGTAGACAAACAGAAACCCACTCTGCACACAGATGAGGAGTGGGGTCTGAGGATACTCCTAGATACCCTCCAAAGCAGAATCACTTCATCATCATCCAAGATTACAGACCTCTTTCAAAAGGCTGGCTTTGCAAAGCCTTGGAAAGGAAAAGGAAAAGGAAAACGGGCCTCTGGAGACATAAAATTACCTCTAACCACTTGTTACTTATTTAATATTAATTCTTTGCAAAAAAAGACAAACAAAAGCCTAATTCCAGCTCCAGAAATCGACAAAATTTCTGAAGACATCTTTATATCTTTAGGCAGATGTACGATTACCAGCAACTTCTGCCCTGTGCAGAAATAACCAGCCAGAGCTTTCTGTGGAAGAGGGGACAACGAGAGAAAGCAGTGTATCCCAGACACGGGGTTGGAAACGTTGACAGAGAAGGCAGCTATGCCACCTAACATCTACTGCTTCAGACGCATGGGACAATGGCTATGAGCATGCAAGTCCATGTAGCCCAAAAACCGCACAGCAAGTCAATTTATGGCAACTAGTCACCGATGCAAGACCTCAGACTGCAAGTCATCAGGATGGTCTGAAAGATCCACTCAGCACAATGCTGAGGAACACCGAAAGAAAGCCCTACCAAGGAAAGAGTGACAGGATCAAGTACTGAATTTGATGTGATGATGTTGGTATTAAAAGCCAAAGGCTCCTGCACATTCAGGCAGAGGAGCCGCATGGGTAAGTAAAATGCATTTAGGTGGAGTCACAACTGTGACCGAGCAGAGCAGCAACATCTCTCTGAAACCCAAACGGGAAACGGACCGCGTTCAAGTGACTCCGTGGCTTTCAACATCGGACCAGCACCTGCTAGACTGATGGACCTTCTGGATGGCTACCCGTAACTGGGAAATGGGTGTTGCTTTTGACCTCTTTCATCCCCAGGATGAATTTATAAAGCTGTGCCCACCCCATGGCAGCTTCTGATGCCTGCCCCAAGATGTGAATAAGCCACAGTTTCCAGAGAGCTGCATCCTCCCCCATCCTTGGTCCAACTCCAGCATACCCTGCAGGCCAGCACACACATGTCCTCTTGCACACAGGTCTGCCAGATAATCCTTCCCTGGCTATTGACAAAGGTTTTGGGCTCTGTGAAGATCACCACCTCTTCCACCAGGAGGAAGAATGAGTTACCAGATCAGCTGGGAAATAAGAGGATAACCTCTTGCCTCAGGGAGGTGCAGGGATTGGTTATAGATGACAGGCAAGGCTGTCCCTGCTGGTTCAGAGGCATGCTGTGACAGTCACCTCCCATCTGCTCAGCTTGGGATCAGCTGCATGAAGCACGAGGTTTGCCAACTCAGATCTCACACAGGTTTACCAAAAGTGGCAATGAACTGACAGACTCATTAGACCTTACCTCTAATGTATTCAAAATACATTTCCCAGTTCAGCCCTGTCCATAAGCTAAAGTTAGGCTTAGCTAGCACAAACTGACTCTGCATAAATGTAACGGCTCTTCCTATTGCTTGTAGCTTGGTTTTATGCTTGACTTAAAAGTGTTACCTGGCATCTATAAGTAAGGCCTGGTCCAGACTATCGAGTTTACCCCCATAAAATTTTGTTAGGTCATGGAATGACAAGAAAATGTCATAAAACCACACCCCTCCCAACACCCCAGTGGACACTGCTGCGCTGACAAAGATGCCCGTGTGGCCACAGCCATGCCCGCAGAGCTGTTGCTGCCTGCATTCACTGTCTTTAGAAAGGTGTCACAGCTATGTGGGCAGAAAAGCCCAGCACTGCCCAGCCGTGCTGGCACTACTCTACCGTAGACATGACCTAACACAAGCAGCTAAATTCAGACAGAGATTGATCAGAGTAGATTGTTCCCAGTGTGCCACTCTGACCTAAGTGGTACCTTTTTCTCAGAAGATACAGAAGTTTTACATGCCTCGTGGACAAAAGGTTTGGCTATTATGTGCAATGGGATTTTAAGCCACTGGAGTGCAACTGTCATGCAGAAATACACTCTTAGATCATCTCAGCATGCTATGAAAAGCAGCAGCTCTTAAGCCTTTCAGGATTGCGTGATCTCCTCGGAAAATGGCAGAGATGCTGAAAGAGCCTGAGCAGCTACAGTAAAAACTGAACATAAACAGTGCTGCACTTACCAAGCTTACCCAGCTGAAAACTTTCTTGCCATTAATAAAGAATTAATAGATGTTCATTTTGTACCTTGGCAAAACTCCCAAACAGCTTGTTAAGAATAGGTGGAAATGGGGAATAGTTATAAAAACAGAAAATAAATTGGGACAGGTAATTGGTCATAATTCACTGGAGCACTCACTCCACTCTACCTGTATGGCAGGCTGCGAAATCTCCACAGGTGGAATAACAGCTGCAGTCACTTGCAAGGCTGCAGATGTCGGTGAGAAATCTGGTTTGTATACACCGCGCGCTGGAGCAAGAGCTGACATTTTGGCCCCAAACCAGAAGCTTCCACTACAGTATGTAGAGTAATGGGGCTACCCCATCAGTATCTGCATCATCTCAAAACAAGATTGTAAAGCTCCAGTTAGTCTTTAAAGATGCAAATCCGGGCAGAATCAACAGTGATGACAGCCACAAGATACTCCAAACCTTCCCAGCTGTGACACAGAAATGATAATGGCAAAATATTTACTAAACCAAACACTGACATTCTGCCAGGACCAATATTTAGAGTAATTATTAACAAACCTGGGCCACAAAATATAATAAGGAAACCTCTGGAATTGCTCTGTCTGTAAGAAGAGGAAGAAAAAAGGTTCTTCATTTTCTTTTGTACGGTATCAATTTTTTATGATTAGAGACAACTTTGCAGTACTTAGGAATACCTCAGAGAGTAATAAACCTGACAGTCACAAAATGATTTTTTCTGAAAAATGTTCCATTAACGAAGACATATTTGGGCTCATATGTTTCTCTTGCCGTTCTTTGATGCATAACAAAGCTCAGAAACATTTTCACAGCGAAGCAAGGGAGATTCTCCTTTAATTTGCTTTACAACTCCAATTTGCCCATAACAGAGGTGCTACAATGCTTCAGGACTCAGTGAAAAAATGATATCAAACCAGCCAAGAAGCTTAACAGAGAACAACTGGAAAAGGAAGATAAATTTAGGGAGACCACTGAAATACTAGTAATAATATGACTTTTGTTAACCCTCAGCCCTGAATGATGAAAAAAATAATCCAAAATATATGTACCATCCAACCACTTCAGTTTCCTTCATCTGCAACTGAGATGGGAGAGTTTACAGGAAAAATGTTTTCCCCAAACCCTTCAAATAAACTAAGACTTAAACTTCACATACACACACACACACACAGATCTGTATGTATGTATATAAAGATACGAATTTGTTCTCCTTTTCTTTCCCTAAGAGGAAAACTATCAAACCCTTAGAGCCTTTCCCATGAGCTATCGAAACCCACAAATTAACCTAAACCAAGAACTCTTTTTCTAATCCCTGCACACAACAGTGCCATGAGCTCTCCGGCCACAACCAATTCCCACTCTAGGAAGACTCGCTCCCATCTGAGGATCCTTGCTAGAGACCTACATCATGCATTATTTGACCTCATTTTGTTTTGCCTAATTCTGCTCCAGATCCCAAGATGAAGGTTTGAAAAACGGGCTAGTCATTTTGAGTAATCAAGTCCAGACTACTTAAGCCTGCCCAAGCATCAGAAACAGCTGAACTCTGGAAAAAAAATCGGGACCTTTGACAGCATTTCAAGTCAGATACCCCAAATCACTAGTCATTGCTGAAAACCCTGGCCTTCGTTACCTTTCCTCTGAATATGAGAGGAGTATTAAACACAAGGCCACCGGGTTAGCTCAAAGAGTGACAGAGGCAGCCAGGATTCAAACCCTCTCTCTCATGTGGTAGACCACAGCATTAGCTACACAACAAGCAGGCATGCCTGGAAAAACAGAGATCAGTTACGGGGGGTCTCTTGCAGGGTTATGCAGGACACGAATGGTTTGATCCTGACAGTTTTATTTAGATGGAGAAGGCTGCCAGGTTGGGCCATATTTACTGTCCTAAATGCTGAAATTCTGAAGAAAGCGAATTCTGTCCAGCCCGACAGGAACAGTAGCACTCCCTCTCCTCTGCTTCTCCCTCTTCCAGCTCCTCTGAAGCTGAGGGGCACAGCACTCTGTTCCCAAACAAACCAGGACAAAAGCCAGCCTGGGGAAGCCCAGCTCTGAACAAAGTGAAATGAGGAAGACGCCTCCACAGGGAAGCACCTACCGACCCCACCGCTGGGGTCCCATTGGGGGTAGAAAGAGGCACCATCCCTTTAGAGATGGCCAGGGAGCTCCTCAGCATGCCTGGTCTCCCTTTGGGAGCAACCACAGCCAGAAGGAAAACAGCTGCGGTCTGTAGCAGGACAAGGGGAGATTTCCTGTAGCCCACTGCAGAGTAAATACTCACAGCAACCCGGGGTGAAATAACAAGGGAGCCTCCAGTCGCGAGGGCTGCACAACCAGATTTAAAAATAAAACCTACAAGCGGGGAGAACTGGCTTGCCTGGGACCTCGAAAGAGCCAGTGTCCGCCCGAGAGAGGGAGCGAGCAGCAAACCACCAGCCCAAGGCAGCCAGGAAACCAGGCAGCAGGAGCCAGAGCCACAGCTCAGCCACAAGAGAACAGGTCGGCTTAGGATGGATGAAGCCGGCTGGGGAGTTAAATTTAGACAGGTAAACATACCGAGGGGAAGAGACGGGGGGTTCACACAGCCCTCACCATCTGCCACTGCCAGGCCCTGGGGAGGACGCTCCAAAAAATCCGCTTGGGGGGCTGTTGCCATGAGCTGGGGCACCCCAGAACAGGGCCATCAGGGGCAAGCAGGTGGGGGAGCGCCTGAGGGCATGGATGTTTTTCCCCATCATTTGCTCCAAGCACCTCCCTGCTAGGCACCATCCCTGGGAAGGGGGAAAGCCGTTGAGAGAAGCGTGCAGGACACTGCAGCCTGAGGAGAACCACAGTCCCTGGTAGGCACAGCGCAATGGGGTCTGTACAAAGGAAAAGTACCAGGGAAAACCCAACCAGAAACACGGGGGCCACAGCACTGGTGTAGCCATTTGGTTGGCAGAGCCCTGCTGAGCCCCCTTTCTGAAGGAAAAAGGGGTAAAAGAAGAGGCATGGCAACCACTTGTGACACTTGATGCAAGAGCAAGGAGATAAAGTCTTGCGAACTCAGCCAAACTCTAGCCTGAGTCATCTAGACCCCCCGAACTGGAGGGAACACACAGCACTCCTTTCCCCGTGCTACCTGCAGCCCCGCTGCAAGCCACCAAACCTCACTGCCCATTTCGCAGCTCACAAGGGCAAATGAAGGATCTGCACATACGAACAGCCTGCCATCTGCAACGGGCTCTGCCTGCAAAGCTCCTTCGTGGAGAGAGGCCGTGCAATTACAAGGCACACGAGAGCATCCCTACTTTGTGCAAACAGCTGTGCTGAAAAGCGACAATCTGCTTTCAGTGACCCTGTTGCTCTACCTCATACAGAGCAGGGGAAGGCTTGCATAAGCTTTATCAAGGCCTAAGCCAAAGCTTGGAAGGGGGTGGTGGATCACAGGGCCTGGTCTCATCTGTAATTCTGTCCATACGGGCTCAGCCAGTTATCCCTGCAGCGAGTCCAAGAACTTGCGCTCCAGTAAAGCGTCTTTTCCAAAAAGACATTCAGTCTTTATTTGAAGATTTTAAGAGCAGGGGAAGCTAATGTTGTCTTTGGTTGTTTGTTCCAATGGTTAATCACCCTGCTGTTAAAAATGTTGCCTGTTTCGACCGTGAATACATACCACTTAAACACCCAGCCACACATTCGAGTTCTCTTGAATTAGAAAGCTCTCCAAGCACCAGTTACCCTCAGTGCCGCGGAAAGCACTCAGGTATCACACCACGCTACCTCTTAATTTCTTTCTGAAATGCTACCTATGTCCACATTTCTTAAGTCTCCCATTAGAAAAGGATTTTTTCCAGTCCGGGAGAAATTCCCATGACTCTGCTCTGCACTGCCTTCAATTTTAATGATGCCTGTATGCCTTTTTCCAGCAAGCAAAGGTCCCTTTCTGTGCAAAATCATGGACTGCTCCGTCTTACATGACAACATGCCTTGGCTATCTGCATCCTGATTTAAAAAGTACTGTGTTTACAAGTCTCTCTGAAACCCTTATTGTGTGTGTGTCCAATTAATTTGGAAATGATGAAATGGTTTTCACTCGAACTTTGATCAGCCATTAGAGAAAAGATCTTAAGAATAGAAACAATTTATATTCATTCAAATAAGCAATCATGCAGTTTTCAGAAAATAACTGCTTTCCCTGTGCGCCTTGAAATCTAAACCCAACAGCTTCAGGACAAAAGACTCAAGATCCGAAGCAGTGCAGAAACAGAGGCGCCTACTGGGCTAGAGAAAGGAACAAATCGCATTAAAGGTGACTGCACTGATATATTAATGTTTTTAAATTTCACAATATTTGATCTCTTCCTAAAAGTCCAAGCTCCTGGAGACTTCATTATACAAGAATGTGAATTGTTCTTGAAGAAGGTGTGTTTCTGGTCTTTGCAGAGTAAGCCTGGAGAACACAATTGGGAAAAAACCATAGGACCCCCCAGCTTTTTAGACCCAATCCATTCAAAACTTCCATGTTTTTCAACTGAGGTAATTCTGGCACATTGGGAGGGAAGGGGTTGAGAGAGAAGATTTCTCAGGGCTCGGAGCCTGCAGCCACAGTTGCAGCTTCAGCTTTCCCTAAACAGAGGTTAGTCACATATGGAAGGACATCGTCACTGTATGTGCACTAGAGACAGGGGAAAGGACACACGGGCTGCTTACAGCTACTGAGAAGAGAGGTTTGCTAATACTGAAGGCACAGAAGGAGCTAGGGAGGGGGTCCTTTCCAAAAGGGAGAAATCTCTTGCAGACACTCACAGGCACAGAAATGCGAGTGAGCGACGGAGCCTGGAAGCAGAGGAAGCCCACGGCTGGAACGGGGCCAGCTCGCCTCCCCAGCTCTGCCTCCTACCCTACACTGGCAGTTCAACCTCATGCTTTTCTCTTCACATACTTGGCTAATTTCTTTAAAGAAGAAGGAAAAAAAGCCCGAGTACTTGGGCTAGCTTCACTGCCACATGTGGCAACTTACCCCATGCATTGGATGCTTGGGGTAAAAAAATTCCACCCAAATTCCTGCAGTGCCTAACCTTCACCTTGGATAAACCCAGGTGTCCATGCATAGGACACTGGTTTAAGAGGAGTCTGTCTCTCCTGCCAACTTTGAGAAAGCCCGCTTTGTTCTCTTTTGGGAAGAAGAACATGTACATGTACCCCACTTGGTTCTGCATTTATAACAGCATCTGTGCTTGTGACAGAAGACAAGCACCCACAGGTGAAACCCACCAGTGGGACTGTGCATTTGTGGCAGGAGGGAGACTTAAGCAAGAGCTCAGGTGGAGAGCTGTGTGTAGACATCCCTGTAAGGCAGCCCAACAGGAGACATGGGAAGCAAGTCACAGACTTCCCATTCACC
>JAVJGJ010000057.1:24446565-24482694 GCA_035590215.1 Microhierax caerulescens
GGGACCGGGCTGTCACCCTGCCGCCCGCCGGCACAGCCCCCGCAGGGCCGCTCGGTCACTCGGGGGTCGCTCCCGGCGCACCTCCGCGGTGTCCCCTCCCCGGCTGCCGGGCCCCGCCGTCTGTGAGCGCCCAGCCCGCGCCGCCCGGTGCCGCGGGCAGCACCGTGCCGTGCGTTTCTCACTGTGGATGCTCCCGGGCACCCTGCTCGTGCGGCCCCTGGCCCGGGGGCCAACGTGCTGGAAGCCAAAGCCCCTCCGGCTGGGCAGTGGGGTTTGCGGCTCCCGCCAGGCGAGGGGCCTTGACCCGGTGCCCTGCTGCTTCAGCCCAGCAGGATTTCAGGCATCTTCCTCCCAGTGCGGGCGAGGGCGGGGGCTGCGGGGAAGGTGCGAACCAGCCAAAGCCCTTTCGGTTCGGGGACGCCGGTAAAAAAAGGCTGGCGAGGTCTGGCAGAGGCACCGCCTGCGGGAAGCCCTTGATGGGGCTGCCTCTCAGCAGGCACATCCATCGCCTGCCTGCAACACCGGGAATCACACCGGGGGCTCTCCCCCACCTCTCTGCCCGTAAAACTTCACAGATTCACGGCCAGATCCTGTTCTCACTTTCCGTGGCAAAGGTAGGGGGCAGCTGCGCAGGCATTAGCAGGATCACTGCAAATTTATGTCGGTGTAGCCCTCGGGGTCGCTGGGCATCTCAGCGCACAGGGGCAGGACTTACGTGCCTGGCCTCTGAGCTCGGTGGCAGCTCTGCAGCAGCCAACGAAGCCAGGATTTACACTTGTGTCGGGATCCTGGGCCCCACAGCGACGGGCATCCAAAGTCTCCAGGCAGCAGGAGCTGCAGATCCTGGCACACGGTGCAAGGAATGCCTGGCTGCTCCTGCACACGCGCAGCCTCATGCATGTAAGGATTCAAAGGGCGTTACATCAGGGAGGCATTTGGCCCCCTGGGATTACTCAGATTTGTACTAGTTTGGGATTTAGTGCGTTTGAGGCATGCACCCCTGCATGAGTGCCTGGTTTCCAACCGTTCTGAGCATCCGTTCAGGTTCAGAGTAAGAACACTCAAGTGAGCACTTTTAGAGGAGCAGGTAAGTGTTTGAATACAGGCTTCACGGTACAAATAACTGAAGGTTCCGAGTGTCTTAATTTATGACCAACTGTTCTAGTGTTTCCCATCATTGTAGTCATTAATGATACCTTCTTTTAATGGGAATAGGAGATAGAGGAGGTACAGCTGGAGGTAAATAGTAACCCAGTGTTTGTGGTAGGAAATAAGGAGCCATTGTCCTCAGCACTATGTAACTAGAAAGATAATAGTTGGTACAGCAAATACCAACTAATTAGAGGGCAAAGGCAGTCTTGAAATTGCAGCTGGCTGCAGGAAATTTTAGGTGCCAGCTTTTTGCTCTGAGGTAAGGCTAGTTTACCGTATGGGCTGCTGTTACCGCTTGTCTGTCGAACTTCTGACTTGCACGTTAAGGCTGTGGATGGCAGGGGCAGGGTGCTCCTTTGGGGACCTAGCAAACAGCAGGGTCCCCTCTTGGGGACCTGGAGGTGTGAAGGGGTGCGCCACAGAACTGAGGCTTGGTAACAAATTGCTTGGCCTATTGACTAAGACGCTTTTCCACTTCTGCTGCTACAAGGGACAGCTGGCCGCAACAGGTCAGCAGGCCAGAGATCCTCAGGGGTCCTCACAGGAATCCTCCTGGGGCTGGAACTGCTTCACACACTGAGATGGTGTTTTACATCAGGGTTAGGGGTGGCAGAAGGGGAAGGCAGAGCAAGGGTAGGACCAACAGCAGAGACCGACAGGCAGGACTGGATACTCGTGCCCTTTAAAACCTCCATGAGCTGTGTGGATTATTCAGAAAAGATCCCAGTTTACTGAAATTGAAATCTGAAATTGAAACTGAAAAAAAATCCCAGTTTACCATGCTGCCTTCCATGCATAGTCCATGAGGGTGATGAGACTTCCTGCAGCTTTAATCCTGCTTTGCTGTCTCCGCTCCTGCTTTGGTGGGACAAGAAGTGCTGTTGGGAGACATGTAGGCATGTGTGAGTCCTGTGGTGGTGCTGGATGCCAGGAAGGGCAGGAGGGACAGCTGGGGGGGGGTGCACCTCAAAAGTTGGGTGGGAATGGGCCCCTGGCTGGCTGCTTGGAGGGCTGGAGAAGAGGCAAGAGGTCCTCTGCCAGCAGTAATAAGGTGCATGGCCCATCTGGGAGGGTGTGTGTCTCACAAGGGGGAAGACTTGGCACTCCTGCCAGTGCTGGGGACAAAAATCACACGAGTCAGTTGTAGTGCTTGCATGGGTGGGTGAGGACAGGAGACCACCTATTGCTTTACTTCACTTCGTCCCCTCTGCTGAAATGTCATTGATGTTTTTCTCCTGGAAGGAGAAAAGTTGCTTGTCTTCTTTTCTTCTAGTTTCCCCCACAAGTTTGCTTTATTCTCTACCAAAACACTGCCCTATGAATATCATACCATAGGTTTTGTCCACTGAAGCTATTTCTCCATCTACAGAGGAGGATGGACAAGGATAGGGCACTCGCAGCTGGCCAGGGGTGATCCTCACTAGGTATCAGGGACACCAGCTGCCAGTAGGATGGGCTCATATCTAGTCTCAGCTGCCAAAGATGTCACCCAGATGTTCTTTAGAAAATGTCCTGATATGATTAAGATTTACTGGTTAAATAAGTGGCAGTATCCACAACTGGAACTGGGAAGGGTGCAGACTTTACTGCATGACCAGAGTCTCGTATGTGACTAATATTGGTGGGGGGCACTGTCACAGCATACCCAGGCAAGATGTTCATCTGATCAGTTGCAAAAAGTAGCTTAACCCACGCAGTCACCCTGGACACCACAAGCCATTTTACTTCTCTTCATCTTGCTGAAACATCCTATGGCTCCAGTCACCCTCACGCTCCTCTTACTCTTCTACTACAGTAATGGATGTTGTGTCTCTCACCTGGCTGGCCTCTGCTGCTGGTGAGGAGGAAGAGGGTGGGGAAGTGCTCAAACTGTTTGAGATGTGGAAATACTCAACTCATTTGGCAGAGAAGAGCAATTTAAAATGTATAAGGAACCTAAGTCCCTCCCAGTTAATGGCATCACGCTGCAGACTATATTCAGAAGCAGGAGACCTTATCACCAGAAAGTCAGCCATGTGGCTCCAACTTTTCTTAACGTAGGTGTAAGCCCAGTCTAGCACTTCTGTGGTGCTCATATGCTCTGATGTCTTGGGATGTTTCTTCCATCCCTATTGCATCTGCACAATAAGCTTCCCCCTAGTCAGATGGTCCTGTGTCCTCTCTGCCTGCAGGGCAGAGCTGAGGCTGAGATGATGGCTGTTCTGTGACAGCTTTCAAGGAGTACCCATTACACTTCTTTCATTGAGAGGGACCTTTTTTTTTGGCCCTTTAATTACCACTCACTCCACGCTCTGTGGTGGGATTAGTAGCAGTAGTAGAAGCAAGTAAAAGGGAGTGAACTTGTTGTGAGGAATTGGACGGGTTTCCAGCAGTGAGATTTTTATGAGTCAAGGTGGAATTCATGGAATAAAAAACTGGAAATGGAAAAAAAATAATCTTGAGCTCCTGCCAAAGGCGGGCTCATTCCAGACAAGTTACCTGATCTGACCTGCCTTGCAGGTGTGAAAATCTTCATTGACCCACCCTCATGTTCTCTACCTGCCCCTACAAACACCAAAGAAAACCACCACCTTATTCCCAGCCGCTGCCCTCATGGGAAGCAGCCAGTTTCCTTGGGGCATAAAGCTCATGACCTGAGAATTTGTGGCACTCCACAAAAGGAAATATAGGCTAAACTTCTGAAACATTTTCTAATGTTGACGTCTTTCGAGCAGTGGAATCGTCTCCCCAGGGACACGTGGATGCTCTGCTCCTTGAGTCAGGGAGGCAGGACCGGACAACACACAGGAGTATTGTTGGGAACCTTACTGCTGCTGTCCCTGGGAGATACAGTGAGGGGGGAGAGAGGAAATAAATTAGATTACTTGAATCATTTCCAGCTCTAATTGCTATGATCTCGCAGTAGTTTTCCCAGCCCCAAGTATAACATTAACCATCGAAGCACGATTTCACCCACGGTCAATTAAACCAGGATTCATCTGGCCTGACATCACCAAGTAAAATCCATCCTGGACTCAGGAACACCCCGCTGAGAAGAGACAGGAGCAAGACAGGGGCTCCATGGGATGAGCAGAAGCTGCTGCACTTGGAGGTGAACATCTCCGAGCATACTCTTCCCTTCCGCTGGCACAGGGCCGATGCAGTAACTGTATGATGTGCGTTTGCCTTTCCTCACCTTGGTGATGAACTAACTAGTAGGGTCTCTGGAGTGATCCTCCCATCTGGGTGGTGCTGCTGGCTGGGGTGCTGCTCCAGAGGTCAGATGGAGCTGATGTGTGCCACCCTGTCAGATGGCTGGCCACCTCTTCATGTTCAGTGGCTACAAATGTTGTCCTCTGGTTTGCTCCTCCCTCCGGGTCCTCCACAGTGCAGGTCTGGGAAGCCTGTCAGGTGCCTACAAAGGGATTCAGTGTCTGAAGCTGCATTTCTGAAGGTTGAGCTCCACAGGGTGAAGAGCGGATCAGGGTATGTCTCTCCCGTGGTGGATCTCCTGCAGCTGCAGCCCTCCTCCTTCCTCTTCCTCCCCGGTGCTTGAACAGAGTGGTGAACCCAACCATTTGCTAGGTTTTGAATATCAAGAAATCAAAGTATGAGAAACCCTCGTGACGGTACAAGGATCTAAAGGACGCAGCAGCAACCAGACGGACCTGGTGACTGTGGTGGGGTGAAGTCCTGACTTGCCTGGCTCCATGTAACTTGGTAGCAAGGCTGGGGAGAGCACGCAGAGTTCATGCCTCCCTGTTTAGCACTTTAATCATTAGACAGGCGCTTCCAACAGCAGGTTCTGTAGGCTGAGTTAAACTGTAACTGCCTTCCTCGGCAGCCCCTGGTGAGGAACCCCAGCTGGCGTGACCAGGGCAGGAGCAGCCTCCCGCCTGGGTCCCACCAGCTCTCACTGCTGGCTCGAGCAGAGATGCGCGGCTGGCCCTGACCACGGGCTGGCAATGGGGTAGCTGCCCCGCATCCCCATGATGGCTGTGGGAGGACCCTGTTAGGTTTTGTCCCATGGAAGTGGGAGAGCTTCCCCATCCCTCCCTCCCAGGGGCAGATAAGCATCACCTGGCCCCATGGCACTGCTGGGCAAGAGTGACAGGAGATGTCCCTGGGGCCAGCCTGGGGCACCAAGCCCCATGCCCTGCCACTGGTGAGGACCAGGGCTACGTGGTTCTGGGGGGTGCAAGGCCGCAGCCATAGCCAGACAGTGAGGTAATCTGGCCCCCTGACTCCCTTCCCCTCAGACCAAGTCTCTTGGTCTTTTCTACTTGGCTTAAACTCTGAGGCGAAGAGTTGTACATCCTTTCCAAAATTTTTATCGGCATGAATTATGACAACTCTGGATATTCTTATTGTCTGTTTGAATGGCTGATCCCATTCTAAAGTCTTACTTAATTCTTGGCCTCGGCTGCTTCCTGTGGTAATGATCTCCACAGCGTAATTAAATATGGTCTGTGATAGCAACCATGTGATGGGCTTCAGCAGCAGCAGCAGTGCATGGGTGTGCGTGCGTGTGTCTCTGGGTGCATGTGTATGTGCAGGCTGGGGTGCATGGGTGGTGCATGCATCCAGGCAGGGCAAGCATTGTCTTCAAGGACAGGAGCAACCCTAGGGAGCAGGCAGTCTGGGGCACAGGGGCACTGAGGGCACAGTGCTGTGCCTGTTCACCCTGGGTGCTGTGACAGAGGGCTCCCCCCAATGCCTGACTGTCAGGGAACAACAAAACCCAAATTCCTGCCCTGCACGGTCAGAAGGGAGCGGTTGCCCTGCCCCAGCACCCTCCCTCCAGATTAGTGGAGTGATGCTGAAGCCCCATAAATCTGGCAAGAAGATGTCCCCAAACAGCTGAGCATCCACAGGTGGTTTTGGGGAAAGCACACAAGAAGCTTTAGCTGGGATCTGTCAGGCAAGCCCTGGCATCCCCCTCTCCTGTGTCTCCTGTGGCCCATGGCTGCTCAGGGCGTGCAGCTGGGGTGGGAGCGATGCATGGCCCCCCTGCGCGGTGCTGCTGCTGGCTGCAGCAGAGCCCCTTCCCTAGGATGGCACCAGGGGAATCCTGGCTGATGCTGAGGGTTCACCTCACTCCACTACATGCTCCCTGATTTCTCCATGTCATCTCTCTCTCTCTCTCTCTCTTCATTCCTTTTTCCTTCCTTCTTCCTTCCTTTCTTCATTCCTTTTTTTTTTTTGTCTTTACCTTTTTCTCTGTCTTTCTTCCCCCACCCCCTTCTTTCTGATCATCTCCTTTCTAATTTCTTTCTTCAATTGCTCAAATGTTCTGTCATTTTTTTCTTCAAAAGCAAACCAGGCCTCTGGCTAGATATGGCACCGATGAGGTGAAAGGGGATTATTCTCCTGATAATCACTGGGATTAACACCGTGGAGCAACTTCAGCTAAAGAAGGAAACACACAAGTCACACATTACATCCAGCTTTTCCACGGACCATACAGACGGGTGGGCTCATGCAGATGGGGAGAGGCAGAGGATGGGCTAATGGAGTTGAGCACCCTCTCCTGCGGTGGGTGGGCATGGGGGGGAAGAATCCCCCAAACCCAACAGGAGAGCCACTCCCTGGGTGCCTCTGTGTCACTGCTGGCTTGGGCACTCCCAGCTGCGGGCCAGCCCGGTGCCCGGGGGCACACAGGTGACGAAGCTGGCTTCTGGGGCGGGTGGCATGTGCTCTGTGGTCTGGCAGGTGGCAAGAAAACAGAATGAAATGTGCTGAGACACCAAGCCAGGAGGGTGCAACCAGTGCCACCCTGCCACCAGTGCCACCCTGCCACCAGTGAGCTGGGATAGTGGGCAGAGGTTGGATGGGGTCAGGAATGTCGCCATGCAGAATGAAGTCAGGAGGGTAGGACAGAGCTGCTGGGACTGCAGTGGTGGTGCAGAGGGAGGCTCAGGGCAGTGTGCCGGGACGGATAATACATAGGATATAATGCATGTCTGCCAGGCACATGGTTGCTGGTGCTGCTGCCCGAGGGCAGACACTGCCCTGGGACAGATCTCACACAGCCTGGGGACAGTCTATTTGCAGCTAGTGAAACCACAGCGCTGTTCCTGCTTTTATTTCTGGGTCACACAAAGCCCAGGGACAAACTGAAGAGCGTCAACGAGGCTTAGGATGGGCTCTGCAGCTCCTGGCTGTGCTGCTCACAAGTCCTTCTGCAAACCAACCTGATGACAATGAAGCCTTTGTATGGAAACCACCACGTTTTGTAGGCTCCAAAGTGTCCTTTGATGACAAATGCCTTTGCTTAATAGTCTCACCTTGACAGTGCAAGCTGAAGGGAACATAAATACAATTCTTAGATGCTGTGGCTTCTAAACAAATACATATAGCATGGGTAATATGTTAGGGTTTACACAAACATCAACATTAAAGCACACAAAGTAGGCAGGGAAGGAACTATTAACTGAAGCACCAGCGCAATCACAAGATACGAAGAGGGAAGAAACCACGTGGCAATTGACCATTTTCTTCTAGGGCACTTGGATGTTGCGTTGAATATGGTATCAGTGCTTGGCCACCAGACAAAGGGATGCACATGGATACTGATGCTCCCGTGGCACCGTCAGCCTTTGGCACATTTCAAGGGCTTGTTCACAAAAAAAGCGTGTTTGTATGTATTTACACATGCAAGAAACTAAAGACACATAAACCAATGAATTCCAGTTCAGATTGCTGTCATGTACTCTTGAAAAGGTAAAATTAAAGACATGGAGTTCCCCCATATAATTGAAGTGTAATTGTGTATGTGTTCTGCATTTTCTGTGGTTGACATCCTTAAGTCATGATTCTGAATTCTCAGCTTGAGACACTTACTTTTCAGGATGTTCAGAGCACCTACCTGCTAACACCACTTGTGGTATCTGAAGTTAAGCCAGATCACTAAATGCTTCAACATGTCCTGGGACTGTAATTATACACACCTGCAAAAAACAAACAAACAAAAAACCCCAGAGAAAAACTCCCCCCAAAACCAACCAAATAAAAAAATTCCCACAAAACCTAAAGACATCTCAATTTGTGCCCCAAAACATGTTTGCTCACATGCATAAAATCTTGTTTTTTACTCAGGGAGGCTTTTTTTTGTGGATTTGATTCTTGTTTCTGAGCCTTCAGTGTTCACTGAAGCTACAATACTCTTTGTTTCCCTCCAGCAATGGGAGATGGAATTCTTTCTTTTGTAAATGCAGGTGGGGACCCTCTTTCCATCACAAGGCTTCAGGGACTGTGTTTGGAAGAACCAAACATCATGGAAGATTGCACTGTTGTGTTCAATACCCTTCAAGATACGGTTTGCATATAATCCCTTTGGTAGCAGTGTGAATAACGTTGTGCACAGAGATCTGTGGACAGTGAACGAGCTTTTGTGTGGTGCAGAGAGCCCAGATCTGTCTCTCTTCATCCTTAACAAGTATATAAAATCGGGTGTTGGGGGTCGCAACATCGTTCGTTGTCAGTGAGTTATGGGAACCTTCCCAAGCACAGAGCAGCTAAACCTCCAGGTATCCGTACTCCTGTTAGAGGCCTGAGCTGCAGCTGGTACATGCTGACAGCGCTCTACTGAAGGCCAGAGGGGAGCTGGCCTTTGGCACTGTCTTTGGTTGCTTTGCTCTCTACCTTTTCTTACATTTCCTCGGCTCTTCCTTGTTAAGAAGACGTTAGTAGTTAATGGTGTCAGTGCTATGGTGAAGATGTGCTTCAGGACACCCAGATGGTGGGGATCCAGTCAGGTTTGGCTCCAGGCTGGGCATGAAGCGATTGCTGTGCCTCACACATCTACAGAGGTTCCCAAATGATCCACGACATCCTTGCTGCACAGCGCCAGGCTGCCACACACCCCGCAGCGACACAACCCAAAGGTCTCTGTCGTGCCCAGACTCGCCAAGATATCATCTTGAGATTGCACACGTAGCGATACTGTTGTGCTGAATAAGGTATCTTACCAGAAAAACAAAAACAGGGAAAGTTGGCGTCATCGTCTCTAACCCCTGTCACTACTCAGCTGTAAGCAGGCACAGAGGAAAGCTCTGGGTCAGCATTAGGCTGAGTGACTTTGCTGTATGGATTGGATCTAAGACTGGTTTCCAAATGAAGTCATGCTCCGGTCTGTCACTTCACACAAAGGAAGCCGCCGGGTCATCCATGGTGATACTTGTCTGCAGCTCTCTAGATAGCTTTGATCTACTCTTCTGACAGATGAGCATAAATCATCATGTTACCGCTCTCGTTTTCAAGAGTCACCACTTCATTAAGAAAGGGATCAGATTAAAGCCTCTAACTATAAGGGCGAGGAGCAGCCTTTCACTGTCACCTTGAAGTCAGCGTGCCTAACTTGGGCTGCTGGGGGGAGATTGCAAGGGCTGGTGTCCCAGCACTCTCCAGACTATCAGGCTGCAACAAAGTCTTTTACCATCTCATACTGGCACACTCTTCATGCCAATCTCTCTGCTGCCTTCTCCTCATCTCTTCATCCAGGGCCTACTCTCCCGCCTCTTGCTTCTTCCACTCTCTCCATCTCCCTCAGCTGCTCTCTCTTCACTGGCTCTCAACCACTTAACAGAACCAGCCACAGCTGCACTTTATCTACATTGGCCAACCCACCGCCCCTGAAGCCAGCCCACAGCTGTATATTATCAATGCTAATTAACCCAGCTGCATTCCTCTACAGGCTGGTGCTGCATTAGTTGCACTACATCTCCAGCATCCGCTGTTTGGCAAAGTGCTTGTTCCTGCAGCTCAGTGTGACGCCAGCAGCTGCTGCCTCTCCTTGGCACACTGGGCTCGTGGGCTGGGTGAGCAGCCAAATCCCTCCTCGGGTCCGTGAGGAACCATGAGTTACAGACAAAGAGTGAGTGTTTGAAGACGTTAATCCTTCCCTGCCACCCCAGGGATGGCTGCGGACATGGGTTTCTGACAGAAGCTGTGAACATGTATTATATTCTGCTGATAAATCCCAGGTCTGCCATTTACTTGGGGTTCCTCCAGGATGTTGTACCTCTCCTCCCCTGGGTCTAGTGAGGGATTTGTTCTGGAACCCAGGTGTTGCGTTGCTGCCAAACCCACAGGAGAGGACCCTTCAGAGGGCACTGGTAAGAAGCACAATTTGTGGTGTGCAACATCATTGCAGTGATGGAGGATTTTGAATGGTGTCCTAAACACACAAGGGGAAAGAGTGTCTTTTATCTGTGCTCAAAACTGTTTCACATTCCTCATGTCATTGGGGAAGGAAAAATAGAGACCATAAAATAGAGACGGTATTATATTGGAAGTGGTCACAAAGGAGTGTGCAGAAGCCAGAGTGGTTTGAGCAACTTCGTTCCTACCATGTCCTCTTGAAGGACCAGCAGCACCATATGCTCTGGGGCAGCAGTTCCTGCATTCGCCACGCCTGTTGGGTAACTTTGCAGGCTGTCCAAAGCAACCAGCAAACCCCTCGTATTTAAATGTTTTGAATTAAAAAATAAAGATTAAAAACCCCCTACTACTGCTTAACAAATTGCTGCAAGTTAGCTGAGCTCTAGTGATTGGCAGTATGCATGCTCTTAGCCCAATGCAAATCTAAGCCAAGTATGTCAGCTGAGTATGCCATGGTCCTATATCATCCTCAGTGGAGATTCTTGGTTTTCCATAAAATCTCCTGTTGTAGGGCCTCCTCTTATGCAGACAATCAAGATACCAGCATGAGTTCCCACTTATCCTGGTTCATTTTACATCTTTGGAGCCCTGAGAGTCTGTAAAAACAAGAGTATTCACCAGTTGCACCAGGCACAGTAAAGAGGACATCTTGGGAGCAGAGCCAGGCTCCGCACAAACCTGTTATTACCTTTGTTCACTTGAGCTGCATTCTGCTAAAAATTGTTTAAAAACAAAAAAAAAAAAAAAAAAAAAAGAGAAAAGAGGATATCTCATACAAGCATCTTTCTGCTGGATTTATGCACAAGAGATTAGTCCCCCCAAATGAACTCCTCATCAGAGTCAAAATTATACGGTACATACAGTGTATACACTCAGTACTGCTGGTTTTTCCCCTCTGCATCAGATCAGGTGAGAAAGCAGCAATGAAGACATCCATTTCTGGTACTGCAGAAGGAGAACCAAGTGATCTAACACCTGCCTTCTACTGAACATCGGCCTTTAAGAAGCCCAGCCTGCACTGGGTATGCTCTGCACAGCACAGGCAAAGGCCACCACTGGCTGCACTCTTTGGCCAGACCTTTATATTGACCCTTACCCACAGTAACCCAACACAAACCCACATTTCCTACAAAGAGAAAGAAGGGCAGGTTTTAGTCTCTGGTAAAAATCATAGTGGGTTTTGCTTCGGTTGAAAGCATCTCCAAGGGGGTTTAACATTTAATATCAAGCTCAGGTTGTAAGCTGCCTGGACCAGGTGAAGTAACTTGCATGTTTGATCTTACCCATGGTAGTGCAATCATAAAGTGCCTTCCCTACAGACACCTGAGCCTCTTGAGCTTCGGTGGGTGCCACGAGCCTATGGAGCTGCCCAGCTGCTCCTGCCTTGGCTGCTGCTGAGCTCTGTCTCCCTCTGAAGACAACCTTACACAGTTACCATTTGAATTGGGAAAACATACCCGAAGCCAAAATATGCTCCTTTACAGCAATGGAGGATATCAGCAAAAGTGGCAATAGTTCAGAATATCCTTAGTAGTTGCACTCTTTGCTTTCTCAGACTTTGATGACTACCACCACGAAACTGCTCATAGTAACTATTAATGCTAAATTAATTCTTAGAAGGATGGCATGAACTGCTGATTGAAGTCACATGGGGACGAAAAGATGAGATGCCAAAATCAAACTTATCTCCTTCTGCATTTTGCACTTGGTCTTTAAATCCCATGTGCATGTATTGCAAGTGTCCTTCAAGCCATTAGGTATCTGACACAGCATCTTGCAGTTCTTAGCGACTGCAATCTTCAAGTGCCTGTAAACACATGCCCTTTCTGTGACATATCAGTCACTCTGTCAGGTAGAGTCTTAAATGTCTTACACAGGATTTTGTGGGAGACTTGTGCTGCTGCCAGGAATGACCTGGCTGGGAAAGTCAATGTGTTTTGCAGACAATAAGGAAGAACAGAGGAAGCACATCGCTACCTCCGTTTTAATGTCAAAACATATCTCCCTCTACATCTTTGACTCTCTGACAAGCCTTAGGCAGTCTTTGCTTCATACGGTGCCTGCTCATAGTTAACGTCCAGCTGTGCGTCTGAAGAAACAGGAGCCTTCTTTGCTAGATGAAGGTTTACATTATTTAACCCATTAGAAATAAGTGGGGGCAATTGAAGTTCAAAGATGTGTCGCGTGTGGAAGTGCCTGGGAGCAGCAGCATGAGCTGCAAGTCATTGCGATGCTGGTCTGTGCTGTAGGTGTGAAGGTGGAAGCGGAGTTTTGCTCACAAGCACTGCTGAATTGCAGGCGCTTTGTGGCCTTGGCAGATGTTTTGTAGAGAAGGGTCAGATAACTCAGTCAAGAGAGGGGGGACGAGCACAGAAACAAACTGAAGGTTTGGGCTAATGCAAGTGTATGGTTAGAGGGAACTAGATTGCATTTTTACACTTGCAAATATAAACTGAGCCACGTACCCAAATAGGCGTTAGATGCACATATCCCTGGAATAGCATGATTTTTCTTGTCAACCTAAAGAAAGGAACACATGGACAGATAGAAGAGATGAACTCAAATTTAGCTGAGGATGTGAATGATGTAGTTATGCTGTGCTAGACCAAATCCCCTGCTCCAGGCACTTGTGGGCTGTGGAATTTGAATTCTGTGTCTTCCCAAATGCCAGGATTAGGTTCATTTTGGAGGCATGTTAGAGCAGATACGAGCTTCTGTCTCTTGAAAAATATGAAAGGGCTCTGAGGCAATTCCTTCTTTATGGGAGCAGCCCTTGACATCTAAGCGGTCACTACTATGAGGGAGAATTTACAGAATCAAAGTAATGAGAGGCTTGCAACAGAGAACGGATGGTCTTGGAAGAAGCATCCTAGGGTTTATGCAATTACTGATTTGAAGCACTGAAAATTGCATCGTGGACCTACTAGTTATATAGATTTTCTAATTTTCAGAACATTGGCATTGCAAGTTTAGTATTGCAAGCTTGAAACACGGCTTTTAGTGTGCAGCTGTATATATTTGTATATTATGACACAGATGGGCACACAGACACATACAGGTATGTGCACACATACACTTCAATACATTAGGCTACAAGAAGACATACTGTTTAAAGCTAAAATCAGTTTCTATGCATTGTATAAGAGAGTTTAAGAGAGCTCATATACATTCCAAGACTTGTGGTTCTCCAAAATGGTGTGCCTTTACAGAAAATGAAGGGTTTAAAGCTGAACAAAAATCCTTCTAGGAGGGGTTTGGAGCTACAGCAGCAACTCATGCTTTTTCCCAGTATGTAAAGAAACCAAATGTTTTTTAACTTGCCTTGTCACAAGGTTTGTGTCCATAGATGTTCCTGGAGCTGAATTCCCGCTGAAGTGCCACTTTCACACAAATGGGCTGTAGAACCTGGGCCTAAGTATTTAACTTCTTAGTCATTCATCTTGAACAGTTTTAATGTTTGCAGTGCTAACCATTGGGAAAAGATACTGATCATGTACTTAAAACCAGCTGGATTTAAAGCCCACACCCAGAGAACCACTTGCTGTAAGCCCACAGCTACACCCACACAGGTCCCAGCCATTCCACTTATGCTTTATAATAGATCATCAGTGTATTCAGAAGTAAAGCTTACCAACATAAGATGTATGGGTCTGTTTGCTTGATAGGCAAAATAAAATAAAATAAAATAAAATTGTTTGCAATTAATTCTATTAAATACAATACATTTAGTTTCCCAGGGCATATGCCCTTTCTTGAGTTTAAGGGTTTTTAAAGACAGTAAAAAAGAGAACTTTGGCCATTTGCCCAAGATTTCTAACCATCCTGAAGCCCAGTGAGAAGAGTGGCTACTTGATTTCCCAAAGTCCCAGTCTAAAGGTCACATAATCATATGCAGATCACTTCATTAGCACAGGCAGTTGGTTTGTAATTAGTCTTTTGGGTAATCCTGCAGTGGTACAGCTAATGCATCCCTATAGCATCAGTCCACACAAGCAGAAGGCATCTGAGCAGCACAAATGCAGCAGATCCTGTTGGAAACAGGAGATTGCAAATATGTTGCTCTTCCCAGCGGATTGCTGATGTGGTTTCCACAGTTTCCCTCACTGGTGCAATTTAGAAAAGCAGGTTTTACAAAGTCATCCTGGCTAGAATACTGCAGAAGGCCCATGTTTAATCGGGAGCCTGAGTAACACGGGGGCTCCACACACCCCTGTGACCCTATCTTTGCAACGTGCGCAAAGGAAAATGTTTTAAATTTGTGCGCGTTTGATCCCAGGACTGACCATTTGCTGTTTCCACTGCTGTCTCGCCTCTTCTGTGTCACAGTAGCAGCAGTCAGCACGGGCAGTTTTGTTCAGATGCCTTGTTGTGTTTTACTGCACAATGCATAAAATGTAACCTGATAACACACAAAAGGGATTTGGCATCTTTGCTTTGTAGTGCAAACTGTGTTATTGTTACGGGCCATCCAAAATATGAGTCAGCCTGTGGGGATACGGCAGTACAGCACACCAAGCAGCCAGAGCTGGTGTGGGCTGAGGCAGCTTGGTTCGGGTCTGCCTGCAGATGTGCTGCTCTCCCTGCAGATGTGCTCTCCTGCTGGCGCTGGCTGCAACTCTTGCCTTTCACTTGTCCTCCTCTTTCAGAAGGACAAGCCATTCAGAAATGGCATTTGTACAGCTTTCAGAATGACACATACCCCGTTGTACAGCAATTGGTTAAATTTATGTGGCATGTGGTTTCATTCAGCTGATTTGGACTGTGCTGCAAAAGCCAGGCACACCCTGGCCTGACGGGAATCACGAATCCCCTTCTCAGCCAAAGACGCTCAAGCGAACATAAAACAGACTGGGAACCAAAAGGCCAATGGACTCTTCCTTTCAAAGCTCCCGAGACCCTTAATCCCCACGTATCCTTTTTCCACATGCCGCTTGACATGCCCGATTGAAGCCCAAGTGATTGAACCCCGATTAGCAGAGGGAGGGGAACGTCCAAGCACTGAGATCAGGATGCCTGTTCGTGTCACACATGAAGTCATTCATATGGAAACAGTGAGTCGGGATCTTAAGAGTCCCTTGAACTGATAAATCTACAGACAGCAGAAAGGACAAGGCCAGCAAGAAAGCCCAGAGAAAAACTGGTTGCACAGACAGGTCAAAGGAGAAAGAAGTGGAGAGGTTTTGAGAGAGAAGTTGGTTTGAAAGTGTCCCGACTTGGGGAGGTCTGCTCTGCCAGGGCTTCAGGACAGCTGTGGTGAATCTGGTGGAGTGTGTTTAACATGGACATTGTTCTACCAGTGGGACCCTGTGTCGCAATGCTATTCTCTTTAGAACAGTTAAAAACGCCAGAAAAATAAGATTTTACGGTGACATTTCTCAGGCAATTTCCCATGTCCTCAGAATGCGGCTGGAGACTGGACCCTGGGTAGAGCCCATTTCCTCCGGCATCGCAGGGGACATGGCTCATCTTACGTCAGGACGCAGTGACTCTCCTCCGCTCCCGTGGGGACAGGACCTACGTCTGGGTCTCACCAGAAAGACGCTCTGTAGGACGGTCTTGCTGACCTTTTCAGTGAGGTTTTCCAGGCACATTACTCCATAAGATGTGATCCCAACGTTGACTCAACAGAGGATGCTCATCTGGGATTCAGTCACTCAACAGCAATGTTTAAGTCACATTTGCTTGGAAAACAGGCAGGAGAGAGAAGAAGGAAACAACTGACTGCAAACACAGTTGCTGTATCTCCACTTACCTGACCTGTGAAGTCCTGGGCTTCTCCTGTGATTGACAACCCCGCACCTTCACCACGCAGTCCCAGCTATGCCAACGGGCACCGCCAGGCAGGTGGTGCAGCCGGGACCCCCAGCAGGGTTGTTCCAAAGGTGCAGGTGGGTAACAAATGGGACCTCGAGCCTGGTGTCAGGGAACGGCCACACAGCTGCTCAGCCCTCCTACCTGCCCCCCGGCCCTGCGCACGCAGGAGAGGACACCGAGCAAGACACACCAAAATTCATCAAAATGAAGACACGGCACAGAATTTTTAAATAATTTTATAATTTCCTGATGAACTTAGTCTGTGAATAAAAAAAGAAGAAAAAAAAATGAACAAAGTGTTTATATTATCAAGGCAAAGTTGAATATAACACATTTTCTTTGCAATTTCATTATTCTGTCAGTAACATGACTCCAGCAATAAAACACATACAAGTTGAAGGCAGCGTGCGCACTTGCACCACAGATATCAATGTCTCCCGCTGCTGTTATTTCAAAAAGGAATTCAAGTACACTAGATCCCATCCCCAAAGCCTGTCTGCCCCTCTGCTAAAGTGCAACATGTCTCTTCCAAAGCAAATGAGGGATCCGACTCTGTGGAGTGGCTGGAGCAACCCACAGTTTTTTTTAACCCCGCAAATGATTTGTGAACCGTGTGTGGCTCTCCTCATTTACTGACTTGGAGGGAAACGGCAGTATACTGTTTTAGTGGGCTTGGAGCAGCACGTTGAGCTAGCACAGAAATTATTCCCCTGTTTGTGGTCCCGTTTGATTCATCCTTTTTCAGCACCTGAACAGATAAAGGCATCTGCCACTAAAGCCTCCCCAGATACGCTGTAATGAGTGTGTCAGTAAGGGCCAAATGCAGCCGCCCCTGGGCTGGCAGGGAGGACAGAGACTTGGCTATGTCCACGGAGAGCTGGGAAGATGGGGTGGATTAAAGGAGTGATATCTACCTGTAAAATCTGGCTTCAAATTTGGCTTTTAGAGAACCACATTTTATAACAAATACGAGTACACATGACTGATAGATCCATTTGTTGCCAGTTTCCAAATGGAAAAACAACGTTTTGAACAAAAAACCCCACCAAAGCACCGAGAACCTAAGTGGAAATATCTACTTAAAAGCAAATATGATTGGCTTGATTCTCAAGATCCAAACTAGAAGTGCAAAACAGGGAAAACAGTGTATGATAAATTTGATATAAATAATACATTCATTTAATGAAATTCTTTACCTAGTCTCATAGGTAAAGCGATTTGTGTGGGGTTTTTTGCTTGTTACATGCCAGTTTAGCCTCATGTTGTTCCTCTGAAGCACTGCAAGCCACTGATGCCACCGCAGTAGAAGGTGGCTGCTAGTCTTTTTCTGTACTATTACCCTCTGAGCTGTGTGACCAGCACAAGACACAAAGTAAAACTTTAATAACGGAACTACACATGACTACCTGCGCCAGCTGATCTGCACTTGCATGTGTCCCTGGTATCGATGTTTGCGATTGAGAAGACAGGGAAAATTTGGCCAAAGCATTTGGGCCATTTACATCAGTGGTTCCTGTCTTAAGGGACACCTGGTGTTGATAACTGTGACCAGAAAAGATTGATTTCCAAAATACTGTGTCATTCTGCCCATTTCTGCATTATCTGTGTACAGTATAAACCTGGGAAAGCAGGAATTTATAGAGAGTTTGTAACATTTCCTAGGAGGCCAAGCTGCCTTGGACCTCAAAAGCCTGTGAAAGGCAACTGTTTATAAGCCCACAAATCCTTTTCCATACAAACCCAAGAGGAGGAGTCATGGCTTTGTTGCGCCTTTACTTGAATTCCTTTTGATGAAATTTATTTTAATATATTTTTTAAAACACATCTTTTTCAGTTCTACTACTATCTTTTTTTAATCCGACGACAGACACACATCGTTGGTAACTGCCCCAGCCTTAGGACCACACAGACAATATCGACAAGCAGAAAACAAAACAGGAAAAAACACCCCTGAAAAAGTCAGGAGAGATACTGATGACGGGGTTACAGCACTCACCACACACACTGGAAAAAGTCAGGATTTCTGTGTTTATGCTTTTGACACTAAAAGTTTTGAAACAGTTTTTCTTTTTTTTTTTTTTTTTTTTTTAAAAATAGTCAACAGACACAGCCATTTTGTTCAGAAGGATCTGCTGTTGTGTAAGGTTCCTTCCATTTATGTGGAAAAACCAATTAAAAACATTATTTCGTTTAAACCCCCCCACCCCCAACACTCCTTTTCCTTGCTGTGCTGACATGAGGGGCTTGCCAGGCGTGATGCCCCACACCGCCCCGTGCCCAGCCCTCCCCACCCCGCCGGCTTCGCTGGGGCAGTGTTAGTTATCCGCAGCCTTCTGCGCCCTCTCCAGCTCCCCTTTCAGTGCAGGTGTTGAGCTGAGTAAAGGCTTCCTTTAAACATCAGACACCTTGATTGTACTATTTCCCTTTTACATTTCATTGGAGTCATTTGAGGAATACATGTGTTACTTATGTAGTGAAATTTTTGCTTTAAAATGGTATCAGTGCGTGACTGCTCTACATCCTTTGTAAAGACCCCCACCAGTGGAAACGATTGGCAATTAGTACAGCAGTGGGGACTTAACCCTGTCAACCTTTATCAGATGTCAAAATTTCCCAACAAATTGAGCACTAGCAGCAGAATGGGTGGGAATCACAAGGCAAAAGAAAGAGGTTCCCCTTTTGCTTCAAAAAACAGGGCTATGTCTACGAGATTTATGACATTACTGCTCCCTTGTGCAAAATACCGAGAGCCCCGAAGTACCAGAAAATTTGCTAGAGAAGGGATATTCCAGCCACGCAACCAGAAACAGCACACACAGTTTTGTGCATCACGTCAGACCTTCACCTTCCGTCCCCCGGACTTGGCAAAAATCAGATACTCCAAAGAGGGTTTGGCATTTTCTAGAGGGAAAACTGGTTAGAGGCAGTCAAAATGAGAGAGAACACTAGAAGCTTAGAGCTTCATTTGGGAGCATGCCAGGCAATTCTTCTTCCAATCACAAACAGTGCTCATGTCCTCACCCTGCAATTTTAGTGTTGTAACGTCCTTTTAGTGTTTTACATGAGGCTGGATTCAGAGGAAAATATGTGCTTGGACTCATGGATATCATGAACAAGCGTGGTTGGGGTGTCAGCTTTTACACTGTACATGGGCTTCAGACTTCAGTTAGTTTTTAGCCCAAACCCAGCTAAAATGATCTATTTAATTTTCTACAGACAGCTCCTTAAGTTCTTACATCTCTCAGTTTCTCTACAAGATGACAGCTTGAAAGAAAAAAAAAAATTAAAGCAATTAAAACTTTCACAGCTCCCATAGCAAACAGAACTTCATTCACCAGGAGAAGAAAAAGCAAGTTTCCCCAGGCTCTCTGGGAAGGGCCCCTGATTTCCGAGAGCTGCTGCATTGCAGGACCACTGTGCTAGGAAACTGCATCGGGTATAAGGTTTTCAAAGAGCAGCAGTGGGTCAGGTGACCGGATGAGCATCGCAGTATGTGCACACATACAGCCCTTCTGCCATGTGTCTGATAAACAACTTCATGATGGGTTACGATAACAAAATGCCTTTGCTGCCCTAAGGCCCATGGTGCGGCACTCCATACAAGCAAAAGGAAAAAGCTTTCACTGGTCACGTTCAGCATTAAGCTGTGGCCAGCAGCACCTCCCACATCTCATAGTTCCTCCAGCTATTCACCATGACAAGATCTCTGTCGACACAGGATCAGCGAGAATGCCTGCAACAGTTCAATGGAGATCAAGTCGGATCAAGTCTGTTCCTAAATGGGATCTGCTCTCTCCCTGAAAGCACTTTATAGAGGTCTAAGATCAATTTTTTTTTAAGATGGGAAGCCTATCAATTATTTTTTTTAAGATGGGAAGCCTAGAAGACCGAGAAGATAACAGTGGTTAACGAGGAAAATTGCAAAGGCCTAACAATCCAGATGGGAGGAACAGCAGGTGTGTGGCCGGGAGATAAAAGACCAAATGGCCAGTGTGAAAACCAGCCAGGCTTGACAAATCCTCTCAGGGAAGCGTCCGGGAGATGCGTAAACAGGGAGATTCACCTGGCTGTTGACGCATGGATGCTGCACATGCTGTCATGGCAGCAGTGTGTCTTTGGCTGGGGCACTTTCCACTCTAGAAACGCAGCCACAGGCCGAGTTAAAGACACAGAAGAACCAACACTTTCCTGCCCTGTGTGGGCAACGCAGTAAACCAAGGGAATTGAAGTGACAGCCTGAAGTGACCACTCCTCGTTCCCATCCCCTCCCCCTGCCTGCAGCAGAAACGCTATCAAGGAGCATCTCAGTAAGAGGTTTACAAGCAGGAGTCATTTGAACCATCGATAAGGGGAATTCCACAGCTTCTCACAGAGGAGGGATTGTTTTACAGCAGGGAACCAGGGCAGCTGGAGATTTGACCATATAAGTTAATGAGATAGTCAGGAGCCGTGGCAGTGGTGTGATGATGTTAGGCTGATGGCTCTGATGCTTTTACAGGTGGCATTAAATTCCTTGAGTGAGTAATTAGGGGTGATGAAGAAAAAGCAAGAGGAAATTTCAAAACAACAGCTCCTATCGAAATGTGCTGACTCAAATAATGGGACCAAAGGGGTGGTTCTGGGGTGAGGCACGGCTCAGTGGTACGTACAGTCACTGTCTACGCGCCTTCCGGCGTTCCCCCCTTGCACACATTCGGGTTCCCATTACTCTCCTCATCCATGACAAAAAAAGCTTCAGGCACAGACTGCTACCACAGCAAGAACTAAAGCTACATTTCCTGATTCGCAAAGCACCGGCAGTTCAAAACACGGAAAAGGTGTGAGTCACCTCTTCTTTGGAGACGTACATATTTCTTCCTAGTGATCGACACGGATATGGGTCTAGTTCCTTCTGCTGAATCATTACAGTAGACTGAATCGGGATGTGATTTTTTTAAAAATCAGTTCATTTTCAACAGTCTACAGGTATGTAAGGTTTCAGTTTTACCCAATTTTCAGTGTTTGTTTGAAAAAAAGTTGGTACATCTTCCCTTAAATTTTTGCTGATCTCCTTTCTATTGGAAGCAATTGGTCACTTCTAAAGATGAAAATAAGGTGCGAAAGACCTACAGGGGAGCTGTGCTGCAGATTTGAAAGACATAAGAAATGCAGTTTTCTGAAAGTGCTTGGAACATTTTCCTTAGCATAACAGTTTAGTGATTAAGCTCAAAATGTAGTTAAAGTCACATGGAATTAAACTGCAGGCTCTGAATGGGAGGTTTGCTGAGAGAATTCGTAATTAGCTAGTGACTAGAAAACTAAGATTTCTCCCACTGCTGTGTTGATATTTGGTCTCCTTTCACCCTCCCCTCACTCTCTTAAGTAATATGAGAAAGCTGAAGGGGAGCAACTCCTTTAAGGAGCATATGGGGACGTGTTAAAGGGTTCTGTCCTGCAGATGCCCCCAGACACACATAACCGATAGTAGCCAGGAAAAAACGTGTCTCCCCATTAATGCATAGTCCAAGAACGAACACCCAAGTCCTACTCATAAAATAGGATTCTGACTTGCTACCACAATGACAAACCGACCTGCTATTTCAGGTCATACTACCTATCAGCAGGGGCTTTAACGACTGTCAAAGATGGATGGGAATGAGACTAAGGCCTCTCATATACATGTAAGAATTGCACTGGTTTAACTAAAGCTGTGATTTTATACCTATTGACTCAGCTGGGTGCCAACTCCAGCAGAGATGCTCCTCTTTATAAGAATGGGTTATTGCTCTCAACTCAAATTCACTCTTTGTCAAACTATGCTAAACCAAAATAAATTAAATTATCATGATAGTAAGAACTATATTACCGATTTACCTAACAGCTTTAAAATCACACTTTCAAGCTAAATGATGCAATTTTTTCATTTACAAAATGGCTAAGACTACTCTGATGGCAGCTGGTGTTCACGAAGCTATGGCTTGAAAAATTGGCAATGGACAAGCTATACAAATTAAAGCTGGGAGCTGACCTGTTGACCACACCTGCTTGAAGGGAGAGAGCTCTCTATAAAAATGAGAAACAGAACTATGATGAAAAACCTCAGCTAAAAAGTCCAAGAAATCAACAGATGAAAACAGTTACCTGAAAAAAATGCTCCACTCAGCACTTCAGAGTCAGATCAGTGAACAATAAAAATCAAAGTTAAGTAAACAGAAAGTACCAGTATGCCTACCTTGTGTCCCCGCTGCTAGATGAAGCGACAAACAGGAAGAAATAGGGAAACTTTCCTCTCTCTCTGTTATTTAACAATGTAAGAAATTGAGACAGGTAAGAAGACCTGAGCTAGCTAGCTGATGCTGGCCAGGCATGAGCCATAATCAGAGCACACTCAAGTTTGGTTTTAGCACTATGAAATTCAGGATTTCAGCTTGCGGGGGGGGCAGGGTGGGGTGGGGAGGAGAGAGAAAAAAGCAATAAATGAATGAAAGGCAAGGACTACCCTACTGCAACCTCGTGGAGAACTAATGCTGCTTGAGTTCAGTGGATCCCCTCTTCTTTGCTCAGTAGACTTGGAAGAGCTCTGCTTAGCTGTATCCAAATGTCACCACCAACAAAGTCAATGGGGAATTGGATTCTAAAGTAAAAGGCAGTGAGAAAATGAATGCAAACATGGCTGATTAATCATAGACTGGAAGAACCTAGAGAGCATCTAGTTTTTAGAGGGTTTTTTTTGCTTTTGCTTTCTTTGTAAAAGGTGCACCAGAAGTTTCTATTCCATTTTCTGTCTTTCACATTCCTCTCCCCTCTCATGGCTCCTTGGACTGACTGGGCTTGGCCACTGGTGGGCTGCTCCGGTGGGGCTAGTGGCCGAGGTCATGATGACTCCTCAAGTGTGTTGACGACTTGCTCCAGGATGTCCGGGCAGTGATCTGCTATCTGCTGTAAGATGGCATTGGCAAACTCCTGCAGCTCTGCACTTTCCTTCTCGCCCTTTTCTAACTCGTCATGAAGCTGCAAGAAACACACGGAGACATGGTCATTCTTTGCTATTAAACATGTTCACTGTGTAACAAAGTCTGCCCAGCAGGCTCTGCACTAAGACAAACCACCACTTTTTGAAAGGGAGTTTGCAGAGGTGTAACATGCTGGGCACTTCCACGATCAGCGTCTTCCCTTGGTGACTCCCTCACCAGAAACTGAACGCTCTCCTCTCTCTTTATTTCACTTTTTCATTCTACAGGACCAGGCTTGTGACCTTCCCAGTCAAGGCCATGTCTACATGGGAAAACTAACTGGCTTACCTACTCCTGCATAACTTATTCTATGACAAATATAAGAAAAACTTCTTCTGTAGAATGTTTTTCTGAAAGCAACTGTATTCCAGAAGCGATATAGCATTTTGCCAGTATGTTAACTACTTTGACCTTTATTCATGAACAACAGGATGTTTCATAGGTCATTACTTCAGAATTATCTCCGATACAAAATCAGTAGGAACGTTATATAATTATACATAATACACCCAGTTAACCAGAATTCTGATTTTTCTGTGGAATTATTAATTTTCAGAAACTGTGCGTCCTAACTCAGTTGTAAGATGACTATAAGCCATTATGGTGGAACCTACACAATTTTTGTTTACTAACTCTGCATTTCCTGTTGGATTATTCTTTGTTTAGATTACTATAATTGGCTCAGAACAGGACATGGAACTTCAAAACTTTATCTTATTCACTCTGTCTACAGTCTATTAACTGTTTTTCCAACCAGCGTTACAAACCATGCCACGCAACATTTTGGACTGTATGTGAACATAGTCTTTAGGTCCAAGCCTAATGCCATTGCCAGAATTAGGGGCCCACCGAGTCTTAATGAAGACCAGGAAACATCTGCCTTCAGTAACCTGTTTATCCATCCAGCAACTGATAAAGACCATGCTAGCCTGTGAACTGTGCAGAATCCCAAGTAAGGCTGTATAATTTGTGCAAACATTTTAGGGATTACTGTACTCACAGTGGTCTAAAGAACTAACAGAACAAGGAGAAGCAGCGTCTCTTACTAGACCAGATGACATAGCTACACAGATTGGATAAGCTTTCAAGCAGATAACTCTTTCACATACTATATAACCAAAAAATTCTTCTGTTTTTCCAATGATATGATTTTCTTCCAATAAATTATATTCCCTACAAATATGACAAGCATATCTGTAGCACGTACATACGCTTAGATGGATTCTTAAGTTCATTGCAAGCTTCTGCACCCAAAGTTCTTTGTCATTGTGAGCAGCTGTAGCAACTAGCTCATCTACACTTGAACCTTCTTTTAAATCTGTTTTTTTTTTTCCAATATTATCTCAGTCCTGTAACATTTCTCATTCTTAAGTGATTAATATTTTTATTGGAACTCTACTGTGTTGATATACGACATGGAAAGAATGTCAAATTGGCATTTTTTGTCCCTGAAGAGATAACTGGTCATCACTATACACATTTCTTGATCTGTATTTTGTACTTCTGTAACACTACTCGTAGACTTTAAAAAGAGAGAACTGTCTGGCAGCTGGACAACAGGGATTATTTCACCACTGTTAAGAGCACAGCACAGTGGGAAAGGGTACACTTCTACAATCAGAATTCTAATCAGATACAACGGTATGTCTCTGTTTAGTGATAGTATCAAGCAAAGCATAGGAGATTATTACTGCAAGAAATACCGTGTAAAACCAAACAGCCTAAGAATCACTAAAGAATAAATATAAATGCTTTCTAAGGAAGTTACGTACAGACTTCTGTAGACAAAAGTGAGAGAAAGGAAATTAAAAGGGTAAGCCTGCTACACTATTCCCTTTACTAGGCTGGGTAGCATATAGTAAATTATTTGGGCTTTGCGTGCTGAATGTTAGTTTAATGTGTTCTTATGTGCTTTGTTCCTACTGGCTGCCATACTCACAGAACAGCTATACGAATCTGAGAGGGGCTCATGCCAAGAATCACAATACAAAAGCAACCTGATCCTGCTCTGCGGAGTGACATGAGCCGGGGAAGTGGGGAAAATGAGAGGGAGGGGAGCACTCCGGGCTCTGTAAGGGCTCTCGGGGGAGAAGGGGGGGAATTCAACAGTAACCCATAATGGTTCAAAACGGCACGCTGTGGATAGGCGATTAGCCTGGTTCCAACAGCCTAGCAGAGTTACTAGTTGGAAACTTGCAATGGGTGGATAAGCCTAAAGCAGGACTGAAAGAGTCAGCACAGCCAGCTAGGAGCAGTGCTGGATTAAAAACCAGGAGAGTGGGTTTCAGGGACTACTTCTGACTCTCCAGTTGCTCAGCCTAGTGAAACCGCAGCAGTTCAGGCAGCCTGCAAAGCCCCTGACTGCAGGTAAATTCACAGGACTGGTTTAAGCGTTGAATCCTGAGGCAGGGCTGCCTGGCCTCTTGGGCCAGCGCAAAGACTTCATGGTGCCATTCATCAGAAGGGTGGGAGGTCGTGGAGGCCGGGAGAGACAGCACAGCAAGTAACAGGAGAAGAAACCAACGATGTCATTCTGCTTTTCTTCGTCTGGCTCCTGCAAGGGGCCTCGGCTCTCGGTCCCCAGGAGGAGAACCAGGAGAGGGCAGTGTTAGCAGGGAAAGCAGGGGCCGGCTCCCTGCCGGTCCTGCACCACCACCTGCCTGGCCAGCATCCCTCCAACAGCATCCCTCCTCCCGGCGTTCCAGCCAAATGCTCCAGCTGAAGCTCCAGGAAAGGACAAAGCAATTAAATAGTCCAACATAAAAGCACCTCAAAGAGATTAATCTTCAAAACTGAAAGGAGGTTGGTGGACAAGGGAGAAGAATCCTGCAGGATGTTGTCTTCAGCAGGGCAGTAATGCAAAGTCGGTCATGTCTGTTTCTTGCTGCACTAGTCAGCATTTATGTATTTATAAGATTCCTTATAAAATCAAGGTAAGCCCAACAAAATAAGCCCATGCCAAAGCTAAAATAAATCACATGCAATCAAAGAAAAGTAGCTAACTTAACCAGATGAAGAAAACATTTCCAAGAAATAAGTTTTTGACCATCAAGAGCCCAAAAGGAGACAGCTCTGAACGCTGAAGGCCAGCAGTGCTTTGCAAATTAGTGCAGACAGAAAGTCTACACAGCTGGCTGGCAGATGTCTGTGATGAAATGTCTGAAAAAAAAGTAGCAATGATAGTCTTGTGTTGAGTTTGCTAGCTTCAGAACATCTAGGTTTAATAATGTGATTTCTACTTAAACAAAGACATCTTAATTGACTATGTGGCTGGTTGCAGCATTTCTGTATCATGTATGTCATCTCCGTTTACGTCATTCCTTTCAGAAACAGCTGTGACCAGCATACGTCACTCCTCATTCAGACAAGCTCCTTAATGGGGAACATCCCGTTCTCCATGGTTTAACTTGATTCACCTAGATGTTCCGCAGTCCAAATTTTAGGGAAGTTTCTTTAAAAGTATTACTATCAATTCTGCTTCTGGTTTCCCAGATTTCCTTCTTGTGAATGTAAATGTAAATGGTGTTATCTTCCCCGTGCCATTTTTATATGAAAATAGAGGAGTTTTAACAGTCCTTTTTTTGTTGGCACTTTCAGCTGAGGATATGAGGAGATTCACACACTTGCCTCATAGAAATGACCAAAAAAGAGAAGGCAAGGCCAGATATATTTGCCTAGCTGATGACAAGTAAAAGCAGACAGCTCAGAAAGTAAAGGACAGTAAGGACCCCAGAAGTGCTTTATAGTATTCATACTTTATCTTTGGACAGAACAGAAAGGACCTTCAGCATCTCGGGGGAATGGAAGCTTGCAGATAACCTGCAGTAGATTCAGACACCTTTCAACACTGCTGCCTTCCTTCCTGGGTTTAGAGTAAGTCACGAGAGAAATACTTTTCCATTTATAGTTAAACTCCATCAGTGAAAAAAATCTCAAAGCAGTTCACCATGAAGGTAGCTGGCATTGTGCTTCTCTAGTCCAAGATATTCTAGAACTTACTGAAAAATTAATTGATGTTCAGAGGGAAGATAGCACTGTTAATAGGATGCTATGGTTTTATATGCACACTAGGTGAACTGTGGTGCTGTTCCACAGAACCTTTGTGGCCTTTGCTTATGCCATAATGTAAACGAAAGAAATACTAAGCTAAGATCCTTTAAAATTTATTTATATGGAGGAGGCTTACTCCCCAAAGTGTTATTTTCCTGTCATTAACAATTCCACAAAAACAGTGATAAAAAAGGCAAATAAAAATAAAGTAGTATTTAATCTCAGGCTATGGACAGTAAAACTGAATAAAGAATATGAGAGCAGCACAAAAAACCAAAAAAAGTTAACTGCAGGACTTCTATAAGGCTACAACATTAGCATCTGGAATTACATTTCTACAAGGTTTAGGGGTTTCTGGATCAGGCTATGGTTAGTCTGAAAAATACATTTAGAGCTCAAAGTAACACAAATAAGCATCAAAAAGAAACTCAGCTGATTTAATCTTAACCTTTGTTTTGTCTCAAGTTAAACTACACTGTATCTCAGGCAAATGGTTAAGAGCTTTTGCATATTCCCAGACCAGGCAGCATAAATGTGCGTGTTTGAAGTAGTGGCAGCCAACTACATACAAACCTTTATTTCTAATTACAGACTTATAAAAGGACCAAAAGAAAGGGTTAGGAATATGGAAATCCTAGTCTGCCAAGCTTCAAACAAACAAAAATTATGTAGACCCTTAAATATTTTTGCTCTATCTGAAATTTTTGGGTTTATGTTAGCTTTTCCAAAATATTTTAAACCACATGCATTTAAAAATTAAAGTAAAATTTCAGATTAAACATTCTGTCTTGTATTTTAAAATCACGTAAACTTTATACATATTTAAAAATATATTAAAATACATTTGAATAGATGTTACAACCACTTTTGAAAAAACCCTGAAAAAAGTTGTTGCGGGCTCTTGCACCATATATTTGAAATAACTTTGCATATGAGATTTACCCTGCATTCCTGAGCATCTCTAATCTTTGTGAGTAGCAGAAATATTATTATTTCTTTGGTAATGAATGAACTTCAGAATTATATAAATGAGAGGAAGGAATAAAGTAAATGCCAGTAAGTTATATTTTGCATTTGAATGGAGATGTTTTCCTGCAAATCCTGCACTTGCAGGTAATACGTCCATCCTCCAGCAACAGCAGAGGATGGTTTTCTGTTCATGTAAATTGTGGTGTACATTATACAATGAAAATTAATGCTGCTATAGTGTATGAAAGTTGTTATACTGTGGCTAAGCAGAACAAATAATAGTCATTGGCTGTACCACAGGGCTACCTGCTAGGGCCAGGCCCCTCTGACCTAAACACGCATAATGCTGCATAAATAAACCCCACAACCCTAATCCATACCAACTCACAATTCTGCACCTGAAAGGGACTGTGAAAATGCGTCAGGCAGCTAGTTCTCCTAGTTTCAGCTGCAATGCATTAACCAAGGTGTCAGTTCGCTCTCTCGAAGCCGGACTGCTAGACGCTGCCAGAATTACTCTGATGCACACCTCATGCTGGGCTTGTACGTTGTCCTTTGCTTTCTCTCCTGATGTGCCAAACCTCTGCAGCCCCACAGGGACTCTGCCCGTTCAGTCAAGGCAGTACCCCAGTGCCACAAACACAGGGAAAACTCACCTGTCTACAAGGCAAACCTTAAATACCTCCCTCACGTGTCCTAGCTGGTGAGTTTTGAAAAAACTTTTTAACTGTTAGGACAGAGAGTTGGCGGGCAGTTGTGGTTTTGTACCTGCACAGCACAAAACAGAGAAGAAAGGCCAGCGCACGAAGTACTTCAGTGACGTGATGAAGTTACATGCATCCAGTTATTTCAAGATCGGAGCTGCAGCCCCGTCTACTCTTTCCACATTACTTATTTCTCTTCAAGAGAAATTTCTGTTAGTTTTCTTTATTAAGAGGTCATGGAGAATCCTGTTAGTGCTGAAATTGCTGTCAGATATTCCAGGAAAGAAATTTCCACGGAATATTTTGGTAATAGCTCAGGTTGGTACACCATCTGCTTGTAGGAACTGCTTGAAATGAGACGTATCACACACAAAATCCACTTGACCTTGTCTTGAAAGTCACGTTTTTCCCTTTATATCACTTTTCAAGTTAGGAATAATTAGTATTACTGATTGATACTATAAATTTTAATTAAAATTAGCAATTCCATGCACAAATAATAATGGATAATTGCATTATGGATACGGTCAATTTATGGATAACATTTGTGACCTCATCCAGCATTTAAAAACTATGACACTGATCCCAAGTTCTCATCCTTGCCCAAAACTTTAATTTAATAAATATAAAAGTTTGAGAAACTGTAATAATTTTAGAGAGTCCCTATATCCACTACTGTCTCACCTAAACTCAGGAAATACATTTGCACACAAAGGATATAAATTGTTGCAAATGTTACTTCTAATTTCTAACAGAGACCAGAAGTGGGCTGTTTAACTTTAAATACATTATGCATTCCTGTAAGATTACAAATTAAAAATAAATGACATAAATCAGGTGGGGAAGATAACAAACTAATGGAAGAGCAGTCAGAGAAGGAAGACAGGGTAAACTCTGAAGTAATAGAGTAATTTAGAATGACTAAATGCAAAACATGGCAGAGAATTTCTTTACAGAAACTAAATGAGTAATTTCACATAGATGATACAGAAGCAAGAGAGCAAGTGGAATCTGAATAAAGTAGGACACAGGATGTTTATAAAATCACTATTTGTAATTTAGAGTAAACTTTATACCACTTACGGTATTGTTTGTATAACAAATCAAAATGTGTTTTTAATACTTTCAAAATTCAGCAAGCATATATGCAATTTTACAATGGAATTTGAAAGCTATATACATGAAGTCTGGTGTCCTTTCGTACAAAAAGCTCAATATTAACTTTGCTGAGAGTGAAATGTGAATTATGTGCGATGTAAGTTCTGCTCCTTGGAACCAAGCCATGACTATTTAGCTGATACAGCAGGTTGGAGTGATACAGCAAAGCAACATTATCACCTTTTTCCTTCCTCTGCTGTGAGCAGTTGAGCAGAAGAAACATTCCTGGTTTCTTGGGAGAGGATTAGTAAGCAGGAATCCCTAGATGGCCTGTGCTTTGGCTGAAGCTGCTACACAGGGAGAGGGAAGACAACTTTTCCTTACTACAGAGGCTCTTCTATGACTATAAAGATTTTTCCAAAGCGCCTCTCTGTGTAACTCACAGCCAAAGCAGTCAAAGGTACAACACTGTCTTAGCAGTGGGGTGAGACAAGCTCCCACAGCAGGTGTCTTCTGAGAGAGTATCTCACAGAAATGTATCTGCCCAGGTTTCAAAGGCTGCTGTTGATGCCCAGGTCACAATGTAAATGTGGCTAGAAACACCTATGGCGAAAAAGGAGCTTATCAACTGTGCGGGGAAAAAATGGTGCCTGCCAGCCAGCAGAACTGGCAGGACCCTCAGCAGCCTGGATGAAGCCAGGACATGTTGGACATGGCTGGGAAGAGCCACTGATGGCTGGGAGCCAGGGAGCAAAATGCCTTCTCCTCCTACTCTGAGGGTTAAGAAAATTATTTTAATCGGATAGGTCCTCTTCTGATGGAAGAAATATTTTTTCAGAATGACTGCCACTGTAGGACCCATTGCAAATAAGCAGCTCTCCATAATATGAGGTTCTGCACATTTTAGAGCTGGATTTGAAGTGATAAGAAACATTTATAGTAGTGCTTAAGCTATTAATGGAATGCTGTTGCCTACTACTAATATCTGGTTGTTCTGTTTTTTGTCTTTTTTTTATTTTCTTGTATTGCTGCCTTCCAACCACACTGCAGAACATCACTACCACCATATTTAAATGATTTTCAGCAAGTTCCTGTTTCAACTCCATTTTTTCCTTTTGTAAAGGTAAGAGAAAAACAAAACCCAAACTACAAATAAATATGTGGACCACATCATTATGTTCTTAATGTCATTTCCTTTTATACAGAAATAAAACCCCTCACTAAGAGGCAACTATCTGAAATGTGAAATGTAGTAGTAGTTCTACAGAGCCCAAGAATATTAACATAATTATACGTTTAAGACAAAGAGAAAGAAAATATTGTATTTAACAGAAATTGTAGGATAATACAATTATTTATGATGAATGAATGGAGTTTTTATTTCTCAGTGTTGAGACCTGGAACATTCTTCCTTCCTTCTGGTAACTTCAATTTTTTAATAAGAAAGGTTGAACAGAACATGAACCAGTCAAAGAAGGACAGTTCCAGAAACAGTGCTGGTTAACTTCTTTGAGGACACTGGGTCAGAACTACTGACTCAAAAGAATATTTTCCACCACATGAATAACTTAATGACATGGTTCCAAGCACTGTAGATACTTTGTTGTCCACAATTTAGTCTAGTATACTAGTTTAGATTAGGTTTTGAGATATCATATACTCATAAAATACTGGCTTTCAGGCCTTCATTACAAATGGACCAAAATTTTATTACAGCAAGTCAGCTTCACAAAATGTCTTTGATAAAATGCCAGTGAAGGATGGTATAGCATCTTGGCCCCATATTTTGATTAAAATCAACTGAAGTCACTAAGGGCTATAGCTGAATTTAATGGTAGCATAAAAAAACTACATGAGAGGTACCAATTATCAGTCAAACTTTGAGAGTCCACAAAATTATTTATGTGGCAGTACATTCCCCTTAGAACCATGATGTTGATGCTGGCAGACGCTTTTCAAACAACTTGTACATTAGTTTCTGTGGGTCACTGTGGATGTGCTGGAAGAGTGAAAAGCTTACATCTACTTCATACACTAGTTTTACCTACCAGAAGAAGCCACAGAAAACTCCTACTATTTGCAACTGAGCCTCCCCAGCAGGTCTGAGACACCTACACAGTATATTGGCTATGATGAAACACAGCAGGACCAACCTTTGCCAGTAATAGTTGCTGCAGTGAGAAATCACAGCTCCAAAAGCAGCAGTATGAAAATGATTTCTCAACTATTTATAAAAAAAACCCCACCAAACCAAACTGAATAATCTCATTGGTGAGAAGTGAATACATTGGCACCGTTCTTAAATATTATTGGTGTTCAGTGAAATGTATCCTCCCTAATCATGTTAGCACTTCTTAACACTCAAGAGGATTAATTTTTTCCCACTGCGGCTTGTGAAGCATTATCTACAGAAGATCATATTAGAAGGGACAGGAGTGAATTTAATGCACCGGATTTGAAGTAATTTACAAAACTCATTAAAATTCCAAAGATGCAAAATGAGTATTCTGTGATGGGCTTCTGCGAATCTGGAGTGCTGATTCCCACCCTCCATGGGAATCCTTTAAGCACAAAGGAAATTCCACAGTTAGAAACAGAAAAGCTCCACGACTTAAATGAAAAATCTGCTTTGTAAATTGAAATATATCACTAGTTTGTGTTTTTCAACTGCAGCTTGCTAAACACAATCTAAGTGAGTATGGGAAAGCAGAAAAGACTGCTACATTTTATTTCAGCAGATGCTAGTTATGCATGGGAATCACAAATGGAGTAGCAAATCTAAAAAACTGTGGTGACAGCAATGCAGAATTAAGACAATAATGGGAGGGGATAGAAAAATACATTTTTTCCTCTTCTCCAGGACAACTTAGATAATACGTTTTGTCACAATTTATACTTAAATGCTTTCTTTACTCTGTAATCCATAAATGTTGCTAATGGACTAGCAAAGTTTGAATAAGCAGTTATTATCTTTTTTTTAGACCAGTAAACAGAACTGGAAAAAACAGATGCTCTTTTGGGCTGATTGTCTATTCAGAAGAACCTGCCAAAGAAAGCCTTTTCTGTTTTCTTTACCTCCATCTCTTGATAAAATAGAAGACATCACCTACGCTGACAGGTCCTGATTATATTCAAAGACCATCACAGCTATAACAAACCAGTTGATTTATTTCAGGGATATCCAAGCTTTATCCACATCCAGCCTTTACTTTTGTTTCCAGAGGTGCCTCCCGTATGTGCTACAGGGTTTGTCATCCACTGCTTCATCCCAATCTGACAGACAAGGCAGTTCAAAATGGTATGCCTCGTGTTTTACCTATAACATAGGAGCCGTACCTCTTTAATATATGAGGATGGCATGCATTATACTGAAAAAGCTTTAAATCCTGTATCAGTGATTACAGAAGTTGAGAAGTAAAAAAGCTGACCCTGGCTGTGTAGGGGCTAGCAGGCTCTGCAGGGAGAAGGGAAGTGTCAGGCCTACAGAGGCAAATGTAGATATTGAGTGAGGCACACAGCACACACTGTATCAAATAAATGTATGAAGACAGGACCAAAGATAGAGATCGGCTGTCCTGTACCATCAAGGCCCTGTTACAGGCATATTTACCTCTAGAGATCCGCTCTTCTTTCCGAATTGTTACACATGCTTCTGTTGGCTTCCAGTAATTTGGCTGCTGAGCTGCTCTCTCCAATTTTTGGATCAAAATTGGCTCAAAATCAAAAAAAGTGTTCACTGACCCGCGAATGCACTTTTAACTATATAGGCCTTAGACTAGTTTGTGCGCATGCTGGATAGAGTTTGGTATAGACATATGAAAGTGAATAATTTAGGAAAGAATTGGCATTATAATCCAAAGTCAGGGTCAAAAAGACAAAATCAGTCACATTTATTTCTGGTACAAGTTCCTTACAGTAGTTTAACTAAAAAAAAACAAACCCCAAAGCATTCAATAATATAGGAGTAAAATTAAAAAAAACTGAAAAAAGAAGTAAGAAGGAATGAGAAAAAAAGGGTTGTAGGGAGTGATGAATTATATTCCAAAGTCAAGAAATAAAAACAACCACCAAAGGGAATAAGGAAGGCAAGACATAGCTAGCGCTGGAAAAAAGGAAGATTATTTCAGTAGTTGTTCAGTGGCTAGATTAATGGTCTATGTAGAGACTTCATTGGCCAAGCTTTTATTAAACCTTTTCAATTCTGTATTCCAAAACTCCTGGAAATACAGTGTTGGACTTCTGAAATCACTGTGTTTGTGTCTACGTGTGCGTAAGTGTGGGGATATTGCATCTAGCACACTGGGTCCAAATCTTGATTTAGGTATCCAGATAAGGTGGTAAGGAGAAAAAAATACTGGTAGAATTTACTGTAACAGAAGGTAAGGACATTGTATTCATTTACATAAAGTGACTCATAAAAATGTGCTTATTAAAATATAAACAGTCAATGTAATTAAAAAATATTTAAGTTCCCTGTGACTACAGTTAAGTTATAAAGAGCAGCTAAAATTTGTTAACAGGTAAAAGTGGTATCTTGCAGTTTGATTTCCCATGAGTGTGTAGATGCATGGCCTCAAATACAGCTAAAAGAACAGATCAGATTCCATAATAAATGTCAGTGATTAAAAAAATTACAGACTCCTCCTGTCAGCTCAAGAGTGGATCATTGCCACCTGTGTTCACCACTTACAGAATGGTTTCCCAGCATTTTGGTGTGGCACATCAGTTCAGGCCCTTGTTCAGAACTTCAGATGACAAACTCACCTGCTCTGGGGTCATCTTCTGCAGCTCTTTTTCCCAAGCTGCCCGGTCATCATCCAGGTGGTAGGAAGCAGGTGGGGTGAGTCCACGCAGAATCAGGGGATCACGGTCATGGCAGAGGGCTGTCAGATGTCCAATGTACAACTTCAACTTGCTGCGATTCTGATCAAGCTCTAAGAGGGGTTGAATTATCTGCAATAAGAGAACAGAAACAGTGAGAAACAGCCTGAGACCCAAGCATTGGTGAAGGCAAAGACCAGTCTCTAAGTTACAATCTTGTTCAGCTTCATACTGGAAGGAACTTGAACACCCTCTCTCCCTCCCAGTACTGCTATCCCATGACCCTGCAACCATCTAGCTGAAGCAGAAAGAAACCAAGCACACTAGGGGAAGGGGATGTGGTGATGACAACTGTCTGATTAATATAGGAAATAACGATCATATGGGTGAAAAATGAAACAGTACTAAATTGAATGCATTAACTCTACTCACTGTCCAGCAGTGCTTCAGTCAACTATTTCAACTCCCTGCTTTAAGGAAAATTATTTTTTCTGATAACAGGTGTCTGTCCACAACTAAGGCAATGGCAATGTAGATTTTAACTCTTTTTGCCAACAAACATTTCATTGTAACTTAAGTATGCAATAAACACGTTCTTACTAAAGAGAATGGTTTAAAATGATGCCAAGATGTGGCACTTAGGGACGTGGTTTAGTGGTGGACTTGGCAGTGCTGGGTTAATGGTTGGACTCTGTGATCTTAAAGGTCTTTTCCAACCTAAACAATTCTGTTGTTCTATGATTCTATTTTCTAAGATGAACGTACCTCTACTGTAGAAACTGGATAGAGACATATCTTCACCAGAAAGCTAACATACAGTTTTCTATAATATTTTCTAAAGTTAAGATATAGTCTTCTGTAATTTTGAAAAGGCAATAACCTTCATTTATTATACAAACCAGGTTCTATACAATAGACTACCAAACTCAAATCAAAGGACTTTAGTAAGTACTATTTCATTTTCTTATACTTTACCCAATCCGCATCTAATCCTTGTTCAATGCAATCCAAACTGCAGTCATCCAGTTCTCATAAAAAGTGTCTGAAGAGCCATTTTTCATTTGTTTTACAAAAATATAGAGCTCAAGCACATAAATACATACCAGGAATCCCTCACTATGCCCTTCCACAAGAATACTGCTTCATATTGTTCTAGGTGCTTGTGGGCATATATTCAGAACTGCAGTAATACAAATCTCTAAGGTTTAGAGTTGATGAAAAATTAAGGAAGAATTTGGCTTAGTGCCTCCATTCCATAAAATGAGGTGCTGAAGCCACAGGCACTTATGTGCACCAGCTAGGAGAGCTGGAAAGCCTTGCCACAATACTGGCAACTTGTCTTTGTGTTCCCAGGCAGGGGCTGCACCTGCTGTTTGTTAGTGGGCCAG